>QJPP01007489.1:0-252500 GCA_003996215.1 Jaltomata sinuosa | reverse complement strand
CCTTATGCCCAAAACTCCAGTTTTGTTTTTTGAATTTCATGGTTATAAAACTAGGGTTCTTACCCAATTATGCAAATTATTACAGAATTTAGTTTTTATGATTTCTACATTGTTTATATACTGTTTTATAATAATTGTACCATGTTTTCAATGATTTGCAAGAGTTTTCACCTTGATTTGAGAAATCAAGAATTTAGCCCTAAATTGTAGTATTTTCTCATGATCTAGTCTCCTTCAGAATTTAACCTAGATTTCAAGCATTGATTTTCAAACAAAATGCCAGCTTTTAGCTTACAGATTTTTAGAATCTAATGATTTCAAACCAATTAAGTTCTGACGCAGTATTCTAGAACCTCAGTTTTAAATGAGCTAGCAAAATTAGTTTTGGGAGTAGTGCTTAGCACTGAGTTAGACTAGGGTTCAACATACCCTAAAGTCCTAGAACTACGTGCCACCATAGGTTATTTATCCCCTCAGTTGGGCCTCAGAACTGGTGATCATGTGACACTCCCTGAACCTATCCCCGAGACACAACACGGGACTTGAGAACCCAAGCGCTCCTAAGATAACCCTTGGCCTTAGCATGACTTAAATACATCCATAACATTTAGAGTGGAAGCTTAATAAGAGATAATGAGAAAACTTCATATATAAAAATAGAAACACAAGTCTAGGAGATAAAGTCTGAAACATAAGCACCAACTGTCTAACTATGTCTGAAATGCCACTAAAACTAATAGAGTGAGTTGCTGGGACAAAACTCCAGATAACTCCAAGCACTGAAAGAAAGACATAAAAATAAACTCATACTAGTCCCTGAAGGATGAGAACTCACCAACAACGACTTGAAATCCTGTAGTCTCTAGCCACGAGTCTGGGAATGATTGCCTAAATCTGCATCATGATAGAATGCAACACATTGAGTATACATCAGTACTATAGGATGTACTGATATGCGAACTTATGCAAAATCATGGTAAGGACATGCTTGAAAATATACTAAAAATCAAAATCATGCATTTGTAGGAGAAATCATAGTATAAGGACTTCAAGTGAAAAGCATAAGTAAAAGTCATAGTTTAAGCATAAGTCTAAAACGATGAGTAAAGCTTGAAAACTGAATATCATATAACTTAGTATTTGAAATTCATTCTTGCGGGAGTTTCTTATAATCGACATAAACCATGTTGAGCACCGGTATCCAGTGTCATACACCCACACTGAAAAAGGTTGTCCTAACTAGCCAAAGTTAGAACCATAAAATATAAGGATGCTGAAGTATGCCTAGAAGGAAAACCTACAGGTGGTAATGTAGTTCTGGACTTGGGTTATCTAGAACCCTCATAAACTCGGTTCTAAGTACTACTCCCAAAATATATCATAATGCTCACATATCATGTGACATATCTAGATGTCAAAGCTTATTCATAGTCATAATGGCAAACCTAGATGTCATACTACTCACGAACCTTCCTTTTGAAAAATGGTTCATGTGCATTGATGGCATGTCAGGATGTCATACCATTCATAGAAGATCATATATTAAAGGTTTGCATGGCACTAGTTTGAATACACAATCTTATAAAAATTCATAGCTTGAAGAACTAGGCATGCAATTTCTTAAGCACATGAGGTCATGTTGTCTAAACATGCCAATTTTCTTAAAAGAAATCATACATGTAAAATTAGGCTAGGGTTATCCTTCAAATCATTAGATAAATAAATAATTGTAAAAACCCATGCAAAATCATGAAATTAGACTTAGAAATAGGAATTTTTTTTATAGAAAAATCATATAATTGGGTAAGAATCCTAACTTGAGAAATTCATAATTTCAAAATAGAGTTTGGGGTTTTGGGCATAAAGGTGGAAGGTATCCCTTTTTGAATACCCAGATACCTGAATTTGAAGCTTTCTTGACTTAGAGCTTGAGGATGGAGGATTGGAAAAGAACCCTAGGCTTGGAGCTTGAGAGAATTGAATTTCTTTTCTTCTCTTGGCACTTGATTGAGAGAATGAAGGAAAACTTGACTAAGTGGGAATAAAACCCCTTCAATTTGGCCTAAAATGATTTAACTTAGGAGCTTAAGAAGTGGGGATTTACAAAATACCCCTGGGAAATAAATTTGATAAATTGCTAAATTTATTTAGCCCAGGTCCTACGGATGTAGTCAACGGTTAATATACAGAACCATGGACCGTGGTTTCTGGGAAAAATATACTAGTTGCAGGTCTAATTTTCATGGGTGGAGTCTATGGCTTGTGGAACCTTCCATGGCATGTGTAGACCTCCCGTGGTTTCAGGGCAAATAGGTTACCCTCAGGTCTGATTCCACGAGGGGGAACCACAGACCGTGGTTTGATCCACAACCTGTGAACCCCCATCGTAGTTTCAGATCAGAGGATGGGTCTGTAGGGCTCATTCCACGAGGCCTATACACAACCTATGGTTTTATATACTGATGTGCCGGGATTCTACGGCACGTTTGACGCCTTTAACTAAGAATACTCGGGAGTTTTCAAGCAACTTTTGTGGTTTTTGATGTTTTATTGTTATATTTGCAGGGAATGGATCTAGAGATAGAAACGGAAGAAAAAATGTTCAAAAACCTCACCTGGTTACGCCTGACGGCTGGCATGACTGACCGTCACACCTGTGACTGGCCGTCAGCCAGGCCGTCAGGACGATACATCAATTCATCGAGCACTGCCTAAGAGTGACGGCCCATCTGATGGCCCGTCACTGGCCTGACGGACCATCACCCATGCCACCAAGATAAAATAGAAAAAAACACTGTAAGTCGTCACTGGGCGGACGACTTACCAGAATTTACCAGCAGGTCATCACAGGCCCGACGACTTACCAGAATTTTCCAGCAAGTCATCACAGGCCCAACGACTTACCAGAACATTTCACTGGATAGTGGCGACGGATGTATTGACGGCTCGTCATAGACCTGACGGACCGTCAGGGAAGACGTCAAGCTTTGACAGTCGAAGTTCAGCCACTGCCTAAGAGTGACGGTTCACTTGACAGCCAGTCACATGCTTGACGACCCGTCAACGCAAAGCGGGACTCCGAAAATTCTATTTTTGGACTTTATTTCCTGGACTACTATAAATACCCTGTGTTAGGGTTATTTTATTATTCATTAACTAATATTTTATGCAAACGTTTCGACGAGTTTTAGAGAGGAAAACACGACACAAACACATTTTCTTCCTCTCTTTCCATTGTTCTTGGGATTTTCACCATTAGTGCTCGGATTTTACGAAGTTCAAAGTAAAGTATTAATTTTCTATTGTAAGAATTCCTTCTTCTCATATGAATACTGGTATTTCTTTACTTCGCTTTGCTAGCATGAGTGGCTAAACTCCCCACAACTAGGGTTGTGGGATCCATGGCAAGAGTCACAATGTAGATTTCGGGTAGCGTTGGGTTAAATTTATATGTTGTCACGTGGTTAATCATTCGTTATTTACGTTTTCTAATGGTTGCAAACATTAGAACATACCTAGGTTTGATTTGCTTGAACAAAGAGATTAAAATCGGGAAATTTGATTAACTACGAGGATTCGAGACTACCAACTCTCGTCTTATGATTAATGCTGTAACTAGATTAATCTACTTGATGTTTAGGATTGAAATAAGAAATTTCACCTTTTCAAGTTCGAGAGAATTGAAAAGGAAATTCGTCTATTTGGTTGAGAAACGTTTAGATGATACCATTAATTCAATCACATCGTGATATACATATAGAAAGAACTCGGTTAAGCTTTGAGTCAAAATTGTTACGACGCCATGGTGAACACTTCCGTAGTTCATTCTCATATTGATTAATACTCGTTGAAACTCACAATTAGTTACTTGCATTGTTCAAATATTGATCACAGAAACCCCCCAATTTACCGGAAACTATTGATTACTAGTCAACTAATTCACTAACGATTTAATTTGCACCTTATTCCCTGTGGGATCGACCCCAACCTCTGTTGGGTTCTATATTTGACGACGATCGCTTATTCTTTGTAATTGTAGTTGTAATTTAGGCGTATCAAATTTTGGCGCCGCTGTCGGGGAATACGGTTGTTTATTAAGTCTGGTGTTTATTTGACTCTTAGTCATATTTCTTGCTTTTACTTTTATTTGTTATTTTTGTTTGTTACAAAGTACATAGTTGTGCATGCCAAGTACCCGACGCTCGGGTGAACCAATATTACCCTACGACCCCGAGCTCACAAGAACGCTAAGGCAAACCATGAATATACAACTGCAGGAGGCAGCAAGGCTCGCTGCAGAACAACAGGCTCAACAGGCTCAGTATCACTTGGATGATGAGGATATCGACTTGGATGGAGTTGGTGCTACGGGCGCCATTGTTCTTCCTCCGCTAGTGCCCGAGGCCAAGTTCAACATTACTAGCACAATGATTCAGCTGTTGAATTTGAGAGGAGTGTTCCGTGGTGTTGCTGGTGATGATCCAAATCGACACCTGATAAATTTTGTGGGTATCTGCAAGTCGTTCGAATTGCCTGGAGTAAGTCAGATAACGATCAGGCTCAGGTTGTTTCCGTTGTCTCTGTTTGATGAGGCAGCATTATGGTTGACAGAGCTAACCCTCGACTCTATCACAACCTGGGGAGAGTTGAAAGGAGCTTTCCTAGAAAGGTTCTTTCCTCCCTCTAGGATGATACAGTTGAGGGATGAAATTAGCAACTTCAGACAACAACCTCATGAGGCTTTACATGAGACTTCGTTGCGATTCAAGAAAAAGCTGACACAATGCCCAAACCATCAGTTGACCGACAATATTTTGATGCAGACATTCTACAGGGCACTGAATTCGGCTACCAAGCCGACACTGGATAACGCAGCAGGTGGAGCATTTATGGGTCTCACTTTTATTGAGGCCACAACTATTTTGGACCGGCTCACCAAAACCAACAGGGCCTGGCATACATGGGATACAGAGGTAGAAACTAGCACTTATGCAGTTCGTATGTCAGCAGAGCAGCGCAAGAAGGAGGAAGAGCGGGACCAAGATATGGCCCATCTGAAAACGCAAATGGACCTACTGACAAAGCATTTGTTTTCAGGAGGTATTGAGAATGTGAAAGCTGTGGGTTCCCAAGGTAGAGCAGCAGAGTTTGAATCTGATGAGGAGGCAAATTATGTGGGTGGTTTCCAGGCTTATGGCCAAGGAAACCAAGGTCGGAAAAATTACTATGAAAAGCCGGTAATAAGAGTCGAGAACAAGGTGATTGGAGGAGCAAAGACGATAGAGGTGGATTATACATACCACCTGGGAATCGTCACAAAGCTAGCAATGAGTCAGGGACGTCCAAACTAGAGAATATGATGGCTAAGATGCTGCTGAAGGTAGAATCGACTGACTCCGGGGTAAAGGAGATGAGGACTGAATTATAAGCAATGAGTCAGGTAGTGGATTCACATTCCACCTCGATCAAGCAATTAGAGCAGCAAGTGAGTCAAATCTCGGCGTCTCTAATTCAAAGGAAGACAGGTACCTTGCCGAGTGACACCATTCAAAACCCGAGGAATGACGGGAGCTGTATGGCGATCACTACAAGAAGCGATAAAATATTATCAGACTCACATCCGGTAATTCAGACTCAGAAAGGTGATGTTGTGGATGAAAATATGGTAGAGGATGCTACTCAAAAGCTCACGGATAAAAGCAAGGAAGTTGAAAAACTTCCAACTATGATGCCTCGGCCACCGCCTCCTTTCCCACAACGGTTGAAGAAGAAAGTGGAAGATAGCAAGTTCCTAAATTTCATGACCATGCTCAAGCAGATATCAGTGAACATTCCACTGGTGGACGCTCTTGAACAAATGTCCGGATATGCCAAGTTCATGAAGGACTTGATTACCAAGAAGAGGTCAGTGAGCTTTGAACCAGAAGATAACCTCCACCACTGCAGTGCTATTTCTTCAAGATCGTTAGTGGAAAAGAAGGAAGATCCAGGTGCTTTTACTGTTCCCTGTACTATTGGGAAATTCAACTTTGAAAAAGCCTTATGTGATCTTGGTGCTAGCATCAACTTGATGCCACTAGCAGTCTATAAACAATTGG
Source organism: Jaltomata sinuosa (assembly GCA_003996215.1). Lineage (NCBI taxonomy): Eukaryota > Viridiplantae > Streptophyta > Magnoliopsida > Solanales > Solanaceae > Jaltomata > Jaltomata sinuosa. The sequence goes on along the minus strand of QJPP01007489.1, from coordinate 246,402 downwards.
GTTTGGGAGCTCCCAAACCAACTACCATGAGGGTGTTAATGGCTGACCGTTCAGTAAAGCGACCGGTGGGAATATTGTCTGATGTGCTGGTAAAGGTTGGTAAGTTTATATTCCCAGCTGACTTTGTAATCTTAGATTGCGAAGTGGACTTTGAAGTTACCATAATCTTGGGACGACCATTGTTAGCCACTGCAAGAGTGTTGGTCGACATGGAAAGAAACGAACTGACATTCAGATTAAACAATAAATTGGTCAAGTTTGATGTTTGTAAATTGATGAAGCCACCAATAGACATGAGGGTGGTCTCAGTTATGAATGTTATCGATGAAGCCCCTATGGATGTGCATATTGAGGAGAAGGGTTTTGTTGAGACCCTAGCTATGATGAGAATGATGTTGGGATCGCAAAAAGAGAAACCTATAGAGGAAGGCGGTGAGAACAAATCAAGGAAAAGAAAACACCGCAAGAGAACCAGCAAAGAAAAAGAGTTAGAAAGAGTAAAGAAGTTGTCTCGACTAGCTGAGGAGCCGATAAAAGAGAAAGTTGGAGCTCAACAGGATGATGTCGCTTGCACCTATTCCAGCGATTGCTCCTGTTTTGGAGACCCTGGCGGTCTGCGACATCATGCTAGACTCTGAGTCCTATGGGCTTCACAGGTATTCCTTTCTCTCACAGTTTTAGCTTTCACATGTATGCATTAAGGACAATGCATGAGTCTAAGTTGAGGGTGCTGTTGGGATACCTGTGAGTCTTTCACCACCGAGGGTTTTTGTTGCTGTGTTTCTTTTCCCTCCGGTGTACTATCTAGTAGAACCGACATGTTTAGGTTGTCGTTTAAATTTTGGTTGTGTTGTGATATCTATAGAAAGCATGGCTTTTTGAAAGTTTAACTAAAAGGAGCCCCCTCTGAAAAAGTTGATTTTGTACTTATGTTTGAAACAATTGACTGTTCTGGATCCTTGAATGTCATTATGTGGTTGTGATTGTAATAATTATGCTTAAGCCGAGCTGATGTTTTGATAGTTGGTAGTGGTATGGTTTCTTGGTGCCAAGTGTGTGTGAGCTTGTTGTTATAAACTCTTACTCTGTGCATGCATCTAGAACTTGCCCGGTCTATTCTGTTAAGCTTGAAGTTGGTTTCTTAGAAAAGGATCACAGACCCTTTTTGTGTGCAGTTCACTTAGCCTATAAGACCGTCCAAATGCAAATAATCCCTTTGATCCCTGTTTGAGCAATAATTGACCATATTCTTTCAATAACCTGTCACCATTTCTTTTTTTTACCTTTGAATCCCTATCTTGGCCCTTGTCCTTCCTTGGACATCGTGCACCTCAACTCAGGCAATTAGCCTAAGTTGAGGGTGGCTACTATAGAGGTAAATGATAAGAAAATGGGATTGTGCTTAATTGGTTGTTGTTGGGATAGAAAGTGCAGGTGTGTGCCAAATGAAAAGTCAGAAAAAGAACTTAAAAAAAGAAAGAAAAAGAGTTATCATGTTAAAAAGGCCACGCCTGTACCAAGAAATAAGGAAATCAAAGGTGATTATGAGTGGATGTAAAACGGTTGAATGGAAATAATAGGTCAATGATTACAAGGAGGGTTTAGTCACTATTCCCCAAACGTATCCTACCTGCACCCGAAGCATCATTACATGCCAAAACAAGTCCTGTAGTGATCCTGAGCGGCTTTCTGAAAACTGAAATAGAATAGCAAGGGCAAGCTTAGGGCATCGCATGTGCATTGTTTGAAATCGTTTGTGAGTGTGAGGGCCTTACCTAATCCCAAATCTTGTGTGTGGGACTTCTTTGTGGTGAGGGCACCGAGATTTCTGTATTATCTATTGACTGTTGGGATAGCTGTTTTGTGTGTATGTAGAATATTCTATCATATCAGAATGACATGTTTGGATCCTTGCAAGTTAGCATTTTATACATCTGTGTGCTACCGGGGGGCTTGATTTAAAGTTAATAAACTGTTGAGTGGCCATGATTTGCTAGAGATATGTGTTGGTATTCTTAGTTGAGTCGTCATTTTATTTTTGTTGTCATGTTGCTTGAGGACAAGCGAACGTTTTAAGTTGAGGGTGTTGATGTGCCGGGATTCTACAGCATGTTTGACGCCTTTAACTAAGAATACTCGGGAGTTTTCAAGCAACTTTTGTGGTTTTTGATGTTTTATTGTTATATTTGCAGGGAATGTAGCTAGAGATAGAAGCGGAAGAAAAAATGTTCAAAAACCTCAATTGGTTAAGCCTGACGGCTGGCATGACTGACCGTCACACCTGTGACTGGCCGTCAGCCAGGCCGTCAGGACGAGACAACAATTCATCGAGCACTGCCTAAGAGTGACGGCCCATCTGACAGCCCGTCACTGGCCTGACGGACCGTCACCCATGCCACCAAGATAAAATAGAAAAAAACACTGTAAGTCATCACTGGGCGGACGACTTACCAGAATTTACCAGCAGGTTGTCACAGGCCCGACGACTTACCAGAATTTTCCAGCAAGTCGTCACAGGCCCAATGACTTACCAGAAAATTTCACTGGATAGTGGTGACGGATGTCTTGACGGCTTGTCACTGACCTGACGGACCGTCAGGGAAGCCGTCAAGCTTTGACAGTCGAAGTTCAGCCATTGCCTAAGAGCGACGGTTCACTTGACGGCCAGTCACATGCTTGACGACCCGTCAAGCGACCCGTCAATGCGAAGCGGGACTCCGAAAATTCTATTTTTGGACTTTATTTCCTGGACTACTATAAATACCCTGTGTTAGGGTTATTTTATTATTCATTAACTAATATTTTATGCAAACGTTTGGACAAGTTTTAGAGAGGAAAACACGACACAAACACGTTTTCTTCCTCTCTTTGCATTGTTCTTGGGATTTTCACCATTGGTGCTCGGATTTTACGAAGTTCAAAGTAAAGTATTAATTTTCTATTGTAAGAATTCCTTCTTCTCATATGAATACTGGTATTTCTTTACTTCGCTTTGCTAGCATGAGTGGCTAAACTCCCCACAACTAGGGTTGTGGGATCCATCGCAAGAGTCACAATGTAGATTTCGGGTAGCGTTGGGTTAAATTTATATGTTGTCACGTGGTTAATCATTCGTTATTTATGTTTTCTAATGGTTGCAAACATTAGAACATACCTAGGTTTGATTTGCTTGAACAAAGAGATTAAAACTGGGAAATTTGATTAACTACGAGGATTCGAGACTACCAACTCTCGTCTTATGATTAATGCTGTAACTAGATTAATATACTCGATGTTTAGGATTGAAATAAGAAAGTTCACCTTTTCAAGTTCGAGAGAATTGAAAAGGAAATTCGTCTATTTGGTTGAGAAATGTTTAGATGATACCATTAATTCAATCACATCGTGATATGCATATAGAAAGAACCCGATTAAGCTTTGAGTCGAAATTGTTACGACGCCATGGTGAACACATCCCTAGTTCATTCTCATATTGATTAATACTCGTTGAAATTCGCAATTAGTTACTTGCATTGTTCAAATATTGATCACAGAAACCCCCCCAATTTACCGGAAACTATTGATTACTAGTCAACTAATTCACTAACGATTTAATTTGCACCTTATTCCTTGTGGGATCGACCCCAACCTCTGTTGGGTTCTATATTTGACGACGACCGCTTACAATTCATAATTAGAGTTGTAATTTGGGCGTATCATATATGACTCATGGTTTATGCTTGTGGACCCTGTCTGAAACTTAAACAAATGAAAACTTAAGATTTCTAGTCTACTTCAAAGCTTAGAACTTTCGAGGTGTTACAATATCTCCCCCTTGGGATCATTTATACTCGAATAAAGACTAAGGAAGCTGGGATGGATTCATGAAACATGCATGCATATAAGAAACATACAAACAACTGATACAACTAGGAACTTAAAGGACATACTGAGGAGGAAAACGAGGATGCTAAAATAGGACTAGTACCTCAAGATGGAACTGAATCGAAAGGAAAGAGGTGAGGGTACTTGGTCATCATGGTTGCTTCTGCTTCCCAAGTATCTCCCTCAACTGACTGGTTCCTCCAAAGTATTTTCACCAAAGTAACTTCCTTATTCCTCAACCTACAGACCTGATGATCAAGAATCTCAACTGGGACCTCTTCATAGTCGAGACTATTCCTTACACCCATATTTTCTAAAGGCACAACCAAGTTTGGATCACCAATGCACTTCTTCAACAATGAAACATGAAAGACTGGATGAACCGCTGCTAACTCGGCTGGCAACTCTAACTCATAAGCCACATTACCAACTCTCCTCAGAATCCTGTAGGGACCTACATATTGGGGACTAAGCTTCCCCTTCTTAGCAAACATCATCACACCCTTCATGGGTGAAAATTTAAGAAATACCTAATCATCAACTTCAAATTCTAAGTCCTTCTCATATCTGCATAAGATTAATTTATTACGACTCTGGGCTACCTTCAGCCTCTCTCTAATGAGTTGAACTTTCTCTATCATCTTATGAACAAAATCTGGGCCTATCAAGGCTGCCTTACCTACCTCAAACCAATCAATAGGTGATCTACACCTCCACCTATAAAGTTCCTCATAGGGAGCCATCTGGATGCTAGAATAGAAACTGTTATTGTAGGCGAACTCTAAAAGAGGCAAGTACTCATCCCAATTACCTTTGAAGTCGATCACACAAGCCCTTAATATATCCTTTAAGGTCTGGATGGTACACTCTTCCTGGCCATTTGTCTGAGGATGGAATGCTGTATTGAGATTCACTTGAGTGCCAAGACCCTTCTGAAATGACCTCCAAAACTGAGATGTAAACTGAGTGCCCTTATATGAGATTATGGACAAGGGAACTCCATGCAACCTGACTATAGAAGCACACCATCTATCCCTTAGGAGAGAACCTCTACCCTTTGCTGATGGACTGAACCCTTCAGCTGGTGCAAGATAGGATCACTGTCTTGCTTCTCTTTCACTTCAATAACCAAAGAAAATTCTGACCCATTTTGAATAAGGATACCACCTTCTAACGAATCCATAAGGTGAACTCCCAAATGAGCGAGCCTATGAACATCCTTAGCTAATTCCTTTCTTTAATCACCAACGTGTGACACACTATCCATGGACACCATACAAGTAGTGCCACTAAATCTTCAAAGCAAAAACAAATGCCGCAAGCTCAAGATCATGAGTAGGGTAGTTTTTCTCATGAACTTTAAGCTGTCTGGAGGCATAGTCAATGACCTTACTAATAACGCTCAAGTAACACTCTCCATACAGAGGTGAAGGCAATCGTTAAGAAAAACAAAATTTATAATTCCCAACGGTAGTCGGGGTTGATTCCAGAGAGAAATGGTAGAGTTTCCTAATAGATTGTCGTATATCAATCACCAATAGAGTCAATATTCAAACAAAAATAAAAGTAAAAAGGGACAAAATCAGGGAATTGGGAAATCTGTCACAATTTCCAATTCAACCCAAAAATGTAAGATAAACGCAGATTTTTATCAAGATAGAGGACGACTAGTGGTATGCTTCCGATGGGACTTTGATACGGGTCAAGGTACTTGCCTAATTATGTAAATTTTCACTAAACAATATGGGTAGCATTGGTTTTAGGAATGAATGTTAATCTTTCGATCGCACAAACATTTATCCAATGGTCTTTGTTCAAGCACCATGGTTTTAACATTAACCAACCAATACAAGCTTGGGGAAGTCACACTATCTCTAGCTTAGACTCTTAAATGGGTGTTTCCGGTGAATTGAGCTATTTTTAGCCTCAATATAAATGGAATCCCAAGTACCCATTAGTGAATTCTCATCTGAAATTATGAACCTCTTTCTCAAGCAAGAACACAATCAAGTAATTTCAATCAATGTTTGCAACCATTAATTTTAGAGTTAAAACATGGAGAATTCACTAAACCCATATCAATTTATTAATTATAAGCACAAATAAACAAGACCCATACCCATTAATCAAGTACCCATCATACACATACCCCTAGACAAGGATACTTAGCCACTCATGCTAAAGGAATAAGAAGCAATACCAAATGGGTAATTCAAATTCCCTTTCATTAATGGAGGAAGTTTCCAATATCCAAGCTCAAATTACAAAACTATGGTGAATCCACGGTTGAAGATGGAGAGAATTGAGTGAAACCCTCTATATTTCCTTGGGAGAGAAAACTTGTTTAATACTCAAAAACTAACTATTCAAAACTATGAAAAACATTACCTAAATTAGGTTTTAGAAGGTTCCCAAATTGTCACATAAAAGTGGACAAAAATGCCCCTCGAGAGTTGTGCATTGCAATGTGCATTTCGCACGTCTCATTATGTGCATCACATAACTCTCACTCAGCAGACCAGTTACTTGTCTTGGTCCTTGAGTTCCATGCAAAGTGGGGTGCAGACCGCACCAGGAATTGTGCGTGTCGTACGATGATCGCACCCATTTAGCATATTTTTTTTTGAGCTTTATGCAGAGGAAGGTACGGAGCGCACCAAGCACTATGCATGTTGAACGGTGGCCACACCCAGCAGAATCTTCATCTCTCTTGATCACTTCACACTTCAACTCCTTTCGAGCTCTTTTGGATCCAATTCCTTGTTTCCTACTTTTGACCAAGAGTACCTGCATTCATATCAATAAAGGCCAAAAAAACCTCTAAATCTTATCAAAACATAGCAATTCAAGATTAAAGGCTCAATAAGTTGGTAGATTATCGACTTATCAAACCCCCAAACTTGAACTATTGCTTGTCCTCAAGCAAGATACTCACAAGGTAAGGAATGAATTATGCTCTAAAACTCAATCAAGGCACAAAAGATTAATCTATTATGAAAACTAAGAAAAATAACAAACAAAAAGACTCAAACAAAAGACTCAACTACAATGCTTATCTTAATTTGGACCACCACATTCTCAAGGCAATTGATCATTTCAAAACATTCATCAAAAGGACTTCATTTCTCACTTGAAAATAGGGGAATTTTCCATTCAAAACAAGATTAAGCTTCTCAAGTTATTGGCATGGACTATCAAGGTTTGCCTCAATATTCGCCACACAACTTGTCTTATTCATTCCTCTCAATTGAAATAGAGACTTCATGTTTCAATTCGAGTGCATAATGCCACTCACCATAAGAGAGAATTCCACTTACAATCATGCAATTCACAATACAAGGGATTATAAGAGAACCCAAAAGACTCTCACTCTCTCAAGGAAGTTCAAGTGCATACATGTCAAGTCATAGGCTTGCCCTTCATGTAAATCAACACTAATGTAGAGTGGCCAAACTCGGAATTATTAAGGACTTGCGAGTTATAATATTGGCTAGGGCTAGGGTGAGGATTACATTTGGCTCAAGTGACTAAACCTTCCTAATTCTCTTTGTTATCATTTTGAACACCGCTCACATTTTCGAACCTTGACTTCACCTTATTTCTCCTTCACACAACCCAAGCTTTTCCCCTCAACTTGATCATTCAACCTCCTTGTATCACCTTCACTTGGTAGCACTAATTCTTTTCTTTTCAAATTTTTCATTGCATTGGACTTTGGAGCAATTTTCAATTTAAACATACAGTGCTACCTTGCACTCGAAGTGCATTCCTTTTCTTCTCCACATTGAGTACATACACCCCCAAACTTAGGCTTTTGCTTATGTTATCATTTCAATTCCCCCCCAAACTTAGGATTTTAGCCTATTTTTAAATTTCGAGCCACTAGGGAGGATGGGTGCAAATAATAGAGGTTCAAAAAAGGTCAACGTGTCAACAAGGTGCCAAGAAAGGTTACAAGCTCAAAGGGGTTCACTAAGGTCAATGTAAAGGGAAGTCATTTGGGTGAAATGGCTATTCAAAAAGGGCCTAAGATCATCTTTCAAGATCGATTACATCTAGAATATTGCCTTGAATCACATTCGGAGTAAGTTCTAGACAACAAACATGCACAAGAATCAAAGGATAGCCGTACCACACAAGGCATCACATCACAAGAACTTTCCACATTAGTCTCAAAAATCAATTGGGACAAGTAACTTTTTACAAGTTATTCCGAGTTCATTACACATTTGTTTATGAATCAATCAAGCCAAATTGAGAGTGTAGAAATCATGACAAGAGAATGCTTTCCTCAAAATTCATTTTCCCTCTTTTCTTAATTTTCAAAAACTTCTGCCAAGATAAATTTTTGGTGGGTCCCTTTTGGGACAAGCAAAGCACGGACTCAAATTAAAATTAATACTTGGTATTTTCCCTTAAGAAAGTTACCTCTCAATCTATCATAGGGAAACACCAACCCAGTTCGACACAAAAAAAAAACAAAAGAAAAATAAAGAAAACATTTGATCCTTGAGAAAGAACCATGGTATTAAGAAAACCCTTGGAGTTTATTGCTAATCTACTACTTACAAGGTGATTAACAATTTAAGCTAAGCACCCCCAAACATAAATGGAACATTGTCCTCAATGACATATGAGCTCAGGAGAAGAGAGTACTCCCTGGGGTGATGTGCGAAGCGCACACGGGGTGGTGCAAAATGCCCTAGCTGTTGCATGTTAGGATGAACTTTTTGATTAACTGCCAGTGCTCTTATTGGAAGTGCAATACGACATGCAACATGCACAATGGGTGATGCTGTCTGCACACCAATCGCATGCCCAAATCCCAAAATCATTGATTATTACCAGTGGTCTATCTCCGTCATGTGAACTGCCATGCAATGCACATAATATAATGTACAATTGCATAGCTCGATGCACGTGGACTCATATGTTATAAGGTGAATCCGTTGTGAAGGGCGATGGCCTATGTGAAGTGTCCTCTTCAATGTGCGGTTCGCCTGTTCTGTGCCTGAAGTTGATTAATGGTTATTCAACTTTTCAACACCCGTAGCGTGGTTCCAACCTACAAACTTAAACAAAAAAGAACACACGAAGTAACACCAAAAAGAAAAATATGCAAAATAGGGGTAAATGCTTGGGTTGCCTCCCAATAAGCGCTTAGTTTAACGTCACGGCTTGACGATGGTACCTTTTACTCATGGTTCGTTGAGGTAGATTGCTTCTAAGAGTGCGACTTCTTCAGGTTTGCCGAAATACTTCTTGACTCGCTGCCCATTTACTTTAAAAGTTAAGCCATTTTCAGCATCTAGCTCTATTGCTCCATTTGCAAATACTTGAAACACTTTAAAGGGGCCAGACCATTTGGATGTTAATTTTCTCAGAAAAGGTCAGAGCCTAGAGTTAAACAAAAGCACCCAATCTCCCAGAGAGAACTCACGCTTGAGAATTTGTTAATCATGGTAGTATTTCATGCGGGCCTTGTAGAGTGAGGCGCTTTCATAAGCTTGCATTCGAAACTCATCTAGCTCGTTAAGGCCCTCAACTCTTGCTTGAGTGGCTTTTTCCCAGTACAAATTCAGTTTTTTCAAAGCCCACAAGGCTTTATGTTCTAGTTCCACCGTTAGGTGACACGACTTCTCGAAGATCATTTGGTAAGGAGACATTCTAATTGGGGTTTTGTAGGCTGTTCAATAGGCCCATAGTGCATCATCCAACTTCCAGGCCTAATCTGTTCTGTTGATGTTTACTGATTTTGAAAGAATGGACTTTATTTCCCTGTTGGACACTTCAACCTGCCACTTGTTTGTGTCTGGTAGGGGGTAGCCACTTTATTCTTGACTCCATACATTTCAAGTAGAGCACTAAATACTTTATTGCAAAAATAGGATCCCCAATCACTAATGATGGCGTGGGGGGTGCCAAACTGAATAAATATATGCTTTTTGAGAAACCATATGACACTCTTTCCTTCATTATTTGGTAGTGCCACAACTTCTACCCACTTAGAAATGTATTCAATAGCCACAAGAGTGAACGTATTCCCACACAAACTCCCAAAAGGCCCTATAAAGGCAATGCCCCAAACATCGAATAACTCAACTTCAAGGATTGGCATCAATGGGAGTTGTGGCATTGAGACACACCCCCTTCGCATTGATATTTTTATATTCCTTCACTAAATCATTGGCATCTTGAAAACATGTCGGCTAATAAAACCCACTTTGCAATACCTTTGATTCCATTCACACGCCCCCGTGGTGACCACCGATGGGGGAAGAATGGCAAGCCTTAAGGATGGGCATCATTTCGATCTCGGGTATGCACCTCCATATTATGCCATTGGCAAAATCTTAGAAAAGGTAGGGTTTATCCCAGAAAAAACTTCCAAACATCATGAATAAATTTCTTTTTTTAGTGTGACGTTAAACCATCTGGTAATAAGTCACTTGGTAAGAAGTTTGTGAAGTTAACAAACCATGGTGTAAGATCATGTGAGGCTGCCAAAATGCATTCATTGGGGAAGAAATCATTTATCTCAAGTTCCCCCATGAGTCTTCCCTCTTCTTCTAATCTTGATAAGTGATCCGCCACTTGATTCTCACATCCCCTTCGATCTTTTACTTCAAAATCAAATTCTTGGAGTAACAAGACCCAATGAATTAGCTGGGGCTTGGCGTCTTTCTTTGTCATCAAGTACCTAATCGCTGCATGGTCTGTATGCACAATAACCTTGGTCCCCAAAAGGTATGACCGAAACTTTTCAAAGGCAAATACCACAGCCAAAAACTCTTTCTCCGTTACAGTGTAATTCATTTGGGATGTATTTAATATTTTGCTTACATAATAGATTGGGTGGAAGAGTTTCTCCTTTCGGTGACCAAGTACAGCCCCCAAAGCCACACTACTAGAATCGCACATAAGCTCGAATGGATTTGACCAATCCGATGCGGTAATGATGGGGGTTGATGTCAACTTCTCTTTCAGTGTGACGAATGCCGTCATGAAACTATTATCAAAGTCAAACTTGGTTTCTTCTTCAAGCAACTTACACAAGGAATAATCCACCTTAAAAAAATCTTTGATGAAGCGCCTATAAAACCCGGTGTGGCCTAGGAAACTCTGTATTCCTTTTACAGTCTTTGGAGGAGGTAGCTTGGATATGACCTTGATAACACTCAAGCGTACTTTCCTAATAAGAGGTATCAATGATCGTTAAAGCAAAACACATTTATAGTTCCCAACGAGTGTCGGGGTTGATCCCACAGGGAATTTAGAGCTTAGCCTAGGTGATTGTAAAACAGAGTTCACAACGAGAGTGAGTAATGTAGAAGGGGGGAATTGTAATATGTCATAATTTCACAATTCAATAAAGAAAATAAAGTAAAAATGGGTGTAGACAATAGAGATGACGATGTGTGTAAAATGGGACTCTAACATGGGATAGGGTGATTGCTTATTCATGCAAATTTATGCTAATCAACATGGGTAACCTTGGTTTTAGGTATAGTTATTCATCTCTCGATCAACAACCATATATTCAACGATCTTAAATCAAGCACTATAGATTAAGCAATAAACAACCAAGCTAATTCTTAGGGAGGTCACACTATTTCTAGCTTAGACCCTTAAATGGGTGATTCCGTCGATTTGAGCTATTTCTAGCCTCAATCTAAATGAAAATCTAAGTTCCTACTAGCAATTTCACATCCGAAACTATGGTTTCCTCTTTCAAGCAAGACCACAACCAAGTAAGGAAATCAATGTTTGCAACCACCAATTTTAGAGTTAAAATATGGTGAAATCACTAGACCCATGTCAAATAAGCATTTATAAACAAGAATTAGCAACACTCACACCCATTTATCAAGTACCCATCATCAACACATCCCTAGATAAGAGGTTTAGCTACTCATGCTTAAGAAAAGAGATATACCAAATGAGTAATACTATTTCCCTTCCATTCAAGCTAAATTTCTCAATATCCAAGCTCAATTTGTACTCAAATGGTGGTTCTAAGAATTGGGAAGAAGGAATTGAGAGAAACCCTCTTTTTGTTCTTGGAAGGGAAAATTTGTTCACAAAGCTAAGAATTGTTCAAAACTATTCAAAACTATCAGCCCTAACTGAACTATTTACAATTCTGCCTAAAATGGATTTATAAACATTCCCAAAACATCACGTAAATTTGGACAAAATTCCCTTCAGGTGATGTGCAGCGTGATGTGCGGTTTGCACGTCAGCATGTGCGCATTGCACACCTTCTTCAGTGATCCATTGACTCAGGCCAATTGGGAAGCTTTATGCGAAGTGGGGTGCGGTTCACACAAGGCATTATGCGCGTTGCACAGTGACTGCACCCCTTAGTAGACTCTTCAGTTATCTTCAAGCTCGATGCGGTGGAAGGTGCATTCCGCACCAAGGCTAGTGCGTGTTACACGAGCGCTGTATCTCTCAGCAGAATCTTTGTCTTCTTTGCTTACTTCACACTTCACTCCTTTTTGGCTCTTTTTGGGTCCATTTCCTTGTTTTCTATCTTTGATCACCAGTACCTGCATAGACATAAATAAAGGCCATAAGAACCTCTAAATCTCATTAAAATATAGCAATAATTCATGAGTAAAGGCTCAATAAGTTGGTAGATTACCGACTTATCAGACCTCAATTTTTGCTTGGTCAACTTCAAGCCCTTTTTCGGATATTTTGTAACCCAATACTATTCCCTATTTCACCATAAAATGGCACTTTTCCTAGTTCAGAACCAAGTTTATTTTCTCGCATCGTTTGAGTACTTCTTCTAAATGCACTAGGAAGTCATCAAACGCGTCCCCAACTACCAAAAAATCATCCAAAATATCTCTATAGTGTCTTCAACCATGTCGAAGAAGATGGACATCATACATCGTTGAAACGTGGCTGGGGCATTGCACAAACCAGAAGGCATCCTTTTAAACGCGAAAGTCCTATAAGGGCATATGAAAGTTGTCTTCTCTTAGTCTTCTGGAGCAATAGAGATTTGATTATATCCGGAATATCCATCAAGGAAACAATAAAATCCACGTCCTACCAATCTATCAAGCATTTGGTCCATGAAATGGAGGGGAAAACGATCCTTTTCGGTCCATGAATTCAACTTTTGATAATCCATACACACCCTCCACCCGGTCACGGGTCTTAAAGCTATCATCTCATCCTTTTCATTAGGTATGATAGTAATTCCATCCTTCTTTGGCACACATTGAAATGGGCTGACCCAGGTACTGTCGAAAATGGGGAAGACAACTCCAGCGTCCAGCCACTTGATAATTTTTTTTTTAACCACCTATTGCATAGGTGGGTTTAGCCTCCTTTGGTGTTTGATTGATGGTGCACATTCTTCTTAAAGATTTATCTTGTGCGTGCAGATTCTCAGGGGTATGCTAATTATGTCAACAATAGTCCATCCAAGGGCACGAATGTGCTTCTTCAACACTTTGATCAATGCCTCCACTTGTTTATCATTCAACTTGTTAGATATGATGACCGGCATGGTCTCATTAGCACCTAAGTAGGCATACTTCAAGTGTGATGGCAATGGCTTGAGCTCTAATGTAGGTGGTTCAACAATTGAAGGCTTAGAGGGGGGTGTTTGCTAATTCTTTAGGTCAAGATTGAGCTTTCTTGGGGGATACGAGTAGGATACTATACCCACTAAAGTACAACATATCTCATCATATTCTTCGATCCCCTCACAATCATAATTTAACAACACAATTTCCAATGCTTCATCCACTAACCCCTCTTTCACGTGTAGTTCAATGCTTTCCTCGATCTTGACAATTGCAAAAGCCATTTGAAGGTCATTCAGCTACTTCATGGACGTAGACAAATCAAAGGTTGCCTCTTCCTCATTCATGGAGAATTTAAATTCTCCCAAATCTATTTCGTTCAATGTGCGCCCTATTTTGAGACTTGGCTGCCCCAGAATAATTGGTATTTTGAAGCCCCCATTACAATCAAGCACAACAAATTCCATAGGGTATACAAGCCGACCCACCTTCACCAAAATATCACATCCAATCCCCACGGGATATTTCATTGATCAATCCGCCATGAGCAACTTCATATTTGTGATGGTGGGTTGGCCAAGCTCCAACATTCTAAAGGTGGTAAGAACCATCAAGTTCATGCTCGTGTTCTCATCACATACTAATCTTGTAGATCTATGCACCCCATTCACATCACAAAAGGTAAAAACACCCGGAGTTTTCTCATCATTAACAAATTTACCCGATAGTATTGCACTACTTTGTGGGGACATATGAATGACCCCACAACCCCGAAGTTGTTTGTAGTGCACATATCCTTCACAAACTTAGCATACTCGGGTATCTTGTTGAAAGCATCACTTGATGGGATGTTGATGATGATTTTTCTCAACATGGATTTGAATCCTCCCGGTTGCTCCTTTTCCTTCTCTTGCAATAGTCATTATAAAAAGAGAGGTGGACACTTGGGAAAAGGTTTGCACACCTTGGCTACTTTGTTCTGTTGATATTTATTTATTGGTAGACCATTTCCCATAATCCTCTTTTTGTAGGCTTATTTTTGGTTGGAGTTGTACTTTCGATTTCATCGGCTTGGCCTCTTAGATCACCGATTCCTTCATATCTATTGACTTTCCTAGATTCGAATTGATAGGTGAGCCATTCCATTATTTCTTCAAGCCGTTCAATAGCAACAGAGAGTGAGTGCACAGTTTGAGCTAGACTACCCATATCATATCTCAACTCCCTGACACCTTCGTCAGTGGACTCTTCCTTCTCCAACACTCTCGCAAGCATATTTTTGATCTAAGAACCATCATTTTTTAGTTCCAACCTTGATTCCCATGAATTTGTCTCCCCAAACTTGGGTTTGCTCTTTGGAGACTTTCATGGGAACCCTTCTCATAGTTTGTAGCCAGTGCTTCGTCACTATTTTCATTCGACCCATCTACATCATCTACTAGTTTCACCGTCCCAACAACACCAATGGTGTTAACCGTCTCAACTATGTGGTTTACCACACTCATGTCCATGAATTTAAGAAGTGTTTTAGCAATGGATAGTTCTCTATCCCATCGTGTACCATTCCTCCTCCATTCATCAAATTCTTTAGCAGAGGTAGCACCCATTGCCCCCTCGGCTCCCTACATATTCCACTTACTACCTACTAAAGTAAACCTCTCAAGAGCATATGGGTTGAGTAAGAAGTATTGGGCAGTGGTGATTTAAGAATCTGTGCATACAACCTGTTCAAGCCACCAAAAACAACAACCAAAGTAAAAAAGCAAACAAAAACTCAGAAAGTGATTTCAAACGTCAACACAAAAGGCTACTCCAAACCAATTTCCTAGCAACGGTGCCCTTTTTGATAATGCTCAAGTAACACTCTCCATATGGAGGTGAAGGTGATCGTTAAACAAAACAAAATTTATAATTCCCGATGAGAGTCGGGGTCGATCCCACAGAGAAATGGTAAGTTGCCTAATAGATTGTCGTATATCAATCACCAATAGAGTCAATGTTCAAACAACAATAAAAGTAAAAAGGGAGAAATTTAGAGAATTGGGAAATCTATCACAATTCACAAGTCAACTAAAAAACATAAGGTAAACGCGGATTTGTATCAAGAGAGAGGATGACTAGGGGTATGCTTCAGATGGGACATGGATACGGGTCAAGGTACTTGCTCAATTACATAAATATTCACTAAACAATATAGGTAGCATTGGTTTTAGGCATGAATGTTAGTCTTTCAATCTCAAAAACATTTATCCAATGGTCCTTGTTCAAGCACCATGGTTTTAACATTAACCAACCAATACAAGCTTTGAGAAGTCACACTATCTCTAGCTTAGACTCTTAAATGGATGTTTTCGGTGAATTGAGATATTCCTAACCTCAATCTAAATGGAATCCCAAGTACCCACTAGTGAATTCTCATCCGAAATTATGAACCTCTTTCTCAAGCAAGAACACAATCAAGTAATTTCAATCAATGTTTGCAACCATTAATTTTAGAGTTAAAACATGGAGAATTCACTAGACCCATATCAATTTAGCAATTATAAACACAAATAAGCAAGACCCATACCCATTAATCAAGTACCCATCATACACATACCCCTAGACAAGGAGACTTAGCCACTCATGCTAGAGGAATAAGAAGCAATACCAAATGGGTAATTCAAATTCCCTTTCATTAATGGAGAAAGTTTCCAATATCTAAGCTCAAATTACAAAACTATGGTGAATCCAAGGTTGAAGATGGAGAGAATTGAGTGAAACCCTTTATCGTTACTTGGGAGAGAAAACTTGTTCAATACTCAAAAACTAACTATTCAAAACTATGAAAAACATTGCCTAAATTGGATTTTAGAAGTTTCCCAAATCATCACATAAAAGTGGACAAAAATGTCCTTTGGGAGTTGTGCACCGCGACGTGCATTTTGCATGTCTCATTGTGCATGTCACACAGATCTATCTCAGTAGACCAGTGACTTGCCTTGATTATTTAGTGCCATGCAAGGCGGGGTGTGGACTTTACCAGGCATTGTGTAATTCTCACAGTGTTCACATCTCTTTAGCATATTCTTCTTCTTTTTTTGAGCTTCATGCGGAGGGAAGTACGGACTGCATGAAGCACTTTGCATGTTGCACGACAACCGTACCTCTCAGCAGAATCTTCATCTCTTTTGATCACTTCACACTTTAACTCCTTTTGAGCTCTTTTGGGTCCAATACCTTGTTTCCTACTTTTGACTAAGAGTACCTACATTTATATCAATAAAGGCCATAAGAACCTCTAAATCTTATCAAAACATAATAATAATTCATGATTAAAGGTGAAACACCCTGAGATTCAATTCAGCTTTTAAACTTAGAATCCCTGAAAATTCTGAAACTCCCAAGGATCACGAGTCAAGTCCACAAGCCGTGGATAGAACCATGAGCCGTGGAAGTGAATCGTGAATCCAGCCCTATAGATCTTCCTCAAGTTTGAGAACCACAAGTTGGGTTCACGGTCCGTGGATGGTTCCACAAGTCATGGAACCAACTCGTGGAACTCAGACTGAGGGTTACTAATTTTCCCAAGAACCATAAGTGGGTTCCATGACTCATAGAAGTTTCTACGGGTCATCCTGTTGAGTCGTAGAAACTCATCCATAGCCTAACTTTTGGTTCAAAAACCACGAATCCAATCCACGAGTCGTGGTTACTTCTACAGTTCATGGAAAGAACCCCGTGGAACCTGAAATCGAGTCTTTTTATCAACTTTTCTCTAATTAAATCCCAGGGATATTTCTATAATTACCCACCCTTTTAACTCTTAAGTGAGGTTGTTTTGAATATTTTTAGTAGGGTTTTATTCCCTAATAGCCTAAACTCTTCTCATTCTAAGCAATTCTAATCCAAAAGAAGAAAGAACTCCTTCAAGCTCCAAGTCTCAAGCTCCAAGTTCAAGCCTCCATATCTTTTCATATTAGATCAAGTAAGCTTCAATAAGGTATGTGGGTATTCAATAATGTATTCCCTTCACCCTTATGCCCAAAACCCATGATTTTTACTTTTATTTATGGATTGGTGAAATTAGGGTTCTTACCCAATTTGGTGAAAACTTATGGGTTCTGTTTTAAAGCATCAATTCATGGTTTCTCATTACTTATCTATGATTTATTTGAGGTTCCTTAATTGATTTCAAAAGCCCATGCATTAAAGATGATTTCTAGTATAGTTTCATTGAATTGCATGATTTCAAGTGAAAATTGGTATGTTTAAATAACATGACCTTATGTATTTATGAAAGTGCATGCTTGATTCTTCAAGTTATGAATTTAGAAAGAAAAGTATGTTTTGAATTATGGCTATGCCAAGTTTGTAAGGATTTTTAAGTATGAATTGCATGACATTGGATATGTCCTTATGTTTTATGAAAGATTTGACATCTTGTAACACCCCAAAAACTTATTCAGCTTTTGAACTCAGAATCTCAGAAGAATTTCAGCTTTTCAGGGTTTACGAGTCTAAACCATGGATTGTGGTATGAACCATGGATCATGAAATAAAGTCGTGGTTTAAGTCTGCCAGGATCAGACTCTGGTCTGAGAACCATGAGTTGGTTCTACATATTGTAGTTTAGTCTACAACCTGTCCTATCATCGTGGTATCAGACCTGAGGACTGACTGATTCCCAGGAACCATGAGTGAGGTCTACGGACCATAGTTTGAACTACGGACCATCCTGTTGACCCGTGAAACCTGATCAGAGACCTTCTAAGTCCTTCAAGAATGATTTATTAGTTTGATGGGCCGTAATCTATTCTATGGTCCATCTTGATAACCCGTAGACTGCCTTCTACATCATGTTCATTTGGCCAGGAATGACGAATAGAAACCACGAGCCGTGGTTTGATCTACGACTTGTGGAATCCGTCCGTGGTCCCTGAAATTCAACTTTTTTCAGCTTTTTTCCTAAGTATATCCCAGGGATATTTTAGACATTACCCACCCTTTTAACTCCTAAATGAGGTCATTTTGACTATTTCTAGAAGGTTTTTCACCCTCATTAGCCTAAGTCCCTCCTCAAATCTTCATTCATCTCCCAAAAAGGAAAAAAACTCCTTCAAGTTCCAAAAAGGAAAAGAACTCCTTCAAGTTCCAAAAAGGAAAAGAACTCCTCAAGCTCCAATTTCAAGTCTCAATTTCTTTTCAATTTCAAGTGGGTTAGCTTCAATCAAGGTATGTGGGTATTCAATAAGGGATTCGCTTCACCCTTATTCCCAAAACCACAATCTTCTAAATTTAATTTGTGGATTTCTAAATTAGGGTTCTTACTCAAATTGGGGAAAAAGTTATGGGTCTTCTTTTAAGGCATGAATTCATGATTTCTTATTACATACCTATGATTTAATTGAAGTTCCTTAGTTGACTTCAAAAACCCATATGTTGATAATGAATTTTAGCATGATTTCGTTGAATTGTATGTTTTCAAGTAGAATAGGTATGTTTAGGTAACATGACCACTATTTTCATGAAATTGCATGTCTAATTCTTTAAGTTATGATATTAGAGAGGAAAGTATATTTTGAATTATGGTTTTAAAAAGCTTTAAGATTGATGACTTGTGAATTGCATGACATCAGATATGTCCTTATACTTTTCTAACAGTTTTGGACATTAGATATGTCCCTATGTTTTATGAAAGGTTTGGCATCCAGATATGTCTACTTATGTTATGAACAGTTTTGACATCAGATATGTCAGAAGTATTATGAGCTATATGTATATATTTTTGGGAGTAGTATTAGCACCGAGTTGGACAGGGTGAGAGTACCCTTAATCCTAGAACTACGTGCCCCCATAGGTTCTAAGTCCTCTCTGTTAGGCATCATATTTAGTGATCATGCCGCAGTCATGCCTCTATACCCTAGCAAGGTATATTGGGTCCTTTTGATGGGGCATATACATCGGATTCCATGTAGCTCACATGGTCTATGTCGGTTAGAGAACCTCCCACAAAAATAATATCAGGTTTTAAAATGCATTGACTTCTTGCCTTCAGATTTCGAGACTATGATGACTAATATGATATTTGTATAACTTGCTTGGCATCGCATTGAGTCTCTTGCATTTCAGTTTTACAAGTTCACATAGCATGCTTATCTCAGATTCCTATTTATCTCACATATTCGGTACATCCTATAGTACTGACGCATTTTGCACTGCATACTTTTTGATGCAGATTCAGGAACCTACCCTTAGACTCGTGGTTAAACTATACTAGACTTTCAACTGATCATTGGTGAGTCCTCATTCTTCAAGAACTAGAGTTAGTGAGCCTATCTTTATGTTTTCATTTCATATTTCTGAGTTAGCTGGGGTCTTGTCCCAACAACTCTTTATGACAGTTAGAGGCTTTCCAGACATAGACAATATTTAGGTCTCCTTTTTGGATGTGTATTCTTATTTGAATTGAATATCTCTACATTTGATTTTGGATCTTCCTATTATGCTTCTGTTTATCTACTGATTTATTTGAGTTATGCTATCACCAAGGGTTAACTTGGGACACTTGTGGTCCCGGGTCCCGTGTTACGTCAAATGGGTAGGCTCGGGGCATGACAAACTTGCTATCAGAGCCAGGTTCAAGAGTCCTAGGATGTATGAAAGCCGCATCGAGTAGAGTCTCTTTAATATGTGTGAAGCGTGCCACACTTATGAGAGAGAAGCTATGAGATGTCTTAGAAACACTTAACTACTTTCATGATCATATCATGCGATATAACTTAACTCTAATATCCCTCTAATCCTTCCCTTGTACGTTTTAGATTATGCTTCAATGTGCTATGCCTCACCGAGCTGCTTGGAATGCTGTTCCTCCAGTTTTGCCCCCCGAGTTCACGAATGAGGAATTCAGAAACGCCATCCATATGCTAGCCCAAACCATGGACACTCAGGCTAATAAGCTGGCTCATATCCCCGCCCACCCTCAAGGTAGGGTAACGGCCCGAGTTTGTGATTTTATCCATATGAACCCACTAGAGTTCTGGGGTTCGAAAGTGAATGAGGATCCGCTAAATTTTATTGATGAAGTGAAGAAAATCTTTGATGTGATGCAAGTGGTTGGTGTTGATTGTGTCGAGTTGGCATCCTATCAACTCAAGGATGTAGCTCATATCTGGTTCACACAATGGAAGGAAGTTAGGGCTAGGGACGTGGTCCCTATGACTTTGGAGTGTCTCGAGAGGGCTTTCCTTAATCGGTTCTTCTCGAGGGAGTTTAGACAAGCGAAGGTCGAGGAGTTTGTGAACTTGAGACAAGGATCCATGAGTGTTCAGGAGTATGGGTTGAGGTTCACACAACTCTCTAGATATGCTCTTGCTATGGTAGTGGACTCGCATGATCAGATGAGTAAATTTATCAATGGGGTTTCAGATATGGTGAAGAAGGAGTGTAGGTCCACTATGCTATTGAGTGATATGAATATTTCTAGACTCATGACTCATGCTCACCAGATCGAGGGATACAATCTTAGGGACATGGCTAAGGAGAACAAAAGAGTAAGATCTAAGGGTTCAGGATTCAGTCATCAGATGTCCGGAGGGGGGCATCGATCTTCCTTTCAGAAGAGGTCATCAGGACCTGTGCATTATATTGATAGTGCTCCTTCTCAGGCCTCTAGGCCTCATCATGATCAGTCTGGTAGAGGTACAAGCTCTTATTCTCAGGGGAGTGGTGAAAAGGAGCCTTTATACCCTATTTGTACCAAGTATGGAAAGAATCATCTCAGTGAATGTCTAGCCGGTAGAGAGGGTTGTATTGGATATGGTCAGGTTGGTCATAGGATTCGAGATTTCCCTTCAGCTAAGAAGGGACAGGGTGGTAGCAGGACTCAGTCTACCCTAGCAGCCCCAGGAGGTCGACCAGCCTAGTAGGGCATAACTTCTAGTTCTGGTGGCCAGCGCCAGAACCGCCTTTATGCTATGTCCTCTCGTCAGGACCAGAAGAGTTCACATGATGTTATCACTGGTATGTTGAAAGTCTTCTCTCTTGATGTGTATGCTTTGTTGGACCCCGGAGCCTCTCTATCTTTTGTGACCCCTTATATAGCATGCAAATTTGAAATTTGTCCTGAATTGCTTTTAGAACCATTTTGTGTCTCCACTCCTGTTGGTGAGCCAGTCTTAGCCAAAGGGATCTATTGAAATTGCCCTATTTCAGTCCTTCATAGAGTCACTTTAGCGGATTTAGTAGAGTTGGAGATGACTGCTTTTGATGTTATTCTTGGTATGGATTGGTTGCATGCTTGTTATGCTTTGGCTGATTATCGTACTCGGGTTGTCAGTTTCAAGTTTCCAAATGAACCTGTCTTAGAGTGGGAATGTAGTCCCCCATCCTAGAAAGGTTGTTTCATATCTTATCTTAAGGCTAGGAAGATGATTTCTAAGGCATGTGTTTATCATATAGTACGAGTTATGGACACGGAGTCTGAAACCCCATCCCTTCAGTCTGTATAGTTGTAAACGAGTTCCCAGAAGTGTTTCACAAAGATTTGCTCAGAGTCACTCCCGAGCGGGAAATTGACTTCAAGATCAATCTTCTTCCAATTACAAATCCTTTCTCTATTCCTCACTATAGAATGGCTCCCGCAGAACTTAAAGAGTTAAAGGATCAGTTAAATGATCTTCTTGATAAGGGTATCATCTGGCCTAGCATTTTTCGATGGGGTGGCCAGTGTTGTTTGTGCAAAAGAAAAATGGTTCCCTCAGAATATGTATTGACAACCGTCAGTTGAACAAGGTCACAATCAAGAATAAGTATCCTATTCCAAGGATTGATGACTTGTTCGATCATCTTCAGGGTGCTAGTTTCTTCTCCAAAATCGACCTTGGATCCGGTTATCATCAGCTTCATGTTAGAGAGTGTGATATTCCAAAGACAGCCTTCAGGACACGGTATGGTCATTATGAATTTTTTGTGATGTCTTTTGGTCTAACGAATGCTCCCGCAACTTTTATAGATTTGATGAACCGTGTGTTCAAGTAGTATTTGAATATGTTTGTGATCATTTTCAATGATGATATTCTTATCTATTCTCGGAGTGAGGAGGAGCATGCAAACCATTTGAGAGTGGTGTTGCAAACTCTCAAGGATCGACAGTTATTTGCTAAGTTTAGCAAGTGTGAGTTCTGGATGCAGTCTGTTGCTTTTCTAGGTCACATTGTGATTAGAGATGGTATTCGAGTTGATTCTCAAAAGGTCAAGGCAGTAAAGAACTGGCCTAGACCCACCTCTCCGTCTTATATTATGAGCTTTTTGGGTTTGGATGGTTACTACAGGAGAGTTGTGGAAGGATTTTCTTCCATTGCTGCCCCTTTGACACGATATGGCTCAGAAGAAGGTGAAATTTCAATGGTACGACCTATGTGAGAAGAACTTTCAGGAATTGAAGACTAGATTGACCATAGCTCGAGTGTTGGCTCTACCCGAGGGCCTAGATAACTTTGTTGTGTATTATGATGCTTCTATGATTGGTTTGGGTTATGTGTTGATACAGCGTGGTAAAGTGATTGCTTATGCTTCGAGACAGCTTAAGACTCATGAGAATAACTACCCTACTCATGATCTTGAGTTAGCAGCCGTTGTCTTTGCTTTGAAGATTTGGAGACACTACTTATATGGTGTTCACGTGGATATATTCACCGATCATAAGAGTCTTCAGTATGTGTTCACTAATGAATGATCAAATCGTGCTCTCCAAAGTAGGAGGTCACGACGATCATACATCAAAACAAAATTTATAATCCCAATGAGTGTCAGGGTCGTACCCAAGGGACTTGGGGTAGCTAAATAGAGATTGTAACGAATTGAGTTCAAGGTGAGAGTAATTGCCCAAAAAACAATAAGTAAAAGGATGGGGGAATTTGGAATGTTGTCACTACAATCGCAATTCAATTTAAAAAGAAATAAAACTAAAGTTGGTGTACAAGGTTGACTAGACGACTAGGGATGTATATCCGATGGGGCTTTGGTTATGGGATAGGGTGATTATCAATTCATACCTATTCTCGCTTAATGAGATGAATAACATTGGTCATAGGTAAGATTTGCTTATCTCTCGATCAACAATCTTATATCCGATGATCTCGGTTAGAGCATCATTGGTTTGATCAATAAACAACCAATCTAGCTTGGAAAGGTCATACTATCTCTAGCTTAGACCTTTAAATGGGAGAATTCGACGATAAGAACTATCTCTAGCCTCAAATCTGAGTGGAATCCCAAGTTTCCACTAGTAATTTCACATCCAAAACTATGAAATCCTTTCTCAAGCAATCACATAGTCAAGTAATGAAAATTAATATTTGCAACCACCAATTTTAGGATTAAAACTTGGTGAAATTACTAGACCCATGTAAATTAAGCAATTATAATCTAGGATAGATAACACCCACACCCATTTCTTAAGGACCCATCATCAATAGACCCTTAGACAAGAGAATTTAGCCACTCATAGTAAGAGAGAAAGAGATACCAACTGGGTACTTCAAAATCCCTTTCATTAGAGCTGAATCTCAAGTTCTAGATTCAATTTTAGCACAAAAGTGTTAACCAAGAGAATTAGATTGAAACCCTCTTCTCAATGGAGGTGAAAAACTTAGTCTCTAAGCTAAAAACTTTTCAAAATATTCAGAATGATAAAAGTTATTTACAATTATGCCTAAATAGGCCTTTTATAGTTTCCCAAAATGTCACTAAAAATTAGGACAAAAATTCCCTTCGAGAGGTGTGCGGCGCAACATGCGGTTCACACGTTGTGATGTACGCATCACACACTACCTCTTGTTGAACCAGTGACTTCAACTAGAATTGGGAGTTCAGTGCAAAGGGGGTCCAGTTCGCACGCGGTTGATGTGCACGTCGCACATCAACCGCACCCCTTAACAGACTCTTCAGTTACTTTTACAGTTTATGAAGAGGAGGTGCGGCTCGCACCTTTGCCTGTGCGTGTCGCACGACCACCGCATCTCCGGTCATATTCTTCAGCTTTTCTGAACACTTCACACTTCACTCCTTTTGAGCTCTTTTTGGGTCCATTTTCTTGTTTATCATCATCTATCAAAAGTACCTGCATAGACATCAATAAAGGCAATAAGAACCTCTAAATCTATTCCAAACATAGCAATAATTCATGGATATAGGCTCAATAAGTTGGTAGATTACCGACTTATCAAACCCCCAAACTTGAACTATTGCTTGTCCTCAAGCAAGATACTCACAAGGTAAGGAATGAATTTGCTTTAAGCTCAATCAAGGCACAAAAGACTACTCTACACTAAAAATTTAAGAAAAAGAATAAACAAAAGAATCAAACAACCGACTCAACTACTATGCTCATCTCAAATTGGACCACCACAAATTCAAGGCAATTGATCAATTCAAACCTTTTCCAAAAGGACATCATTTCTCATTCAAAATCAAGGGAATTTTGTCATTCAAGGAAAGACATTTAAGCTTCTCAAGTCATTGGCATGGACCTTCAAGGTTTGCCTCGAGATTTGCCACACAACTTGTCTCATTCATTCCCCTCAATTGAAATAGAGACTTCATGTTTCAATTCGAGTGCATGATGCCACTCACCACAAGAGAGAATCCCACTCACAATCATTCAATTCACAAAACACAGGAATATAGGAGAACCAAGAAGACTCTCACTCTCTCAAGGAAGTTCAAGTGCATATGCGTTGAACCATAGACTTGCCCTTTATGTATATCGCCACTAATGTAGGGTAGCCAAGCTCGGAATCACCAATGACTTGCGGGTTACGATGTTGGCTAGGGCTAAGGTGAGGATATCATTTGGATCAAGTGACTACACCTCCCTAATGCTCTTTGCTCTCATTTCAAACACCGCTCACATTTTTCAATTTAAACTTCACCTTATTGCGCCCTCACACAACCCAAGATTTCTCCTTTTTACTCATGATCATTCAAACTCTTTATATCACCTTCACTTGGTAGCACCTATTTTTGCTTTTCAATTTTCTCATTGGATTGATCTTTTGGAGAAATTTTCAATTCAAAATTAAGGTGCTACCTTGCACTTGAAGTGCACTTCTTTTCTTCTTCTCCTTCGATCACATGCACCCCCAAACTTAGGCATCTGCCTATGTTATATTTTGTTTTCCCCCCAAACTTAGAATTTTAGCCTACATTTCATTTTTTAAGCAATTAGGGAAGATGGGTGCCAAAATAGAGGTTCCAAAAAGGTAAAGGTATTACAAGGTGCCAAAGAACGGTCATAAGCTCAAAAGGGGTTCGCTAGGATTTGATGTCGTGGGAAGTTATTTGGGTGAAGTGGCTATCAAAAAGGGCCTAATGTCATCTTCCAAGCTCGATCAAACCTATAATTTCTCCTTGAATCACATTCAGGGCAAGTTCTAGATGGCACTTAAGCACAAGAATCAAGGCAAAGCCTCACCACACAAGGCATCATGCCACAAGACCTCTTTCATTAGTCTCATAATCAATTGGGGCAAATAATTTTTGACAAGCTATTACGAGTTCATTACACACTCGTTTGTGAGTCAATCAAGCCAAAGTAAGAGTTTAAAAGTCATGACAAGAGAATACTTTTCTTCAAAAAAATCATTTCCCTTCTTCCTTTTATTTTCAAAACAATTTGCCACAATTTTTTTTTGGTGGGCCCATTTCGAGACAAGCAACTACGGACTCAATTCTAAACTAAAACTTGGCATTTTATCTTAAGAAAGTTGTCTCTCAATCTATCATAGGGAAACACAAAAACAAAAGAGAAGAAAAAGAAAATAATCAAAACTCTTTCTCCTTGGGAATGAACCGTGGTATTAAGAAAACCCTTGGAGTTTATTTCTAAACTACTATTAATAAGGTAAAATC
The DNA here is from genome assembly GCA_003996215.1 of Jaltomata sinuosa. Lineage (NCBI taxonomy): Eukaryota > Viridiplantae > Streptophyta > Magnoliopsida > Solanales > Solanaceae > Jaltomata > Jaltomata sinuosa. The sequence continues at coordinate 220,096 of QJPP01007489.1, read as the reverse complement.
CAAATTACGCGCTCATGATTCATTTTAAAACAAGCCTCGACGTAGGTCTTTAGCGCATTTGCAAAGAACGAGTAGTAAGACAATGGAGCATGTAAGACTGACCCGGTAACACAATTTCAATCAGCAAAAATCAAGCTCGACGAGGGCACAAATAATCTCAGAATAAAAATTGAACATAATAAAAAGGGCCCGATGAGGGCAATGTCAACACAACAAGTATCACAATCGTTATAGGCTCCCCCAAACTTAAATTAAGCATAACCCCGATGCACAAAAAGTTATACAAATTAAAATGAGTGCTAAAAACTCCCTGAATAGGCTAACGATGATGACAACGCCTCCTTGAGTAGAACCGATGTGGTGGTCTAGGAGGTTGAGGTGCAGGTGGAGCCGGTGGTGTTGGTGGTGCCGGTGGTGGTATATATGTATGTGCAGGATCTATCTGAAAACCTACCAATGGTGGTATCGTAGGATCCTATGGCATCTTAAGGGGACCGAATGGGTCATCCATATACCATCTGTCCTCTACAGCCATCAACTCATGATAGAACTGTCCCCTGCCTCAGCTAGGCCTAGGTGGAGTCCTCCAACCTGGCACATGTGAGTCAGGAGGATCCGAGTATTGCTGGACTATTGGTGGATCAAGCAATGCTTTGATTTTGGATGCATATTCATTGTCAGATTGAGTCCACCCGTGCACTAATCATCAGGGGGGCTAGCAGCTCTTTGGGATGGTGAGGAGTTTGGGGCTGGTAGATTAAGATCCCAATTTGATTCAACATGCGGGACCACTTGCTTGAGTTTCTCAACCCCCACTTCTATGGTGTCCACTCTAGCACATATATTTCTTACTCTTGACACAACCAATTTCAAGGCCGACTTGATGGCGGATTGAAGTATGGTCAGAATGTGTTTGGCCAACTTTTGTAGCATCTCCTCATTCTTGTTAGAAAGTAGACTCAGTTGTATCAAGTTACCTGAGGAGGAGGTGGTGGCTTGAGATGCCCCATGAACCGTGCTCAAAGTGCCCTGAGACAAGGGTGAACTCCCTTCTTGATTATGCACAATGTTGTTGATCGAGATGCCTTATTTTGACCTGTGGGGCATCTTTATCCCTCTTTGTGTCCAAGCAAACAATCCCCTTAGCTTGGCTGGCCTTGTCAAATGCTCAAAATAAAGGACACCCAGTTTGGACACATAGAAGAGTTATAAGCACGGGGAAAGCCATGGATGTGGAGTCATGTTGCGCCTTTGTCTTGAGGTGTTTGGCGATGATCTCACCTTCATTCAAACAGAGGCCCCTCATGATGTATGCAAGGAGAATGGCCATCTCTATGGTTACTTTAGTGGTGTGGCTAGTCGGGATTAGTCTTGTGATCACAAAGTCAAGCCACATACGTGCTTCGAATTTGAGATTGGAGCGATGGATTTGTCCCTTGGAGGTGACCCACAACGGGTTTACTTCAGCAATCACACTAGCAACCTATTCATATTTGTCATTCTTTCTGACAACACGTTCAAAGTCCCTTGATTCGGGAATTAGTTCTTCATCCCATATGGTAGAATAAATGGCTTCAGGGGTAATGTTCACCTCTTTACCTCGTACCAATACTGACTTGTGGCATGTCAACTTGCTTAGCGGGCCTTTGTGATTTAGCTCGTCTAGGTGGGCTCGATACGAGACATAGAATTCTCGCACCAACTCAGGAAAGCAGAGGCCTGGTGTATTGGCAAAGTGTTCCCAAGCTCTTATGCGAAATTACTTTGGGATATTTGGGAATTCCTCTTGGAACTCTTCTACATTGAACCCCTTTTCCTCCAAAAATGTGCGATTCTAGAATTTGAGTTAGTAGGCTTCCATTCCTCTGAGCCCAAAGTGGACTCCCGACTCAATTTGCTCAGCCTCTTGCATAGGAACACCTGCATTTGGAGTGTGCTTCACGACACGACTCTTTTGATGGTGCCTGTTGGAAGACATAATCCTGTGGATGGGCGTTAGTAATTGATGTTCCAGGATTCTACGGCACATTTGACGCCTTTAACTAAGAATACTCGCAAGTTTTCAAGCAACTTTTGTGGTTTTTGATGTTTTTATGTTGTATTTGCAGGAAATGGAGACAAGGATAAAAAGGAAGTGAAAAATACTCAAGCTAAGTTACACGGGTTAGGCTTGACGGAGGGCCTGACAGCTCGTCAGACAGGTGACTGACCGTCAGGGGAGCCACCAAACCAGGCAGCAGCTAAAGGAGGCACTGGATAGTGGCGACGGTTGGCGTGATGACCCGTCACACCCATGACTGCCCGTCAGCCAAGCCGTCAAGTTAGAGCTCACACAGAGCATGCACTGGTAGTGGCGACGGTTGGCGTGATGGCCCGTCACACCCATGACTGCCTGTCAGCCAAGCTGTCAAGTTAGAGCTAAAGGATAGAATGCAATGGATAGTGGCGACGACTTGGAGTGACGGCCAGTCGCATGGGTGACGGTCCATCAAGAGACCCGTCAACGCGAAGAGGGACTCCGAAAATTCTATTTTTGGACTTTATTTCCTGGACTACTATAAATACCCAGTGTTAGGGTTATTTTATTTATTCATTAAATAATATTTTGTGCGAACGTTTGGACGAGTTTTAGAGAGGAAAACACGACACAAACACGTTTTCTTCCTCTCTTTCCGTTGTTCTTGGGATTTTCACCATTGGTTCTCGGATTTTACGAAGTTCAAAGTAAAGTATTAATTTTCTATTGTAAGAATTCCTTCTTCTCATATGAATATTGGTATTTCTTTACTTTGCTTTGCTAGCATGAGTGGCTAAACTCCCCACAACTAGGGTTGTGGGATCCATGGCAAGAGTCACAATGTAGATTCCGGGTAGCGTTGGGTTAAATTTATATGTTGTCACGTGGTTAATCATTCGTTATTTACGTTTTCTAATGGTTGCAAACATTAGAACATACCTAGGTTTGATTTGCTTGAACAAAGAGATTAAAACCGGGAAATTTGATTAACTACGAGGATTCGAGACTACCAACTCTCGTCTTATGATTAATGTTGTAACTAGATTAATCCACTCGATGTTTAGGATTGAATTAAGAAAGTTCACCTTTTCAAGTTCGAGAGAATTGAAAAGGAAATTCGTCTATTTGGTTGAGAAACGTTTAGATGATACCATTAATTTGATCACATCGTGATATGCATATAGAAAGAACCCAGTTAAGCTTTGAGTCAAAATTGTTACGACGCCATGGTGAACACTTCCCTAGTTCATTCTCATATTGATTAATACTCGTTGAAACTCGCATTTCATTATTTGCATTGTTTAAATATTGATCACAGACCCCCCCCCCCCCCAATTTACCGGAAACTATTGATTACTAGTCAACTAATTCACTAACGACTTAATTTGCACCTTATTCCCTGTGGGATCGACCCCAACCTCTGTTGGGTTCTATATTTGATGACGACCGGTTACGCTTCGTAATTGGAAATGTAATTTGGGCGTATCAAATTTTGGACTACTATGAAAAAGCTGGCTACAGAGATCGTGATCAGGGAAACTGGATGAATAAAACTGATAGAGGTGGGTTGTACGTACCACCTGGTAACCGAGAAAGAACTAGAAATGAGACAGGGACGTCCAAGTTAGAGAATATGATGGCAAAGATGTTGTTAAAGGTGGAATCTACTGACTCCGGAGTCAAGGAAATGAAATCTGAATTATCATCAATGAGTCAGTTAGTGAATTCTCATTCCACCTCAATCAAGCAGCTAGAGCAACAAATGTGTCAAGTCTCGGCGTTTCTAAATCTAAGGAAAGCTGGGACATTGCCGAGTGACACCATTCAAAACCCGAGAAATGATGGGAATAGTATGGCAATCACCACCAGAAGCGACATCCGGTAATTCAGACTCAGAAAGGTAATGTTGCTGAGGAAGATGAGTTAGTAGATGCTAAAAATATTGTCGATGAGGGTGTGAGAATATCTGTTGAAGAACCCGGTGTGGAAGAAGATGCTACTCAAGTGATCACGGATAAAAGCAAGGAAGTTGAAAAATTTCCAACTATGATGCCTCGGCCACCACCTCCTTTCCCACAACGGCTGAAGAAGAAAGTGGAAGATAGCAAGTTCTTGAATTTCATGACCATGCTTAAGCAGATATCAGTGAACATCCCTCTGGTGGATGCGCTTGAACAAATGCCCGGTTATGCCAAGTTCATGAAGGACTTGATCACAAAGAAGAGGTCGGTAAGTTTTGAACTGGAAGACAACCTCCACCATTGTAGCGCCATTTCATCAAGGTCGCTAGTCCAAAAGAAAGAAGACCCAGGTGCGTTCACTATTCCTTGCACCATAGGGGAGTTTAACTTTGCAAAAGCTCTTTGTGACTTGGGGGCTAGCATAAACTTGATGCCGTTAGCCATCTACCGACAGTTGGGCTTAGGAGCTCCCAAACCGACGACTATGAGATTGTTGATGGCTGATAGATCGGTTAAACGCCCGGTGGGTATTTTGTATGATGTACTTGTGAAGGTGGGGAAGTTCATATTTCCGGCAGACTTTGTGATTTTGGACTGCGAAGTGGACTTTGAAGTCCCTATTATTTTGGGATGACCCTTCTTGGCAACTGAAAGAGTATTAGTAGATATGGAGAGCAACGAGTTGACTTTCAGGTTGAACGACGAAGTAGTGAAGTTTAATGTGTGCAAGTCAATGAGGAAACCGAGGGACATGAATGTCATCTCAGTTATTGATGTTGTTGCCGAATCTGATGTGATTGTTTCTGTTGAAGAGAGACTTGTTGTAGAGACGTTGGCAGCAGTCATGATGAACTTTGATGATGATGACATCGAAGATTATGAAGAAATTGTAAACGCTGTGGTTGGAATGGGGTCATATTGTTACGCCCCAAAGAAATTAGATCTCGATTTAAAGAACAGACCGACACCTCCTGCAAAGCTTTCTATTGAGGAAACACCGGTATTAGAGTTGAAAGAATTGCCAGGCCATCTGATGTATGCCTTTTTAGGTGACAAAGATACCTTACCTGTAATTATTGCGACAGACCTTGTGCAATCTCAAGTTGAAGCTTTACTATCCACACTGAGGAGACACAAGAGAGCAATCGGCTGGACCATTACAGATATTATTGGCATCCCACTAGGTATTTGTACTCATAAGATACATTTAGAAGAAAATTGCACTCCCACCACCGAGCTCCAGCGGAGACTGAATCCGCCAATGCAAGAGGTGGTGAAGAAAGAGATCATCAAATGGCTCGATGCTGGAGTGGTTTACCCAATTTCTGATAGCAAATGGGTAAGCCCAGTGCAATGTGTTCCTAAGAAGGGAGGAATGATTGTGGTAGCAAATGACAAAAATGAGCTGATTCCATTAAGACCTGTCACGGGGTGGCGAGTCTGTATGGATTACCAGAAGCTAAACTCCTGGACTCTCCTTGATCATTTCCCCATGCCCTTTATGGATCAGATGCTGTATAGATTAGCTGGCAGAGGTTGGTATTGCTTTTTAGATGGATATTCGGGGTACAACCAAATATTTATCGCCCCGGAAGATCAGGAGAAGACCACTTTCACCTGCCCCTACGGTACGTTTGCTTTTAGACGCATGCCCTTTGGTCTTTGCAATGCTCCTGCAACATTCCAAAGATGCATGATGTCTATCTTTTCTGATATGGTGGAGAACACATTGGAAGTCTTCATGGATGACTTTTCGGTAGTGGGTGATGCATTTGATGATTGCTTGACTAATCTGGGTCAAGCATTGCAAAGGTGTGAATAGTCAAACCTCGTGCTGAATTAGGAGAAATTCCATTTCATGGTGAAAGATAGCATTGTATTAGGGAACAAAATATCTATGAGAGGTCTAGAGGTGGATAGAGCCAAGATAGAAGTCATCGAGAAACTACCTCCACCCATTTCAGTAAAGGGTGTGAGGAGCTTTCTTTGTCATGCCGATTTCTATCGAAGATTCATTAATGATTTCTCTAAGGTTTCTACCCCATTGTGCAGGTTGCTTGAAAAGGAGACTAAGTTTGTATTTGATGCTGAGTGTTTGAGGGCGTTTGAGTGCCTGAAAGAAAAGTTAGTGGATGCTCCTATTATAATTGCCCCAGATTGGTCCAAACCGTTCGAAGTAATGTACGATGCGAGTGGTGTTGCACTTGGAGCTGTTCTGGGACAGAAGCGAGACAAACTTTTTCACCCCATTTATTATGCTAGTAAAGCATTGAATGGGGCGCAAAAGAACTACACAGTGAAAGAACAAGAGCTGCTGGCTGTTGTATACGCTTTTGAGAAATTCAGAGCGTACTTACTTGGTACAAAAGTGGTGGTGCACACAGATCATGCAGCCTTGAGGTATTTAATGACCAAAAAGGATGCAAAACCTCAACTAATCCGATGGGTTCTATTGTTACAGGAATTTGACTTTGAAGTCAAAAATCGGAAAGGGTGTGAAAACCAGGTAGCGGATCCTCTGTCCAGGCTTGAGAGGGAAGAGAACGTAATTGATGAATCGGAGATTGATGATGCATTCCCGGATGAGTAGGTGATGGCTGCGTCACTTGATATAGTGCCTTCGTATGCTGACTTCACAAATTATGTGGTGAGTGACATGATCCCGGAAGATTTGAACTTCCACCAGAAAAAGAAATTTCTCCATGATGCAAGTAAGTTTTTCTGGGATGAGCCGTATTTATTCCGGTTGTGTGCTGACAACATAGTGAGGAGATGTGTACCGGAAGGGGAAATGACAAGCATCTTGCAAGCTTGTCATTCGTCCCCAGTTGGAGGACATCATGCGGGTAATCGAACCGCCCGAAAAATCTTACAGTGTGGTTATTATTGGCCGACCATCCAGAAAGATTCATATGAATTTGCCAAGTTCTGTGATCAATGCCAACGAAGAGGAGTAATCTCTCGCCGACAAGAGTTGCCCATGTCCACTATTTTGAAGGTTGAGTTGTTCGACGTATGGGGAATAGATTTCATGGGCCCTTTTGACAGCTCTTATGCGAACCGTTACATCTTGGTAGCGGTGGATTATGTTTCAAAGTGGGTAGAGGCAGTTGCTTTGGCCGATAACGAAGGGAGAAGTGTGGTGGCGTTTCTAAAAAGAATCATCTTTGCTTGGTTTGGCACCCCTCGCACAATCATAAGTGATGGAGGTTCACATTTTTGCAATAAGGTGTTCCGGGCTGCTCTAGCAAAATATGGGGTGAAGCAACACAAGGTAGCCACACCTTATCACCCCCAAACCAGTGGGCAAGTCGAAGTGTCGAACCGTGAAATTAAAGAGATATTGGCAAAGTTTGTGAATGTGAACCAGCGAGATTGGGCAAGAAAGCTGGATGACACACTCTGGGCATACCGAACAACATTTAAGACGCCAATAGGTATGTCTCCTTACCAATTTGTTTTTGGTAAAGCTTGTCACTTGCCCGTGGAACTTGAGCACAAAGCCCTTTGGGCGCTCAAAAAGTTAAATCTCAGTTAGAGAGAGGCATCGAAACTAAGGTTGGAACAATTGAATGAGATGGACGAGTTCCGATTGCGAGCATATGAGAGATACGCTCTCTACAAGGAAAGAATGAAGCTATACCATGACAGAAAAATTGAGAAAAGGGAGTTCAAGGTTGGGGACTTGGTATTGTTGTTCAACTCCAGGTTCAAATTATTTCCCGGGAAACTCAAATCCAAATGGTCCGGGCCATTCAAAGTACACCAAGTGTTTCCATCCGGTGTGGTCGAACTCAAAAATAAAGATAGTGAGCTGTTCAAAGCCAATGGGCAGAGGGTAAAGCAATATCTGGGCCTCCCAGAGGAGGTACATGTTCTTTCTCTGGTGTATCTTGATGAAGTCTGAGTAATCAAGACACCCGCGTCGTGCCGCGACGTTAAATCAGGCGCTGTATGGGAGGCAACCCATGAATTGTTGTTGTATTATGGTCTTAGAAAAATTTGATTTTTTAGAATTGGGTTAATTTGTACGTTGATTGTGCCGGTAAAAAAAAGTGGAAGTAACAGCATGTTCTGTCTATGAGTGACGGTTCCTGTTGGTGGGCCGTCAACTGTACGACGGACCGTCACACAAACCGTCACATGTTGACAAATATTTATCCCCACTGTTTGGTAGTGACGGTAAGAGTGACGGACCATCACAGACTTGGTGAACCATCATTCCAGGCCGTCACCAAGGCACTCACAAGGGCTCACTGTCTATGTGAGACGCACCAAGTGACGGACTGCCAAGTTGTTGATGGACCGTCACTTCGGCCACCACATCAGGTAAGTTTTAATTTTTTGTGCCCCGACCCAAAACCAACCCGACCCGCCCGAATATATTAAATCATCTTCATCATCATCCCACTCATATTCTACTCTCAAGCTCCAACCCTCCATTAAAACAAAAATCCTCTCTTCCCCAAGCAAATCCCACATCCCCATCGTCTTTCACCATTCGTCCAAAATGCAAGAACCAACAATTCCCCGTCGAAGAATAGGGTTGTCCATCGGTTCTTGTAAATCATAAAGGAATAGAAGTTTTCTTCTCACTAACAAAATCAAGGTATGATTCTAAACTCTTCCTCGTTGAGATTATTTGAGTAGCATTATGAAGAAATACCAGAGGAAATTGTTGGGTTTGTATATGTGTGAAAGGGTGATAATGTAAATGTTGTTGGGTATGATTGGTGTTGTTGTTTGAAATCGTAAAACTTAACATGGGTGAAGTCTTGAGTAACCCATGATATTAAATACATGATGGGTGGTGACTTTGTGAAACCAAATCCCACAAAAAATGGGAAATCCCCGAATAGAGCACAAGGTGTTCGAGGAAATGCCTCAAAGAAAGTAAAACACGCTGTCTTAAAGTGACGGTAGGCATGACGGCCCGTCACACACGTGACTGCCCGTCATCCAAACCATCAACAATAAACAGTTCACTATCTTAAAGGGATGGCGGTGTGATGGTCCGTCACCCATGTGGCTGACCGTCACCCAAACCGTCACTCCTAGACAGTGGCGATAGTTGATTGTTTTCCTGTTCTCATGTATTTGAACTTGTTCACGTGCAGGTACATGGCCCCCAAACAACAACCACCTCGCGGTCAAGCTCAAAAGAGGAAAGAAAGGACCGCTACCACTCAGACCCTAATAGATGAATCGAGTAGCGAAGAAGAAGCAGTTGAAGCCCCGACTTACCAGACTAGGCTATCCAAACGAAGAAACACCCAAGTCTCCCAGTCTGAAGAGGAGAGTGGGTCATCTAGCAGTAGGTCGGGGAGTGATAGTGGAACTGAAGAAAGTGGTAGCTCCAGCCCCAATCCGGAGGATGTAAGTGGTACTGAAACCACCAAAAATGCAGGGAAGGCACCCATGGATAGAGAATCGATCCGGTGGGCATTTGAGGGTGCTCGAAAGCACTATCTTGAAGGTCTTACCAAAACAATGTCGAGAAGCCACAAAAGACCGATAGCTGAAGAAGTGCAAATCATTACCACGGATCTACCAGAATACCCAGTTCTTCAGACACAGTTTCAGAGGTACCAGCTTGAGTGGATGAGCACACCTCCGGGATTCTATTATCCAGAACTGGTCCGGGAATTCTACGCAACCTATTTGGCACTGTTGGAGAGCAAATGTGAGAAAGGAAAAGGGGTTAAATCAGCACCAAGGCAGGACCTGGTACTGGTTCGGGGTAAACAAGTAGATATCTCCCGAGAGAAGATTAACATAGTCCTCTTCGGTCCTGAATACATTCCTCCACCTGATATGCCGGAGTTTCATTACAAAATTTCCAACATATACTCGCAGAGACCATGGTTAGCACGGACATTGAATGATGGCTCACCATCTTGGCTAACTCAGAGGGGATGGATATCGAAGCAATCACTAAGCTTCGTGGCAAAGTTTTGGTGGGCTGTTGTGCGGTACAGGCTATTTCCAACAGGTGGAGACGCTAATTTGGATGAGGGAAGAGCCATACTTGTAGCAAGTTTGATAGCCGGGTACGTCATCAACTTCAGAATGATAATTGCAGACGAGATGCGGACCAGGGCCATAAAAACTATTTTTTCTTTGTCGTTCTCGTGTCTGGTTACTGAGTTATGCAGGAGTGCAGAAGTGCCGATATTGGATGGTATTGATGAGCAAGTGACAGCGTCATCCATGCAAAATATTGACAAATCAAAGGATGACACTAAGTTTGACATGAGGATTCATAAGCCTCAGATCTTCGAGGAACCAACCACAACCACCTCCGAGGCAACCAACACTCCATCAGGCACAGAGATTCCACTTGCGGTGTTTGATACGAAGACTTCACAAACAACGAGAGCTACTGCCAAAAGCTCTGGAACTGCGGCAAGGCCTCCTCTACCACCGGAATATCACATGAATCCCCGAAATTTTGCTAAAATGGTGCAGAAGCAGAAACAGTTGGATAAACAAATTGCCTCTTGGACGGACTTGTTCAAACCCACCATTGATGAAGCAATACGGAAGGCTCTGAAGCCATTTGAGGGGCTGTGTGCAAGGGTCGATGCGATGGAAACCCGGATGGAGGCAAGGCTAAATGAAATGAGCATCCTGAACCTGGCAAGATTTGATGTGGAACTGAAGAAGGTGAAGAATGATATCACCGTCCTCAAGCAAGAAAAAACGCTTTATGATGAGACTTTGGAGTTCGTGGACTTGGATGAAGAAACCACGATAGTGGATTTGATGGGTCGGCCACTGAAAATTAATGAACCCCAAGCAGGTGAAAGTGGGGTAAAGAAGTCAAAGAAGAGGAAGCACAAAATTATATCAGCTGAGGAGGACGAGTTAGAGGTTGCGAAGAAGCGGTCGGTAGTAGATGAGCAGCTGCGACAGGAAAGAGTGCATGCCCAAGTAGGTGGGGCATCATCTAGTGCAGTACCGGAGTCTGGAGAGACTCCAGATGTTGATGAGCCGCGTACGGAAACCTAAGTTTCCCAGGTACCCCTATGCCTTTATTCTAAATATCTGTTTCCTTGAGCATTGAGGACAATGCTAAATTCTTTTGTTAGGGGTAGGAGTACTACCACCGGAGGTTTTTGTTGCCATGTTTCTTTTCCTTCGGTGTGCTATCTAGTAGAAACAGCATGTTTAGGTTGTTGTTTAAATTTTGGTTGTGTTGTGATGTCTATAGCAAGCATGGCTTTTTGAAAGTTGAACTAAAAGGAGCCCCCTCTGAAAAAGTTGATTTTGTACTTATGTTTGAAACGATTGACTGTTCTGGATCCTTGAATGTCATTGTTTAATTGTGATTGTAATAATTATGCTTAAGCCGAGCTGATGTTTTGATATTTGGTAGTGGTATGGTTTCTTGGTGCCAAGTGTGTGTGAGCTTATTGTTATAAACTCTTACTCTGTGCATGCATCTAGAACTTGCCCGGTCTATTTTGTTAAGCTTGAAGTTGGTTGCTTAGGAAAGGATCACGGGCCCTTTTTGTGTGCAGTCCACTTAGCCTATAGACAGTCCAAATGCAAATAATCCCTTTGATCCCTGTTTGAGCCATATTGACCCTATTCTTTCAATAACTAGTCACCGTTTCTTTTTAACTTTGAATCCCTATTTTGGCCCTGGTCCTTCCTTGGACATCGTGCACCTCAACTCAGGCAATCGGCCTAAGTTGAGGGTGGCTACTATAGAGGTAAATGATAAGAAAAATAGGATGGATAAGATTGGTTGTGGATAGAATGAAAATTTCGGGTGTGTGCCTAAGAAAAGAAAGAAAAAGAAACGAAAAAAAGATTAAAAAAAAAAAAAATTATCAAAAGAAAGAGGCCGCACCTGTAGCTAGAAAGAAGGGAATAAAAAGGTTAATAAGGATGGACGAAGTAAAATTAAGTGGAAATAGTAGGTCGGTGATTCCAAGGAGGGTTTAGTCACTATTCCCCAAACGTATCCAACCTGCACCCGAAGCCTCATTACAAGCCAAGATAAGTCCTGTAGTGATCCTGAGCGGCTTTCTGAAAAACTGAAATAGAATAGCAAGGGCAAGCTTATGGCATCGTATGTGCATTGTTTGAAATCGTGTGTGAGTGTGAGCGCCTTACCTAGTCCCAAATCTTGTGTGTGGGACTTCTTTGTGGTGAGGGCACCGAGATTTCTGTATTATCTATTGACTTTTGGAATAGCTGTTGCGTGTGTATGTAGAATATTCTATCAGTAATATGCAATATGAATATATACACAACTAAAAGAAGTTAGGAATTCAGTGAAGTGGAAAAACAAATGAGGGGGTTGGGGCTCGTGTGAACCACATGCGGACCGCACAAGGGAGAGTGCACGTCGCATGTGCTATCACATGAGCTAACAAATTCCTACAGTTGGTTTCCAGCTATGGTGTGAAGCTGGTGCAATTCTCACCTCGGCAAGTGCGCGTCGCACCAAGCTCTGCCCCTCAGAACAGTGATTGGTTCTCCATCTTCAATAAGATGCGATGCCTTGTGCGCACCGCACATCAAGATTTATGTATTGCATGCGAAACGCATAAAGGCCTAATCAGAGTTTTTGGTTCCTCGTGTTCTTGTGAATTTCGCATGTGATCCGTAGAGGAAGATGTGCTTAGGCACTTGGAACTATTCAACAAACTAAGCAATGATAACCCAAGGGGGAAAGGAATATTATGAGCACAACTTCCGGGTACTCAGACTTCCCCGGATTTCCATTATCACAACAACAAGCAAGAGAGGAACTCAATGACTTCCCTTAAGATGGGCGTTACCCCTTCTATCATTGGGAACATGAAGCCCTTTCTTGAAACAATGGATATCACAATTTTAGCAACAATTAACCCCCTCCCTGCATAAGTTCATATGCCCCAAATATATGCACAACAAAAACCATGGGTATACAATCAATGAAATTCAGCCTTCATAATAATTTTCAACAAAAACCTCATGATAAACGATGATTTGTCCTTAAGAACGACGTCACCCAATCTATCATCGGGCCAAATTATTCGTTCATCATAAGTGGGTTACTCAGACTTCACCCCAACACATAATTCAAGGCTAAAAATCACTATCAATCAACATGCATTAACAAAATTAAAGTTTTGCCAAGTCGACACATAGCAATATCATCAATACAACTTAGAAAGGGGACCCAAAATTTTTGGATCTCACCCAAAATCAACATGGCAATTCTACTAAGCATGCTTCACACTATGATCTCCCTACCTTCATAAAAACAAGTATTTAACATCGGGGAACTTACCACAAGTGAAGATTAGGAAGAGAGGAGTGAAAATTAAAGCTTTTTGCTCTTCAACAATGGTGAACCACAAAGCCTACCCGGAGAGATGACGTCGGCAGAGGTAATAGAGTGGTAGAGATGGTTGGGTGAGAGAAGAAGAAGATTTTAGGGAAGTTTGATGGATATGGCGAAAGTTTTGGGAGAGAATTTTGGGAGTTGGAGAGAAAAGATGGTGGAAGAAGAAGAGAAGAGGTTGTTTCAAAAGAACAAGAAGAATAAAGGTTGGCCGGGTCATATCTGGGTCAGGTCGTTCAATGTGTTAGGTCAATTAAATTTCACACTTACCTCTTGTGCACCGCGACATGCGGTTTGCACCAGACAATATGCGGACCGTATGTCGTATCGCACATGCCCCCTTTTCTCCCCTGGGTTTGCCCAGGCATCTATTTCACCATGCGACGGAGGTGCGACACGTACTTAGGCACATGCGGTCTGCACGGCCTAGCGCACGTCACCTCCAATTTTTCAAAATTCCATTAGGCATCTGTTTCACCATGCGATAGGCTGTGCAACACGCACAAATGCTTGTGCTGTCCGCACGATCCACCACACGACCCCTTTTTGCTTTGCTTTCCGCTGTTCATTTTTCCATCCATGCATTCCCTACAAAAACACCAAAAACAACAAAATATAACCAAAAACAAATAAAGAAACTTGGGTTGCCTCCCAAGCAGCATTTGATTTAACATCGTGGCACGACGATACTACCTTAATTCTCAACCATTGTCAGAAGGAATGCCAATATGATTGGCGTGGCCCCATCCGCAGAGGTGAAACTGCTCCATTAATATCTTAGAGATGTCATTAAGTTTCTCATTTGGCAATGAATCAAATGCGGGCGTCTTTCCTACTTCACACTCTCCAAGAGCATCATCCCACTCCCCCTCCGATTCTATCACCGATATTACTCTCAAATAATCTAGAGGTCTTGTGAGTTGGCAAACATTGAACCTCACTACCTCATTCCCCACTCAAAATTTGAGTTCATCGAGTTCTACATCAACAAGGGCCCTTCCCATAGCCAATAATGGTCATCCCAGAATAATGGGCACCTCCACATCTACCTCACAGTCCAAGATGACAAAGTCCGCAGGAAGAATTAGTTTGTCCACCTTTACCAATACATCAAACAAGATTCCTACAGGGCGCTTAATAGACCTATCGGCCATGAGTAGCTGCATAGAAGTTGGTTTAGGGATACCCAATCCTAGATTCTTGAAAATCACAAGGGGTATCAAGTTGATGCTTGCCTCCAGGTCACACAAGGCCTTTCGGAATATAAACAATCCAATTGTACATGGTATGGTGAATGCACTCGGGTCTTCTCTCTTTGTAGCCACATTGCTAGTCATTATTGCACTACAACTATGTGACATCTCAATCATGCCTATGTCCACCACCTTCTTCTTTTTAAGTAATTCCTTCATAAATTTTGAGTATCCTGGAATCTGCATTAAAGCTTCGACCAAAGGAATGTTTATGGACAGCTTGCTGAACATGTCAACAAACTTGCTAAATTTTTGTTCTTCCTTCTTCTTATTTAGCCGATGAGGGTACGGAGGAGGTACTTTGAGAGTTGTGGTAGGTATTCTTTGCACAAGAGGGGGGGTCTACATCATCATCGATGATTACTTGGGGAGAGGGCTCTACCTCTTTTATCTTTATCACTTCCAGTACTTCCCGGGGCACTCGATGCACCAAGTTCTTCCCTTACCTCCAGAATTTTGACCACATTCTCATGCACCACCTCGGTGCCATTTTTGATGAACGCTCAAATTGTGCTCTCCAAAGTAGGAGGTCACGGTAATTGTGCAGCAAAACAAAATTTATAATCCCAACGAGTGTCGGGGTCGTATCCAAGGGAATTGGGGTAGCTAAATAGAGATTGTAATGAATTGAGTTCAAGGTGAGAGTAATCGCCCAAAACAATAAGTAATAGGATGGGGAAATTGGGAATGTTGTCACTACAATCGCAATTCAATTTAAAAAGCAATAAAACTAAAGCGGGTATACCAAGTTAACTAGACGACTAGGGATGCATATCCGATGGTGCTTTAGTTATGGGATAGGGTGATTATCCATTCATACCTATTCTCGCTTAATGACATGAATAGCATTGGTCATGGGTAAGATTTTCTTATCTATCGATCAACAATCTTATATCCGATGATCTCGGTTAGAGCATCATCGGTTCGATCAATAAATAACCAATCTAGCTTGGAGAGGTCACACTATCTCTAGCTTAGACCCTTAAATGAGAGAATCCAACGATAAGAGCTATCTCTAGCCTTAAATCTGAGTGGAATCCCAAGTTCCCACTAGTAATTTCACATCCAAAACTATGAAATCCTTTCTCAAGCAATAACATAGTCAAGTAATAAAAATTAATGTTTGCAACCACCAATTGTAGGATTAAAACTTGGTGAAATTACTAGACCCATGTCAATTAAGCAATTATAAGCTAAAATGTATACACCCACACCCATTTCTTAAGAACCCATCATCAATAGACCCCTAGACAAGAGAATTTAGCCACTCATAGTAAGAGAGAAAGAGATGCCAGCTGGGTACTTCCAAATCCCTTCCATTAGAGCTGAATCTCAAGTTCTAGATAAAAATTGAGCGCAAAAGTGTTAACCTAGAGAATTAGATTGAAACCCTCTTCTCAATGGAGGTGAAAAACTTAGTATCTAAGCTAAAAACTCTTCAAAATATTCAGAATGATAAAAGTTATTTACAATTGTGCCTGACTAGGCCTTTTATAGTTTCCCAAAATGTTACTAAAAATTAGGACAAAAATGCCCTTCAGGAGGTGTGCGGCACGACATGCGGTTCACATGTTATGATGTGCGCATCGCACACTACCTTCAGTTGAACCAGTGACTTCAGCTAGAATTAGGAGTTCCGAACGAAGGGGGTGCAGTTCGCACCTCAAGATGTGCATGTCACACAGCGACCACACTCCTTCATAGACTCTTCAGTGACTTTTGCAGCTTGTGCAGAGGAGGTGTGGTTCGCACCTCGGCCTGTACGTGTCGCACGACCATCGCATCTCTGGTCAGAATCTTCTGCTTTTCTGAACACTTCATACTTCACTCCTTTTGAGCTCTTTTTGGGTCCATTTCTTTGTTTATCATCATCTATGAAAAATACCTGCATAGACATCAATAAAGGCATCAGATATGTCATAAGTATTATGAGCTATATGTATATGTTTTTGGGAGTAGTACTAGCACCGAGTTAAACAGGGTGAGAGTACCCTTAATCCCAGAACTACGTGCCCCCGTAGGTTCTAAGTCCCCTCAGTTGGGCATCAGATTTAGTGATCATGCCACAATCCTGCCTCTAAACCATGGCAAGGTATATTGGGTCCTTTTGATGGGCCATATACATCGGATTCCATGTAGCTCACATGGTCTATGTCGGTTAGAGAACCTCCCACAGAAATAGTATCAGGTTTTAAAATGCATTGACTCCTTGCCTTGAGATTTCGGGACTATTATGACTAATATGATATTTGTATAACTTGCTTGGCATCGCATTGAGTCTCTTGCATTTAAGTTTTACACTTATAGAATGATTTCAGTTTTACAAGTTTATTTAGCATGCTTATCTTAGATTCTCGTTTATCTCACATATTCGGTACATCCTATAGTACTGACGCATTTTATGTTGCATCCTTTTATGATGCAGATTCAGGCACCTGCCCTTAGACTAGTGGCTAGACTACGCCAGACTTTCAGCTAATCATTGGTGTGTCCTCATTCTTCGAGGACTAGAGTTAGCGAGCCTATCTTTATGTTTTTATTTCAGATTTCCGAGTTAGCTGGGGTCTTGTCCCAGCAACTCTTTATGATAGTTAGAGGCTTTCCAAACATAGACAGTATTTGGGTCTCCTTTTTGGATGTGTATTCCTATTTGACTTGATTATCTATATATTTGATTTTTGATCTTCCTATTATGCTTCTGCTTATCTACTGATTTATCTGAGTTATGCTATGACCAAGGGTTAAATTAGGACACTTGTGGTCCCGGGTCCCGTGTTACGTCTAGGGGGTAGCCTCGGAGCATGACATATCTAGATATGTCTACCTAAGCTGTGTGAATTGCATTGGTATTAGATATACCATTATGCTTTTCAAACAAATTTGGCATTAGATATGTCACAAGTATAAATTTAGCTATAAGTATGTTTTGGGAGTAGTATTGAGCATCGAGTTGGATTGGGTTTAGCGTACCCCTTTGTATATCCAAGAACTACGTGCCACCGTAGGTTTTTAAGTCCCCTCAGTGGGTATCAGACACCGTGATCACACTAGTAAAGCCTTTATACCCTGTCAAGGTATATTGGGTCCTTTCAATAAGGTGGATACATCGGATTCCATGTAGCTCACATGGTCTATGTTGGTTAGAGAACCTCCCGCAGAAATAGTTTCAGGTTATTTATTGCATTGACTCTTTGCTTTCAGATTTCAGAACTTCTACTATTACTTATGGTTTTCAAGTATATTTTGCCTATGATATTGCATTGAGTCTTTTGCATTCAAGCTTTTTCTATCATAGTATGATTTCAATTTAAAGCACATATAGCATGTTTACTTCAGATTTTGCATATCTCATATATTCAGTACATCCTATAGTATTGACGCATATCTTACGCTGCATCCTCTTGATGATGCAGATTTAGGCCCTCTTCATCAGGCTTGTGGCTAGAAATCGCAGGAGATCTATTTTCTGTTGGCGAGTCCTCATTGTCTGAGGCCTAGTGTTAGGCTTATTTTTATCATGTCGTTCTTTTAGATTTCTGAGTTAGTTGGGGTCTTGTCCCATCAACTCTTTATGACAGTTAGAGGCTTCAAACATAGCTAGACTTGTACTCCATGTTTGGATTTGGCATTTCTTAGACCTTGTTTCTATTTTAGTTATGGTTTCCTATCTTCACTTAGTACACTTCTGCTATGATTTCTTATAAATATCTGAGTATGCTATGACCAAGGATTAACTTTGGGCACTTATGATCCCGGGTCCCGTGTTATGCCTAGGGGGTAGTCTCAGTGTCACGCCCCAAACCATGGGAGGCATGACCGACACCCGGAGCCCCAAAAGGCCGAGGGTGTCAAAATAGAGTGTATCTCTATTGAACCTGCTGGGGGTCTGAGACCGACAAGGTCTCTAAGAATAGCAATTTGAAACACTAAAAGCTCAATAGTAGTTAAGCAACTCAAGGCCGACAAGGCTATTATCATAGTAGATAGCTAATAACAAGGCCGACAAGGCCATAACCAACACTGATATACATATACACGTCTACAAGCCTCTAGGAATAAGTAAAATATCTCATATCCAGGACAGGGCCCTTGACTACCCATAAGTTGTACATATACATAACCTGGTCAAAATATAAGCTAGACCTCTGACTCGTCAGCTCCAGGAAGAATGGAGCTTACCAAAATGGCTGAACTCTGCAACTCCTACTGAAGAGATCTGTCTGGGTATCTGTCTGGACCTGCAGGCATGTATACAGCGCCCCCAGGCAATGGGGACGTCAGTACGACAATAATGTACTGGCATGTAAGGTAGAAACATAAAAGAAAGTCGCAAGTAGTAAATCCAAACAAGATAAAATATGAAACTTGTAAACTGTAATTGGTAAGACTCATTAAGCTCTTTCTCTTTTATTCTTTTTAGAACACAACACATGCATTAACTCACGCTGCAACTCGCTCTTTATAACCCACACTGAACCACAATAGCGTCTCGGCGCACCCTATATTTAATAGCCTCAATATTGCAATAGCGCCTCGGCGCACACTATGTATATAATGGCCTCAATATGGCAGTAGCACCTCGGTGCACACTATGTGTATAATGGCCTCAATATGGCAGTAGCACCTCGGTGCACACTATGTATATAATAGCCTCAATATGGCAGTAGCACCTCGGTGCACACTAACACGCAAACCACGCATAATAAGTGTATTACTAGATTGACCTTCAAAGCTATTCTTGTTATTTATGAAGGTTCATTTAGATAACTTCTTTAGCCTTGGCTTACTAGGTGTTGGACTCAACATACCAAACACATATAAATGGGGATTGACTTTCTAACTTTCCTTGTATACTTTCTAAAGCTTGATTAGAGATCACAATACAAAGAAGAAACTTGACAAAAGGATAACTTACATTTCGTGCAAAAAGAATCAGATTTTTATAAGAAGGCGACTTGAATCACCATAATGTATAAATTAGTTCCTAAAGACTTGTTGAGTTACCAAATCCACTCTCTTACAACAAAATACTTAAATTCCTTCTTTCGGAGATTTAGAGTTCTATTTCTAGATTCATGCCGATAAGGAATAAAGAAGCCTTAACATACCTCGTTCCTTCCGAAGATTGCGCTTACCACAACTTGAACTTTCCCTTATTAAGTTAATCTACAACACAAGGGTATAATGAAGCTAATATTAGCTCTTAAACCTGCTGCAACATTCCCAAAACAGTAGCTAAATATTTCCCGGGCAGATTTACGTATTTTGCATTAATTAAAGGTGTATCGTCACACCTTTCTCCCCTATCCAATACACATCACACACACACCAACCTACTGCCTCCAATAATACAAAACACATCCAACATCCCCTACACAACTCACCATGCCGAAATACAATAGCAACACATTGAACCCACGGCTTCCGATCGCCGTCCCGTGAGTTCTTAACAACAATTCAACAACAATTGTCCATCCGAACTTCAATCCAAAAATATTATTATGGGCAGAGTACTTACCACACTTGAAGGTGTTTTCTTATCCTCTTTTTATTGATTCTTTAAAAGCTTAAGTACCCCCTACACATACACCAACAAGAGAAGAAGAAATCTCTTAATTGTTACACAATTTCTATGTGTTAAATCATAAGTAAGGGGCTGCCATAGTTCATGTCTTTATTACCATAGGATATCCTAGCTATATGTAGTAGATTAATACCAAGATAACAAGTTGTTTAACTCACCTTAAGCTTCAATTAATTTTGGTCTTCTTAGAACCCTAAAGGGAGAGAAGGGCTGCCAAAAGGAAATGAGATAAGAGAGAATTTTTCCAGCTTTTTGTGATCAATAGTTTGTCAACAAAAGGTCTGTATAAAGGGACCTTTTTGGCCGACTTTTTTGAGTATCTTTGGCCCAAAATGGGTCAAGAAACTTGGGCCAAAATTACCCTTTGCTTGGGCCTCAAAAGTGTTAAGTTTTGGGGCTGATTTTGGGCTTCTCTTGGGTCAAAATGTGGTCAATATTGGTGGCTACCTTTTGTAGTTGTTTGGGTCAGATTTGGTTGTGCTTTGATGGGCCAACTTTAAGCTTCATTTGGGCTACCATTAGGTCTAATAATCCATGGTGTTGCTGCCCGTAATCGGCCCTCGGAACTTAGTTCGTTAGCGTAGGTAGGTGATGCACCTACTTGTCACCTAAGAGCTTAGATAAGTCGAGCAAGTACCTCACTTGTTTTATCTCATTTTCAAAACCCTCCTCCTTATAATTTAACTTAACACTTATATACATTTGACCATTTCAAATTCTAGGCCAAAGTACCCCTTCACAATCTCGAGCTCAAATACCTTCGTCGATATTTACTTAGTCACATAGGTTTTGAAAGGTACGGGGTGTTATATCCTTCCCCCCTTAGAATCATTCGTCCTCGAATGAGGGTAATGCATATAGAGCTCTAGTCCCTTAGGATTTTTTTGAAATTTCGGCAGAGTTTCCTTTATAATTGGGACTATCCAAAAACCTGAAACTCAGCAAAAGTCCAGCACAATGCCTCACAGGGCTATACAACTATATACAATTAAATGTAATCATTTTCACATGTTCAAACCTGATCATATTTGCATAGTAGGAAGAGTATCAAGAATATAAGAATATGACTTACCTCTGTACTATCTTCAAGTCATAAATAACTGGGGATGTTTTTTCCTCATTTCTTCCTCGGCTTCCCACGTCATTTCTTCAATATTATTATTTCTCCACAACACCTTTACTGAGGCTACTTCTTTGGTTCTGAGCTTCCTAACTTGACGATCTAGGATAGAAATTGGTACTTCCTTATAGGATAAGTCTTCAGAAAGTTGAACATCTTTAATAGGCATAATACGTGAAGGATCTCCTATGCACCTTCGTAGCATCGATACATGAAATACAGGATGGATTGTCTCCAATTCTGTGGGTAAATCTAGCTCATATGCCACTTTTCCTACCCTTCGAATGATCCTGTATGGTCCAATATATCTTGGACTAAGCTTTCCCTTTTTACCAAATCGCATAACGCCTTTCATGGGCGAAACCTTTAGGAAAACCCAATCACTAATATTAAATTCCAAATCCCGACGTCGCACATCTGCATATGATTTCTGCCTACTCTGGGCTGTTAGTAATCTTTCTCGGATTAGCTTCACCTTCTCCATTGCCTGATTAACTAGGTCTGGCCCTAATAATCCTGCTTCTCCTAATTTCAAACCATCCAATTGGTGATCTACACTTTCGCCCGTATAAAGCCTCATAAGGAGCCATTTGAATGCTTGCATGGAAGCTATTATTATAAGCAAACTCAATTAGTGGCAAATGGTCATCCCAACTCCCTTTAAAATCTAGTACACAAGCTCGTAGCATATCTTCGAGTGTTTGAATAGTGCGTTCAGCTTGTCCATCTGTTTGTGGATGAAAAGCTGTACTGAGACTTATTTGAGTACCTAAGCCTCTCTGGAAAGACCTCCAGAAATTTGCTGTAAACTGAGCACCCCTATCTGAAATGATGGAAATTGGGACACCATGAAGTCGAACTATTTCACTAATATACAACTTGGCATAATCTTCAGCAGTATAAGTTGTCCTGACTGGCAAAAAGTGAGCTGATTTTGTAAGTCTATCTACAATCACCCATATGGAATCATACTTCCGATAAGTACGGGGTAAGCCTGTAATAAAGTCCATGTTGATCACCTCCCATTTCCAGGTAGGTATCACTATACTTTGAGTTAGACCTCCAGGTCTCTGGTGTTCAATTTTTACCTGTTGACAATTCGGGCATTGGGCTACAAACTCTGCAATATTCTCTTCATATTATTCCACCAATAAATCTGTCGAAGATCATGATACATCTTCGTCGCTCCTGGATGGATTGAATAGCGGGAATAGTGAACTTCTGCCAAAATTTTCTCCCGAAGCTCCCCGACGTTAGGTACACATAGACGACCTTGATATCTCAGAACCCCATCCTCCTTAAGCTCTATTAGTGGTTGCTTTTGTTGTGGAATTTCCTCCCTCAATCTTACTAATTCTGGATCATCATATTGTCTTTCCTTTACCTCTGTCATAAGTGAGGATTCCGCTGTGCTTTGAATAACAACTCCCCCATTACCTTGGTCTAGTAGTCGAACCTGCAAATTAGCTAACTGATGTAGTTCTCTTGTCATCTCAATCTTTCTATTTTCCACGTGGCTCAAGCTTCCCATGGATTTGCGGCTAAGTGCATCGGCCACTACATTGGCCTTCCCTGGATGGTACAAAATATCTACGTCATAATCCTTTAGTAACTCTAGCCACCTTCTTTGCCTTAGGTTTAAATCCTTCTGTTTGAATAAATACTGTAGACTTTTGTGGTCCGTAAACACGTCTACATGGACTCCAAACAAGTAATGGCGCCAAATTTTCAAGGCAAATATAACTGCTGCCAATTCAAGATCGTGAGTAGGGTAATTTTGTTCGTGCTTTCTTAGTTGTCTCGAGGCATAGGCAATAACTTTACCATGTTGCATTAAAACGCAACCCAACCCAATCCTTGAAGCATCACAATAAACAACATAACCTTCTGTGCCCTCTGGCAGAGTTAAGACAGGTGCTGAAGTAAGCCTGTCCTTCAACTCCTGAAAACTCTGCTCACATGCATCAGACCACTGGAACTTGGCAGCTTTATGAGTCAACTTTGTCAATGGTGCAGATATAGAAGAAAACCCTTCTACAAACCTTCGATAATAACCTGCTAAGCCAAAAAAACTACGGATCTCTGTAGCATTCAAGGGCCTCGGCCAATTCTTTACTGCTTCAATCTTTTGGCCGTCAACTCTAATACCTTCGTCTGTAATTATATGGCCAAGAAAAGCCACTGAAGTCAACCAAAACTCACATTTGGAGAACTTCGCATATAATTTATGATTCTGAAGTGTTTGCAATACTGCACGTAAATGATCAGCATGTTCGGCTTTGGACCGCGAGTAAATCAGGATATCGTCAATAAATACGATCACGAATACATCTAGGAATGGCTTGAATACCCGATTCATTAGGTCCATAAAAGCTGCTGGGGCATTAGTAAGCCCAAAAGACATTACTAGAAATTCAAAGTGGCCATACCTTGTCCTAAAGGCTGTTTTTGGAACATCTACCCCTTTAACACGTAACTGGTGATACCCCGACCGCAAGTCAATCTTTGAAAAACATTTGGCGCCTTGCAACTGATCAAAAAGGTCATCAATCCTTGGAAGCGGATACTTATTCTTGATTGTAACTTTGTTCAGTTGTCGGTAATCGATACACATTCTCAAGGACCCATCCTTCTTACGAACAAACAAAACTGGTGCGCCCCATGGCGATGTACTAGGCCTAATGAAACCTTTTTCGAGTAGACCCTTTAATTGTTCCTTTAACTCTCTTAATTCTGAAGGAGCCATCCTGTAAGGGGGAATTGATATTGGCTGAGTATCTGGGAGTAGGTCAATGGAAAACTCAATTTCCCTTTCTGGAGGGATTCCTGGAAGCTCATCCGGGAATACATCTAGAAATTGACTCACCACGGGAACCGATTGAAGAGTCACTGGTCCATCCTCTGTACTTTGTACTCGGACTAAATGATAAATATAGCCTTTAGAAATCATTTTCTGGGCTTTAAGGTAGGAAATAAACCTACCCCTTGGCGTGGCAGCATTACCTTTCCACTCCAGGATTGTCTCTTTCGGAAAATGGAATTTGACAACCTTAGTTCTACAATCGATATTAGCATAACATGCAGCTAACCAGTCCATGCCCATAATGACATCGAAGTCAATCATATCTAATTCGATTAGATCAGCTGAAGTGAGATGGTCATAAATCCACACTGCACAATCTCGATAAACTCGTCTAGCTATAATAGATTCACCAACCGGCGTAGATACAACAAATGGTCTAGGCAATAACTCAGGGCCTACCCCCAACTTACCAGCAACGAGCGGGGTAACATATGAAAGAGTAGAGCGAGGATCTATAAGTGCATAAACAGCATGAGTAAAAATAGTCAATGTACCTGTAACAACATCATGTGACGATTCCAAGTCCTGGCGACCGGCTAGAGCATAAGTGCGATTCTGACCACCGCCTGAACTGGATGCTCCTCCTCCTCCTCTACCTCTACGATGACCTGGTGTAGCCTGTTGTCCTGTCCTAGGGGGCCGAATAGTAGATGAAGAAGCTGCCATCGACCCTGTAGGCTGGGATATCTCACTCCTACCTCTACTCGGACAGTCTCGCATAAAGTGACCAGGATGCCCACACGAATAACAAGTATCTAAACCCAGGCGACATATCCCAGGATGCTTCCTACTGCACTAAACACAAGGTGGCAAAGGTGGCCTCATCTGACCTGAATGCCCCTGGCGATAGGAACTGGATGCACCTGAACTGTGGCCTGGTCCAGTCTGAGAAAAACAATCATACCTCTACCTTTGCAACTGATATGGGGCACCACTAGTAGGGTAGGGTGATCGCCTATTAAAATGTGGCCTAACATTACCTCGTGGCTCTACATAGGACCCAGTAGATCTAGCCCTCTTATTATGATCCCTTTCTCGGCTTTGGTTATCTCCAATTTGTACTTCAAGATCCTCTGCAGTCTGAGCAATAGCCTGTATCTTAGAAATATTCATATCCTCTTGTGTGGCTGCTATTGTTAATCCCTTAATCAATTCATCCTTAAGGCCACGCACATATCGATGAACTCTAGCTCGCATCGTACTCACAATATCGGGGGCGTACCTAGCTAATGAATTAAACCTGAGGCTGTACTGTCGAACATCCATATTGCCCTGCCTAAGGGCTAGAAATTGATCAAGTCTGGCCTCTCGAACCTCCTGTGGAAGATAGTGAGCTAGGAAGGCCTCTGAAAATTCCTCCCATTCAGCCGGGGGTGCATTTGATCCCCTAGACCGATCCCAAGCCTCGAACCATAAAATGGCCACATCTCGTAACCTGAAAGATGCAAACTCCACTGCCTCCACTACTATTGCATGCATGACTCGAAGTACTCGATAAGTCTGATCAATAAACTCCTGAGGATCCTCACGTGGGTCAGAGCCTGTAAATATAGGAGGACTTAGGCTGATAAACTCTCGAGCCCTAGAACTTTCTGAGCCACATGACCTAACACTCGTTGATGCCCCAATTTGTTGTTGTTGTGTGGCTACCATCTGGGTCAATAATCGAACAGCACTCCTGATGTCCTGGTCCTCTGCTTCAGGTGGAGGAGCTACATGTGCTGGTTCATCTCTAGCTATCTCAGATGCCACTGGAGCAGGTGGGGTCAGGGGTACTGGATCCCCTCTAGTCTCATCAGGTACTTGATAAACTGGGATCTCTGGTGTCGGTGATTCACTTTGAGCCTCGAATCTATCCAATCGGATAGGCGGGGAACGACTAGTACCTTCCCCCGTATCCGTGCCAACCCGTCGGCTACTCATCTGTCTGGTCACAGGCATTTCTATAAACAAGAAATAGAAAAACATGAATTAGACTTCAAACATCTTATGACCTCTCTCTATTGCACGATCTAGCAAATGAAAGAAGGATAACAATTCCTAAATGTCCCGTAGCCTCATGATTATAGGTATGGTGCACAACACACCCATAAGCAAGACTCTACTAGACACGGCTTGTAGACTCCCTGGGATTCGACGTGCTCTGATACCAAGTTTGTCACGCCCCAAACCATGGAGGCATGACCGACACCCGGAGCCCCAAAAGGCCGAGGGTGTCAAAATAGAGTGTATCTCTATTGAACCTGCTGGGGGTCTGAGACCGACAAGGTCTCTAAGAATAGCAATTTGAAACACTAAAAGCTCAATAGTAGTTAAGCAACTCAAGGCCGACAAGGCTATTATCATAGTAGATAGCTAATAACAAGGCCGACAAGGCCATAACCAACACTGATATACATATACACGTCTACAAGCCTCTAGGAATAAGTAAAATATCTCATATCCAGGACAGGGCCCTGGACTACCCATAAGTTGTACATATACATAACCTGGTCAAAATATAAGCTAGACCTCTGACTCGTCAGCTCCAGGAAGAATGGAGCTTACCAAAATGGCTGAACTCTGCAACTCCTACTGAAGAGATCTGTCTGGGTATCTGTCTGGACCTGCAGGCATGTATGCAGTGCCCCCAGGCAATGGGGACGTCAGTACGACAATAATGTACTGGCATGTAAGGTAGAAACATAAAAGCAAGTCGCAAGTAGTAAATCCGAACAAGATAAAATATGAAACTTGTAAACTGTAATTGGTAAGACTCATTAAGCTCTTTCTCCTTTATTCTTTTTAGAACACAACACATGCATTAACTCACGCTGCAACTCGCTCTTTATAACCCACACTGAACCACAATAGCGCCTCGGCGCACCCTATATTTAATAGCCTCAATATGGCAGTAGCGCCTCGGCGCACACTATGTATATAATGGCCTCAATATGGCAGTAGCACCTCGGTGCACACTATGTGTATAATGGCCTCAATATGGCAGTAGCACCTCGGTGCACACTATGTATATAATAGCCTCAATATGGCAGTAGCACCTCGGTGCACACTAACACGCAAACCACGCATAATAAGTGTATTACTAGATTGACCTTCAAAGCTATTCTTGTTATTTATGAAGGTTCATTTAGATAACTTCTTTAGCCTTGGCTTACTAGGTGTTGGAATCAACATACCAAACACATATAAATGGGGATTTGACTTTCTAACTTTCCTTGTATACTTTCTAAAGCTTGATTAGAGATCACAATACAAAGAAGAAACTTGACAAAAGGATAACTTACATTTCGTGCAAAAAGAATCAGATTTTTATAAGAAGGCGACTTGAATCACCATAATGTATAAATTAGTTCCTTAAGACTTGTTGAGTTACCAAATCAGCTCTCTTACAACAAAATACTCAAATTCCTTCTTTCGGAGATTTAGAGTTCTATTTCTAGATTCATGCCGATAAGGAATAAAGAAGCCTTAACATACCTCGTTCCTTCCAAAGATTGCGCTTACCACAACTTGGACTTTCCCTTATTAAGTTAATCTACAACACAAGGGTATAATGAAGCTAATATGAGCTCTTAAACCTGCTGCAACATTCCCAAAACAGTAGCTAAACATTTCCCGGGCAGATTTACGTATTTTGCATTAATTAAAGGTGTATCGTCACACCTTTCTTCCCTTATCCAATACACATCACACACACACCAACCTACTGCCTCCAATAATACAAAACACATCAAACATCCCCTACACAACTCACCATGCCGAAATACAATAGCAACACATTGAACCCACGACTTCCGATCGCCGTCCCGTGAGTTCTTAACAACAATTCAACAACAATTGTCCATCCGAACTTCAATCCAAAAATATTATTATGGGCAGAGTACTTACCACACTTGAAGGTGTGTTTTTATCCTATTTTTATTGATGCTTTAAAAGCTTAAGTACCCCCTACACATACACCAACAAGAGAAGAAGAAATCTCTTAATTGTTACACAATTTCTATGTGTTAAATCTTAAGAAAGGGGCTGCCATAGTTCATGTCTTTATTACCATAGGATATCCTAGCTATATGTAGTAGATTAATACCAAGATAACAAGTTGTTTAACTCACCTTAAGCTTCAATTAATCTTGGTCTTCTTAGAACCCTAAAGGGAGAGAAGGGCTGCCAAAAGGAAATGAGATAAGAGAGAATTTTTCCAGCTTTTTGTGATCAATAGTTTGTCAACAAAAGGTCTGTATAAAGGGACATTTTTGGCCCACTTTTTTGAGTATCTTTGGGCCAAAATGGGTCAAGAAACTTGGGCCAAAATTACCCTTTGCTTGGGCCTCAAAAAGGTTAAGTTTTGGGGCTGATTTTGGGCTTCTCTTGGGTCAAAATGTGGTCAATATTGGTGGCTACTTTTGTAGTTGTTTGGGCCAGATTTGGTTGTGCTTTGATGGGCCAACTTTAAGCATCATTTGGGCTACCATTAGGTCTAATAATCCATGGTGTTGCTGCCCATAATCGGCCCTCGGAACTTAGTTCGTTAGCGTAGGTAGGTGATGCACCTACTTGTCACCTAAGAGCTTAGATAAGTCGAGCAAGTACCTCACTTGTTTTATCTCATTTTCAAAACCCTCCTCCTTATAATTTAACTTAAAACTTATATACATTTGACCATTTCAAATTCTAGGCCAAAGTACCCCTTCACAATCTCGAGCTCAAATACCTTCGTCGATATTTACTTAGTCACATAGGTTTTGAAAGGTACGGGGTGTTATACTCAGGGCGTGACAAAAGACTCAATAAGTTGGTAGATTACTGACTTATCACTTACCATGCTGCATCAAAACACAAACCAAGCTAACTCTAGAAGCATCACAATACACAACAAAGCTATCTGAACCCTCCGGTAGAGTAAAAACTGGAGCTGTGGTCAATCTAGTCTTCAATACCTGAAAGTTATTTTCACACTCATCAGACCACTAGAACTTTACCTTTTTCTGAGTCAACCTGGTCAACGGGGCAGCTATGGATGAAAACCCCTCAACAAATCTCCTGTAGTAACCAGCCAAGCCTAAAAAGCTCCTAATATCTGTTGAAAACGTGGGTCTAGGCTAGTTCTTCACTACTTCAATCTTTTGTGAATCCACTCGAATGCCCTCCTTAGACCCCACATGACCCAGAAAAGCAAATGATTGCATCCAAAACTCACACTTGCTAAATTTAACAAATAACTGGTGATCCTTGAGAGTTTGCAATACTACTCTCAAGTGATTTGCATGCTCCTCCTCACTCCGAGAATAAACCAGAATATTATCTATGAAGACAATGACAAACATATCCAAATAGTGCTTGAACACCCTGTTCATCAAATCCATAAAATTTGCAGGAACATTCATTAGTCCAAAAGACATAAAACACAAATTCATAGTGACCATACCTAGTTTTGAAGGCTGTGTTTGGAATGTCACTCTCTCTAACTCTGAGATGATGATAACTAGATCTGAGGTCAATCTTAGAGAAATAGATGGCACCTTGAAGATGATCGAACAAGTCATCAATTTTGGGGATGGGATACTTATTCTTGATTGTGACTTTGTTCAAATGAGGGTAGTCTATGCATATTTTGAGGGAACCATCTTTCCTACACACGAAGAGGACTAGAGCACCTCATGGAGAGATGCTGGGTCTGATGAAGCCTTTTTCTAGGAGATCCTTTAACTGATCCGTCAGCTCTTTAAGTTCAGCTGGAGACATTCTATAAGTAGGAATGAATATGGGTTGCGTATCTGGGAGAAGGTCTATCCAAAAATCGACCTCTCTCTCAGGAGGAACTCTAGGCAGATCCCCAGGAAACACATATGGGAACTCATTTACTACAAGAACTGACTAGAGGGATGGGGTTTCAGACTCAGAATCCTTAACCCAAACTATAAGGTAGATGCACCCTTTAGAAATCATTTTCCAAGACTTGAGATAAGATATGAAATGACCTTGTGACATAGGAGGACTACCTTGCCATTCTAAGACAGGCTCATTCAGAAACTGTACTTGAAGACTCTAGTTTGGCAATCAATAGTGGCATAACATGCATGTAACCAATCCATACCAAGGATATCATCAAAATCGTTCATCTCTAACTCTACTAGATCGGCTGAGGTGACTCCATGGAGAAATGTGACTGGGAAGTTTTTGTATACTCTCTTTGCTAGGACTAATTCACCAATAGGAGTGGAGACATGAAAGAGTTCTAAGAGTTATTCAGGGCTGACTCTAAACTTACAAGCAACATAAGGGGTCACAAATCACAAAGAAGTTTTGAGGTCAAGCAGAGCATAAATATCAAGAGAGAAGACTTACAACAAACCAGTGACTACATCGGGGGAACTTTCCTGATCCTAGTGAGATGACATAGCATAAAGGCAGTTCTGGCGCTGACCACTGCCTGCACCAGAAGTGGTACCCTACTGAACTGAACGACCTACTGTAGTAGACTGTGTCCTACCATCTTTATTGTTTCTCTTAGCTGAAGGGTAATCCTTGATCCTATGACCAATCTGTCCGCGCCCAAAACATCCACCTGTGCCATAAAGGCACTCTCCAGGGTGACTCTTACCACACTTATTACTAATAGGGTAAGGAATCCCTTTGCACTACTTCTTTGCAAATGAAAACCTGATCCCCTACCTGCCTGATCATGCCTAGTCCTGAGTGCTTAAGTAGGAGCACTAGCTGACAATGGAATTGGTCCTGATGACCTTTTTTGAAATAAAGATCGGTGTCCCCCTCCGGACCATTGATGATTGAACCCTGAATTATTTGTCCTGGCCCTCTTGTTCTCCCTTTCCTTCTCTTTAAATGTCTCTTCCTCCATTTGCTGACCATAAGTCATGAGTCTGGAGATGTCCATATCTCCAACCAACATAGCCATCCTACATTCCTTTTTGACCAAATTAGATACTCTATGAGATAAACTTACTCATTTTGTCCCTTGGCTCCGCAACCATCTCCGGAGCATACCTAGAAAGTTAAGTGAATTTCAGCCCATACTCCTGAACCAACATAGATCCTTGCCTCAGATTAACAAACTCTTCAGCCTTGGCCTCCCTCAACTCCCTAGGAAAGAACCTATCCATAAAATCTTCCACAAAGCAATCCCAAGTCATAGGGGCTGCATTCCAACCCCTACCATCCTTCCACTGAGTATACCATATGTGAGCCACATCCTTGAGCTAGTAGAAAGCTACCTCAACATGGTCGGTACTGGTCACTTACATCACCTCGAGAATCTTCTTGACCTCATCAATAATGTTTTGTGGGTCCTCACCAACCTTTGATCCCAAAAACTCTAGTGAGTTCATGCAAATAAAGTCTCTAACCCGGGTTGTGGTTGATCCTCCATTTGGGTTAACCAGGACATGGCCAGTTGATTAGCCTGATTGGCTACAACTTGAACCAACAACTGAATCACATTACAAAACTTGGCATTTGTAACCTCATGGTTTGGGACTTGAGGATTGGCATTTGTATTGCAAGCGTTGTTATTTTGTGGAGGCATGATCTAAAATGTGTAAAGCATGAATTAAAAGGATAAATAAAGTTAAACTCTATCGCATGATATTGAATATGAAAGAAGTGGAGATTTTTCCTAAACATCTTGTAGCCTCCTCCTCATAAGTGTGGCGCGCTTCATACCCACGAAAGAGACTTTACTTAATGTGACTATCAAACATCCTAAGACTCTTGAACCTGATGCTTTGATACCAAGTTTGTCACACCCCAAACCTACCCTTGGTATGCGACACGAGACTTGAGAACACAAGTGCTCCCAAGCTAACCCTTGGCCTTAGCATGACTTAAACACATCCATACCATTTTAGAGCGGAAGCTTAATAAATATAATGAGAAACTTCATATATAAAAATAGAAACACAAGTCTAGGAGATAAAGGCTGAAACATAAGCACCAACTGTCTAACTATGTATGACACGCCTCTAAAACTGATACAGTGAGTTGCTGGGACAACACTCCAGATAACTCTAAGCACTGAAAGAAAGACATAAATCTAAACTCATGTGCATTGATGGCATGTCAGGATGTCATATCATTCATAGAAGATCATATCTAAAAGGTTTGCATGACACTAGTTCGAATATATAATCTTATAAAAATTCATAGCTTGAAGAACTAGGCATGCAATTTCTTAAACACATGAGGTTATGTTGTCTAAACATGCCAATTTTCTCAAAAGAAATCATACATGTAAAATTAGGCTAGGGTTATCTTCAAATCATGAGATAAATAAATACTTTTAAAAACCCATGAAAAATAATTAAAGTAGACTTAGAAATCAGATGATAACATGAGGAAAACGAATTTATAGAAAAATCATGTAATTGGGTAAGAACCCTAACTTGAGAAATTCATAATTTCAAAATAGAGCTTGGGGTTTTGGTCATAGGGGTGGAATGAATCCCTTATTGAATACCCACATACCTTGACTTAAAGCTTTCTTGACTTAGAGCTTGAGGATGGAGGATTGGAGAAGAACCCTAGGCTTGGAGCTTGAGAGAATTGAATTTATTTTCTTCTTTTGGAACTTGATTGAGAGAATGAAGGAGAACTTGACTAAGTGGAAATAAAACCCCTTAAGTTGGCCTAAAATGACTTAACTTAGGAGCTTAAGAAGTAGGGATATACAAAATACCTCTAGGAAATAAATCTGAAAAACTGCTAAATTATTCGGCCCCAGGTCCTACGGACACAATCTACGGACCGTAGACAAAACCACGGACCGTGGTTTGAGGCCAGGTTTTCTAGGCAAAAAAAATACTAGTTGCAGGTCTAATTTCCATGGACGGGGTCTACGAATCGTGGAACCTTCCACGGCCTGTGGAGACCTCCTGTGGTTTTAGGAAAAATAGGTGACCCTCAGGTTTGATTCCACGAGGGGAAACCATAGACCGTGGTTGGATTCATGACTCGTGAGCCCATGTCGTGGTTTTAGATCAAAGGATGGGTCTGTAGAGGTCATTCCACAAGGCCTATCAATGGCTCGTGGTTTCATCCACGGCTTGTGGTTTATGCCTGTGGACCTTGTCTGAAACTTAAACATCGTAAGATTTCTGGTCTACTTCATAGCTTAGAACTTTCGGGATGTTACATCATGCCAACCATTCCTTTATACCATGGAAAGTTATATTGGGTCCTCTCGATGGGGAGTATACATCGGATTCCATGTTTAGCTCACGTGGTTTATATTGGTTAATAGACTCTCCGACATAATTAGACTCAGTAGTTATGTACTAGGCCCTCAGTTCAGTTTTACAGTTTTTAATTATATTTTTCAGATTATTCCTGCATTTCTGATTTTTATGCATGATTATGTTTGGGCCTATGTACTATAGTTCAGCTTACAGTTTAAACATCATATCAATAATTTAGCATATTATATATATAGTCAGCTTTACATATCCTTCATGCTCAGTACATTCAAAGTACTGATGCATACTCTATGTGCTGCATCCTATCATAATGCAAGTTCAGATTCTCAGATTCAGCCTCGCGATTAGCTCGGTACAACGCCATTTCAATGATGACTTGTGGTGAGTCCTCATCATCCAAGGATAGATTTTGACGCTTTTCCTTAGTCTATTTTGGTTTCAGTATTCACAGTTAGCTGGGGGCTTGTCCCAGCAGCTCATCAGTAGTAGAGGCTTTCAGACATAGAGTCAGACTTCAACTTTTTAGTTAGTTCATTTATTTCAGACTTATATTTGAACTCAGATATTCTCAGTTAAATTTTAAAGAGATTATATCTTTATTCAGTTTAGCTTCCGCTCGGTTTAAATTCATATAATTGCTAAGAATACTCCAGACTATAGATTAGATTGGGGTCACTTATAACTCTAAGCACTGTGTTGCATCCGGGGTGTAGAGTCGGGGAATGACAACTAATCCCAAGGTAGATGGAGATAGGCCAACTCTGGATGCCAAAAGCTCACCTTAAGTCTCCAAGAAACAACTCCTCATAAGGATGGCGTCAGCGGCGATAACTCATACTAGGGTCTGCATCATGGAAAAATATGCAAAAGTGCAGCATGAGTACCAAATATGCGGTACCCAGTAGGCATCATAGGCCGATTGAACTCAAATAAGATAAAAGTATAACAAAGTGCGAATATAATAAACAAGAGAAGAGGGGTCAGAAAATGAATAACAGGTCATATCTAGGTACCACAGAGAAAATAAAGGCAATTCACTCTTAAAGTATACAACGAGTAAAGTAAAATGACCTAGATATAACCGAACTAAGCCCCCATAAGTCCAGAAGGTGCACACATTAACAACCATAAACCTGAGCGGACCGCCATAAGCCCATCGGGTGCAAAAAACTACCATTACCTAATACCGACCAATCCTAGCTAGGAAATTAACCCAAATATTGACATTGGTGCCCAAGGAAGTGATATACCCTGGAATCAAATCAGAGATAATATGATGAGTAAATATGAATAACGGACTCGAACCGGATATAATATGCAAGTAATTATGAATGCCAGACTCGAACCGGATGTAATATGAGAAAGTATGAATATCGAAATCAAACCAAATATAATATGAGAAAATATGAATACCATACTCGAACAGGATATAATATGAAAAAATATGAATACCAGACTCAAACCGGATATAATATGAGAAAATATGAACTGAATATAATATGAGAAAATATAAATACCAGATGAATCAGATATAATATGAGAAAATATGAATAACGAGACTCGAACCAAAGACCTCAAATCACTTAGCTAGACTAATTTCCCACTTTTTGTCGAAAACCATATTTTAATGCAAAATTTACCAACACAACCAAAGTTAATCAAATAATAACTCGGAGAATAAAGTGGAGCTAAACCGATAACCATGACAATAACAAACCAGCTTAAGCGATAAAATTCCAAGATTCAAGGGTAAGAACAACACCGAATTACAAGACATATAAAACAGGAAGTGCTAGGCTAGGTCCAAATTCCCAAGACCCTACCTAAAGCAAGCAGCTACCCGATACCTAAGCTAAGGATCTCGAATCCCCATTCTACACTAAATCACCTAAACCGGCTATGAGGATTATAATTGCCTAAATACTGGTATTCAACCCACAGAATCCCACCAACATTTAGCACAATACCATGCAAATACCTTAAACAAGCTAGTCTAGTAGTAGGTAAGTCGTAACCTACCTGGAAGCCAAACACACGCGCTCACAATCACTAGTCCGAAGCTTTTCCTTTTTGGGTAGCCTCTAACTGCTGCCACACTATCAGTATAGTAATCTACATGTTAAAATACGAATAATGATACCCATATTGTAATTTTACAATTCGGGCTGAAAATTGGGTGAAAAATCATCCATGGGGCCCGCATGCAAAATTTGAAAACTAAACTAGGGAATATATCCCTCAAGGGACAAGGATTACATGCCATAAATATTTAGCAAAAACAAAACCAAAAATGAGCCCAAATCAGTCACGAACTAGGGTAATTTAACAGGAATTTAAAGGAAGAAATTGACGAAGTTAAGAGTGGAAACTTACAATTTAAAGACAGGGACATGATCACTGACAAGGAATTTCCAGCCTCAACACTCCCTTAAAGAACCCTCAAAGAAATTTGGGTTTGCAGGCTCTCAACAATGGTGAAAACGGTTTGGAAATGTCTTGGTAAGTTGGAGAAATGAAGGAGAAGACTTTATTTCAGTCTCAGCGATCGATGCACGTGCAATCAAATTGATATAGGTGCGGCAACACTATTGCGGTAGACAACCGCAAGAGCGAAGGTCAAAAAAAACCTCCACCTCTGCAGGTGTGACTCACATACCGTAGAGGAGACACCGCAAAGGCGGGAAAACAACACAGAGGCAGCACCCTGCTGACATCACCCAACACCATATATGCGGCTGGTGACCGCAAGGGCGGCTGTGCAGGTGTGGCCCTAAGCTCACAGGAGCGCCCATACCAGAACCAGCAACATTAGCTGCAAACTCAACTCAAAAAGTCTCTGATTGCACCCTCGGGATTAATTTTCAGACCCGTGAACACAAACTAGATATGCTACCCTACCAAAAATAGCATTTCAGACTCAACAGAATTGATGAAATACCCAATGGAGATAGTTTTGATAAAAAGTGGGCCTCACGCCCAAAACCATCATTCAAATAAAAGTAACTTGATAGCCCAAAATGAGTCCAGAAACCTCGGGACCTGAACCAATGGTCTCACTAGCCCAAAGTCAATGTTTTAAAGCTAACAATGCTGACGAAATTTTCATCCGAGCCTATTTTCTCTGAATGTTGAACAAAGTCAACTCTTCCAGCTTTAAGAGTTTTAAAATAGGGAAATGGGCTTAAAACACAAATGAACTGCCTGAGAACGGAATTATCAGTCCTAGCAAGTCATAAATGACCTATAGCTACTGTAGGAAAGCTCAAAACACAAAAATACATGAAAATAAAGAAAATAACCTAGAGGGTCATTACAACATCCACTACTAAAAGGACTTTCGTCCTCGAAAGTCAAGAAGAGGGTAGTACCCAAAGGTTTGAATTGGTAAGGATATTGGGCCCACATGTCATGCTCGGTCTCCCAGGTTGCCTCCTTGATAGGATGATGCCTCCACTGAAGCTTAACCATAGAAATCTCCCTACACCTCAACCGTCTAACATTCTAAGCTAAAATGGACACCGGCTCCTCAAAAGTCAAACGATCATCTAACTAAACCGAATCCCACTACAGCACGTGAGACTCATCCAAAATATAACGGTGGAGCATCAACACATAGAAAATAGGATGAATAGCAGAAAAAGCTAGAGGCAAGGGTAAGTCAAAAGCAATATCACCAACTCGCGAAAGAATCTCAACGGCCCGATATACCTGGGGCTATGCTTGCCCTTCCTCGCGAATCTCATCACGCCCTTTATGGGTAACACCAAAATAAACACATGATCACTATCTCAAACTTTAACAGATCAGCGGGCATTTGAGGTTTAAATTGAATCAAAACCATACACAACATTAAAACAACAACAAGTTTTGAGAGATCAGCGGCTTTAGGCCAAGTTATGGTCCATCGAAACCCATGGACAAGGGTTGATGCTACCAGATTGTGTCTTAATTTAATATATGCTCTACAACTCTTGCCTTAGAAGCAATACTTAGCCCATGGACTCTTAAGAGAATAAGTTATGCCCCATGGGCAAGAGCTGACACTACCAGCTTATGTTCTTATTTAGTAGATGCGCTACAACTCTTTCCTTAGAGGCAAGATTAGCCCAAGGACGTCCAAACAATAAGTTATGTCCCATGGGCAAGAGCTGACACTATTAGATTGTGTTTTTATTTATTAGATGCTCTACAACTCTTGCCTTAAAGGCAAGACTGATGGATGTTGGAATTCATCTTGAAAAAAAACAAGACTGATCGATTTATATTATAGAGTAAAGTAATAAATAACCAAATAAGCTTTTGAAAAAATAACTTGGAAAAAAGCAAAAGGATATTTATGTCCAAAGGCCCTTAAACTTTAACTTCGTGGAGTCCAAGTAAAACAAATAGACACTTGAATTTTTCAAAAAATTATAAAACACGTTTAAAATAGTTCTTTAGAAAAAAAAATTCACCCATCTATGGGATGATACAACTCAGGGAAAATCACACCCAAATGTCATGGACTTAGACTTCATTGTGTGATATTTAACAATTTACTCACGAATATTCTACGATCTTGCAAGATCAAGTAAGCCTTTTTAATACGAAATCGCTAAGAGAACACTAAATTGGAGAAAAACACAAAAAAATTGCCAAAGGAAGCTTTTATATTGCTCAAGACTTAAAATATTCACTTAATGTCTTTACAAATGAGTGTCTCTTTATTTATACTACACACCTAGGAGCTAATATAAAAATAACAATTATTGTACAAGTCTTTCATATTTTTAAAATAGTCCTTTCTCTGGAACTTTCCATATAAACAACATTTTAAGATGGAAGAAAATAGATAACATTCTTAAAGTAATTTACACCAAACACACAATCACTGTTTAGAGGAAGAACTCTATAATTAGGCCAAATTCAAAAGGAGGTTGCTATAATTATTTTCAAAAGAAAGGATAAAAAGAAAAATAAAAGAAGTAGCACATCCTACCAACTATAATAACACGTGTATATAGTGACCGACCAAACAACAAGTTATGCCCCATTGGCAAGAGCTAACACTACCAGATTGTATATTTATTTAATAGATGCTCTATAACGTTTACCTCAGAGGCAAGACTTAGCCCAATGGCTTTGAAGAGAATAAGTTACGTCCCATAAGCAAGGGTAGACGCTACCACAATGTCTTTTTAATTCAAAGATGCTCTGCAACTATTACCTTAGAGGCAAGATTAGCCCAAGGACTTTTTTGGGTGCATACAGGATAAATCCCGCTCCTATGCAATAACTCTCAAACCACACAAGGAAGGTAAATTGTACTACGCAAGCACTGTGCGATGAGCTCAATAAAGAAGGTCAACCGCCTACTGTCGAAGGCAACGTGTCACACCCAAAATTCGAGGAGGCACGACTGGCACCCAGTAGAATACTCGATCAAGGGAACCAATAGAAACTGAACCAAACAACATCGGTGGGCCATTGAGGCAAAGCCAATCAAAATGAAACGCAATGGGAAACAAACTCATATATAACCAAAAGGATAAAACAAGGCCATCCAGGCCGTAATTGACATCCATACTCACAAAATATGTCTACAAACCTCTAAGATAAAGAACTATTGACCAAAAGTTGGGACAAGGCCCCGACGTACTCATTATCAAAACAAGGTGAAAAAGAATATAGACTCAGCAACTCCAGAAAGAATGAAGCATACCAACCATCAGCTGAATTCGACCACTCGCAATGAGGACCACTATCTACCTGATAACCTACAGGAATGAATGCAGCACCCCCAAGGCAATGGGGACACCAATATAAAAGAATGTATTGAATATGTAAGGTAACAACATAACAGAAATAACATAACTCAAAACTGAAACCACAATATGAAGAAAATTTTAAAAAAATGATACCCACATCCCAACCATAACCTGCACAGATAAAACATCAGCCTAATACTACCTTACCTTCCACCACTCTAGGCCCCACAACAACCACAACCTAAACCCCATATCAACTCAGAACTCAAGCTACGGCTAACTAGAGAAATCATAATGTAGGAATGCAATACAACATGAACAACACAATTCAATCAACCTTGTCGAAAACCATCATGGTCCAAAGGGTGCACAATATATAAGTTCAACCTGTGGAACAAACTCACACCTTATGGGAGAACAATATACAAATATGACCATGCAAAAATACTCATGCCTTTTAAGTCATCATAATCCTATGGGCTCGACCATGCAGAAACACTCACGCCTTATAGGTCCTTGCAAAGCCACATGCTCGACTATGCGGAAAGGTTTCACGCCTTACAGGTCTTCATGAGCCCTCTAGGAAGTCACAATAACAAAATGCAATAAAATATCATACAATATGCAACACATAATATAATATAATACCAGCTTTAAAGCAGTCCACAAGTACCCAAGAACCTCTATACCTCCTCTGTACCACAATCATAATAACACAACTAACTCGACAATCACCATAAGCTAATAACCACAAATATATATATACCACCTCTTACTTCCAACTTAATAGGAAATCAACATCACCAGTTATGAGTTTTTAACAAGAACAATAATAATAATAATTTAAAGACATCTAATAATAAACTCTACAATAGCGCGTTAGACACGATAATTTCAAATTTTAAGAAATCATGCCAAAAAAAGAAAGAAATAGCTTTTACATAGCTAAACACTGCATCTCAAAGCTACCACTAACTCTGTCTACTCGATTTCCTTGGCCGAAATATATGATTTGTCATAATTTGAAATCCACATGGTACAAAAATCAAGAAAATAATGGATAAAACAAACCTGAAAAAGGATATACTTTGCGATTGTTTAACATATATTCATAGATATAGAGAGAGAGCAACAAAGAAATATGTTGCATCTAATCTTGTCAAAGTGAATAATGAAAAAGAAAAAATGTATGTAGAGATATATGTTCACATATAGAGGTGGTGGCTTAATTGATATTAGAAAATAACTATAACACTTAGCATCTATATCTATATGTTAAAAAATGATGCACATGCGGTGAAGAATATTTTTGACAAAAGGTGAGGCTATAAATATTTAATGCTAGTACTAACAACTTTTGATATCAACATATATAAAATATTAGCTATTGTATATATTCAACAAACTTATAAGAATGAAATTCTCTTTTGCTTTTTAAAAATGAAACTTTTTCAATACACATTAAAATTGATTAGTGGCTATCAAGGTGATAACATTTCACACCTTTAATCAAGGTGTTGTCCATTCACTACTTCTCTATGTGGAGTGGAGGTAGAAACATCAAACTATTTTTATCCCATTAAATATATATTCGAATATTGCGTAGCTTCGTAGTAAAATACATATGACTTTTAGAATATATGACAATTAATGAAAAATTATTTTGAATAAAGCCTGCCTTATATAATAATAATAATTTTAACATAACTAGATTCACTATCTCTGTTAAAATATTAATAAATTATAAAAACTCATATAAAATAATATATCATAGCTAAAACATATTTCATGAATATTCAAGGCATTGCAAGAAGGCAATAAAAATATACTCTTTTTTTAATTCAAATTCTAATTTAAATTAAATATTTTTGAACATGCGCGGTGTTAGTAAAACTCTTAATTTTAGGCTCGTAAGCCTTCAACATGGGAGAAGGACACCTAAAATCACCTGGAGTAATACATCCTCCCCCCCTTAGGAACATTCATCCTAGAATGTAGAATAGAACACACGATTAAAGCTAGGAACTTCTCAAATTTCTAGCGGAACCTCCCCTATACACCGGACTAAACCATACCTGCAAAACAACCAAGGAAATAAGCTAAAGGCCTCACAAGGCCATCAATCGCCACCAGGAACTTATTGGGTCCCACATGGCCGATGTTGACATAAGCTCATAACTAGAACAAAAACTTATGTCAAATGCATACAATCTCATTCTCGAAAATACTATAATGCCTCAAATTAGATCAACCTTTTCACAAGGTCTATTGAGGTCTTACGATCGTGAATCTCTATCACACAATTTCGATAACCCAAATCTTAAGACTCCGCTTTACATCATGATCTAAAAAATGAAAGAAGGGAAACCAATCCCAAATTCCCTATAGCCTTCTGATTATAAGTGTGGTGCATAACACACCCATAATCAAGACTCTACTAGACACGACTTGTAGACTCTCTAGGATATGACCATGCTCTTATACAAAGTTTGTCACACCCCAAATATGAGAAGGCACGACTGGCACCCAGTGCCTCACTCGATCAAGCAAACCTACAGAAATTGAATCAAACAATATTGGTGGGGCATTAAGGCCAAGCCAATCAAAATGAAATGCAACGGGAACCAAAATAAAATATAACCAAAAGGATAATACAAGGCCAACCAGGCCGTAAATAACTTATAGACTCATAGAAGATATCTACAAGCCTCTAAGATGAAGAACTACTAACCACAAGTTGAAACAGGCCCCGGACGTACCCATTACTGATACAAAGTGAAAGAAGACTCTAGACTTAGCAACTCAAAAAAAATAAAGCGTACCAACCATCCACTGAACTCAACCACTCACAATGAGGACCACTGTGTACCTAACAACCTGCAGATATAAATGCAGCACCCCAGAGCAATAGGGACATCATTATAAAAGAATATATTGAATATGTAAGGTGACAGAATAATAGAAACAACACAACTAAAAACTAAAACTATAATAAGAAGAAAGTTTAAAAATAAATGATACCAAGACCCTAGCCATAACCTTCATAGATAAAATTTTTAGCCTAACACTATCTTACCTGCCGCGACTCTAGGCTCGACAACAACCTTAACCTCGACCCCACAACAACTCAGAACTCAAGATATAGCTAACTGTAACACCCTAAAAATTTCAAGCTAAGACCCAAACTATTTCCATTAGTATCATGATCAATTCCTTATTGTGGAAAGTGTTTTAAATATAAATCATGTTCATAAGAAACTTCTATAAACAAGTTAAGTTGAAAGCACCCCAACCAAAGAAATTTTCATGTAAGACTAAACCAGTATCATTTTTAAATGATCACACCTCATAAAATATGAAGATTTAGATAGACTATTACCCACCAAATTAAAGATTTTTGAGTCTTATTTCCAACGCCACTGACCGTGCATTAATACGAGTCTGGAGTAAAAAGTTATGGGTATTTTACTGCAGCACTGCTAGTGACTACGGACGGGAATGACGAACCATGGTTCTAAACCACGATCCGTACTGTGACTTGTGAAAATAGACTTGCAACTTAAAATATTCACCTTCAAAACAATGAGTTGGTTCATGACCCATAGACCAAAACCACGGTCCGTAATATGACCCGTGGTTTGTCAATTTTCAGCCTTTTTTCCATATTTTCACGGGTGACTTCACGGGTCATTGTTTCAAACGATGGTCCGTCCTGTAAACTCGTGGAATCACCTTCAGAGATCCCCAAAACTTAGGGATAGAACCACGGGTCAGTTGATAGTCCATCATTCAGAACCACGGTCCATCAACCAATTCGTGGTTTGATATCCCTAGAAATTTCAGAAGCTTTTAATTTAGTCTCTCGGGGGTATTTCAGACCATTTCTTTTTCTTTTAGCTCTGACTATAAATAGGTTTAGTCTTATTTTCATTAATTCAAAACCTCAAAACAAGTCAGTTTCCTCTCAAGTCAGTTTCAAGAAAAAAAGAATGCTCTTCTCCAAAATTCATACCTAGGGTTCTTCTCCAAAGCTTCAAACTTCAGTTCCAGTTTAAGAATCTTCTACAACCAGGTATGTGGGTATTCAGTAAGGGTTCAGTTCACCCTTATGCGTAAAACCTCAGTCTTCTATTTTGAATTTCATGAAATGTTACAAAATTCAGTCCTTATGATCTCTACATGAATTATAGCCTATTTTAGAGGATTTGCTCCATCTTTTCAATGACTTGCATGATATTTTACAAGAACTTTAGGAAATCAAGAATCTAGCCTGAAATGGTAATATTTTCATGAGAATTGGTTTTCTTCAGAATTTAACCTAGATTACTAGCATTCAATTTTAAGCATGAAATTAGCCAGTTTTCGGTCTACAGGTTTTCTTTAAAACTTCTCATGATTTAGAAGGCTTCCACTTACTTTCAGTATATTTTACAAGAATATGTTTTTAAATATAGACTTTTAACATATGCCATCAATGATGATGAACTTAGTAGGTTCTATGATTAGCATGGTATTCAGATATGCCATCAATGATTATGAATTTAGTAAACTTCATGATTAGTATGACATCTAGATATGTCCACATGCTTTATGAATAGTTTTCAGTTATACAGTCTTTCAGAAATAATCCAGATTAATTAGGTTCTGATACAGCATTCCAGAACTTCAATTTTAAATGAGCTATCAACATTCAGTTTGGGAGTAGTACCTAGCACCGAGTTAGACTAAGGTTCAGCATACCTAAAGTTCCAGAACTACGTGCCACCATAGGTTATTTAGCCACTCAGTTGGGCCTCAGAACTAGTGATCACATCAACCATGCCTTCATACCCTGGCAAGGTATATTGGGTCCTTTCGATAGGGCATATACATCGGACTCCAGGTTTAGCTCACATGGTTTATGTATGTTAACAGACTCTCCCACAAAATTAGACTCAGTAGTTGTGTACTAGGCCCTCAGTTAAGTTTTACATTTTTTAAGTTATACTTTCCAGAATATCCTTGCATTTCAGATTTTATGCATATTATGTTTGGGCTTGAGTACTACAGATTAAATTTATAGTTTTAAACAACATATCAATTTTTTCAGCATGCTCAGTAGAAGAACCTCCTCTAAGGATTTACTTTAAACATGAATTTTAGCATGACTCATGACTCTCAACTCAGTTGCACTAGTCCATGATTTACGAACATACTTTATATTGTAGTCCATGAAATCCTAAGTAACAAGCTTACTTATCTTTAAACATCATGATCTCACAGTTACAGTCCAACAACATGATCAAC
The DNA here is from genome assembly GCA_003996215.1 of Jaltomata sinuosa. Classification (NCBI taxonomy): domain Eukaryota; kingdom Viridiplantae; phylum Streptophyta; class Magnoliopsida; order Solanales; family Solanaceae; genus Jaltomata; species Jaltomata sinuosa. The sequence continues at coordinate 175,713 of QJPP01007489.1, read as the reverse complement.
ATTCTCTTCAGTAAATGAGTCTATAATATACAGCTTTGACTTATGCATTTCAAATATTATACCTAGCCCAGATTTTCAGCCATGCTTTCAGTATACATGTATCTTCTCATGATTTACAGTAAATACATATCTCACATACTCAGTACATTCAAAGTACTGACCACATACCTTCCTGGTGCTGCATCATTTTATGATGTAGGTTTCAGTGCTAGCTTCCAGGATCATGGTCAGATGGATCACAACTTCCAGTCAGCAGAGATCGAGTTCTCCTTTTTTCGGGAACTCCAGTCAGTTAGTAGTTATAAAAGTTATTTCAGTTATTTATACATTGATTAAAGATAGTGGGGGTCATGTCCCGGCTAACTGTAATTCAGTGTCAGTAGAGGCTTCATAGACAGTCGGTCACTCAGTTGTATCAGTTTTTCAAATGCTATTGTATATCCATTTATAATAGTTCATTTTGTTATAATATTTTCAAAAGAGCTCAGCACATTTCAGCTTCTGCATTTACTTTCAGTATTTATCTCAGCAGTATGCCAGGCCATGGGTTATCTTGGGGTCACTTATGACTCTAAGCACCGTGTCACATCTAGGGTGTAAGTTTGGGGTGTGACAAACTTGGTATCAGAGCACAAAGTTCAAGTGTCCTAGGGTGTCTATAAAGTCGTATCTAGTAGAGTCTTACGGAATGGTACAACGACGTCTGTATTTTTCTTTGAGGGGCTACATGGAATTTAGGAAATGTTTGCCTTTGTTCATACTCCAGATCGTGCAGTAAAGTTGTTCCTTCAGAAACTTATGCAGATTTATGCGTTGATCAAAATTCCTCCAGTCATGCCTCACCTTTGAGGTAGTGGAAACAATATAGTTCAGATCCCTGTCAGTGAGATGATCCCAGATAGAGCCATCAAAAAGTTAATAGACTACACAAGGGCTTGAGAAGAGCCCACTAGTGCATTAAAGTTTATGAATCCAAAAGCATGTATCATTTTCCACTCATGCAGTTGAGCCTACAGTAGAACAAGCTCTCAGACCCTCTTCTAGAAACTGTACTATGAGTGGTACCTTAGCCAAAAGGTATAGTTGTGTAAGCGCTTGGGTAGTATAGTCGCTCAACAGTTAGTATGAATAGAGATGTTATGGGCCATAAGTGATAGAATAACCCAGAACTAGGTGTATGGATTCAGAATTATAGCAGCTATAAGATGTATATGTGACTCCTAGGTGAATTGGTAAATTATGACTAAGTCATGAGATAAAGAAGAGAGCCTTAAGCATCAAAAATATAGATGTGTACCCAGAGTAGTTGTTGTTGTATGATGTTCAGAATATTATAGATAGATGATGTTGAGTCCCTTAGCGTGGTTTAATTTAGTTAACTTTGGTGGGTGTGAACTTAGAGATGTTATGTTAGTAGACGAATAGGAAAAAGGTCAGATTGATAAATATTAGAAGAACTGGTTATCCACACCAGTAAGAGTATGAATCCTATAGTGATAGCCTTAAGGGTAAAGAAGAGGCTAAGAGATGCCTCAGAAGGAGCCTTAACAAGGGTTTAGCATCTTAAGTTATAGACTAGTTCAGAAGTGAGATCTGTAGACTTAGAGAGGTAACTTTCAAGCTAATGGGGAGATGATAAAATGATGAACCAAGTCGAGTCTTAAGACTCAACCAGTATAGGATTCTGAAAGGACTATGATGGGATATCGATCCATTCTTATTCCAGCAGATTTCCTAGCACTTCAGTAAAGATGACACTATACTCAGACGTATTTATGTCATACTCATGTATAAGTCCATGCGCTCCCTACAAATTCATGTCCATACTCCGCTCCTAGAATAAACAAAAAATTTCTCCAAACAGCGATTCTAGTCTTACTCTAAGATTCTATGAATTCCAACTTTATGCCATGAGACTCGATATACAAGTGAACTCATGTCTCACAGTATGCTCATTTCTATGTACTCAGTTCCGTCCTCATGATATGCCTTGAAAGCTAATGAAATCATGCTACTTCATGTATATGCTCAGACCAGATTTCCTGAATAGTTCATGCTTATGATTCCTTACTCCAACCATTCTTCAGATGTCTAGTATGTGAGACTCAGACCCCTGTACTTGACTTCTTAGACCTTACCTTGAGCGGCTAGATCACACTAAGTGTGTTAGTGGGGGAAGCTGAGTAGTAGCCTAGATGGGAAGTACTAGATTTTCCTCTTTTTGGTGTCCTTTTGCAGAAGTTCTTGCAGTTACAGTTTCTACATATGCTAAGGAAGATGATAGAAGCCTCAGATAGTGCCAGCTCTAAACAAGCCATAAGATGATCATAGTACTAGGCTTGAATGTCATGGTGAAATACACGTGGGCCTATGCTTTGTGCAACTAGTGACCCATTGATTAGAACTCAAGGTTAGTTGATTTCATGATAAGAAGGAATACCATTCTTGGGAGATGACTCTAGATGCAAGAGATTTAGTCGAGATAGGCTTGAACATGTGAAAGAAGATAGTTAGGCTCAGACCTCAGGATCTATTTGTGGGTTGATGAGAATTTCAGTTGTAAATAGCAAGTGTAGCATTCAGATAAAGTTGGTGTAGTTAAATAGGGTGTTCCTAAGATTAAAGGATGTCAACCGTATTGTTTGAGGTGGAAAAAGTCTTATCCTTATTCCCTGCCCAGGATTCTCATACCTTATATCCAGTAGCTTCAAATAGCAAGACAGTAGACTCCTCATATTAGACCAGTTCCAACCTGCCAGTAATCATTCCTAAGGCCAAAAGGCCCTATGCTCAGTTCAGTCCATGTTGGTAAGTTCAGTTTAGAAGAGAATAGTTTTCCCGTATAGCTATTCCTCTCAGTTTTATGTTCCTTTTAGATAACTACGATTTCGAATAATGCATTCATTCTTTATGAGTTTCATCTAAGTCCCTACTCTCACTCCAGACCAGTTATCATGTTGGGCATTCAGTTTCATGTCCTATCAGTGTTCTTATGCTCTCAGTATGCATACATGCCTCACAAACCCAGATCAGTTCATATTTCAGTCAAAAATCAGTAACCATGTTAGTACTCCAACTTTTAGAACTCAGTTGGTGGGATTGTAGCTCTTTCCCCACCACCTCAGCCTAGATAGTTTTCATTCGAGGACGAATGATCCCAAGGGGGAGATATTGTAACACCCCAAAAATTCCAAGCTAAGACCCACACTATTTCCGTGAGTGTCATGATCAATTACCTATTGTGGACAGTGTTTTCAATATGAATTATGTTCATAAGAAACTTCTATAAACAAGCTAAGTTGAAAGCACCCCAACCAAAGAAGTTTTCATGTAAGACTAAACCAGTATCATCTTTAAATGTTCACACCTCCTAAAATATGAAAATTTAGGTAGCCTATTACCCACCAAATTAAAGATTTTTGAGTCTTATTTCCAACGCCACTGACCGTGCATTAATACGAGTCTGGAGTAAAAAGTTATGGGTATTTTACTGCAGCACTGCTACTGACTACGGACGGGAATGACGAACCGTGGTTCTGAACCATGGTCCGTACTATGACTCGTGAAAATAGACTTGCAACTTAAAATATTCACCTTCAAAACAATGAGTTGGTTCATGACCCATAGACCAAAACCACGGTCCGTAGTATGACCCGTGGTTTGTCAATTTTAAGCCTTTTTTCTAGATTTTCACGGGTAACTTCACGGGTCATTGTTTCAAACGATGGTCCATCCTGTAAACTCGTGGAATCACCTTCAGAGATCCCCAAAACTCAGGGATATAACCACGGGTCAGTTGACGGTCCATCGTTCAGAACCACGGTCCATCAACCAATTCGTGGTTCGATATCCCTAGAAATTTCAGAAGCTTTTAATTTAGTCTCTCGGGGGTATTTCAGACCATTTCTTTTTGTTTTAGCTCCGACTATAAATAGTTTTAGGCTTATTTTCATTAATTCAAAACCTCAAAACAAGTCAGTTTCCTCTCAAGTCAGTTTCGAGAAGAAAAGAATGCTCTTCTACAAAGTTCAGACCTAGGGTTCTTCTCCAAAGTTTCAAACCTCAGTTCCAGTTCAAGAATCTTCTACAATCAGGTATGTGGGTATTCAGTAAGGGTTCAGTTCACCCTTATTCCCAAAACCTCAGTCTTCTATTTCAAATTTCATGATGTCAGAAACTAGGGTTCTTACCCAATCATGCTAAATGTTACAAAATTCAGTCCTTATGATCTCTACATGAATTATAGCCTATTTTAGAAGATTTTCTCCATGTTTTCAATGACTTGCACGATCTTTTACAAGAACTTTAGGAAATCAAGAATCTAGCCTAAAATGGTAGTAGTTTCATGAGAATTGATTTTCTTCAGAATTTAACCTAGATTACTAGCATTCAATTTTAAGCATGAAATTGGCCAGTTTTTAGTCTACAGGTTTTCCTTAAAACTTCTCATGATTTAGCAGGCTTCAACTTACCTTCAGTATATTTTACAAATATATGTTTTTAAATATAGACTTTCAACATATGCCATCAATGATAATGAACTTAGTAGGTTATGTGATTAGCATGGTATTCAGATATGCCATCAATGATTACAAATTAGTAAGTTTCATGATTAGTATGACATCTAGATATGTCCATATGATTTATGAATAGTTTTCAGTTATACAGTCTTTTAGAAATAATCCAGATTAATTAGGTTCTAATACAGCATTCCAGAACTTTTGTTTTAAATGAGCTATCAACATTCAGTTTGGGAGTAGTACTTACCATCGAGTTCGACTAAGGTTCAGCGTACCTAAAGTCCCAGAACTACGTGCCACCGTAGGTTATCTAGCCCCTCAGTTGGGCCTCAGAACTAGTGATCACATCAACCATGCCTTTATACCCTGGCAAGGTATATTGGGTCCTTTTGATGAGACGTATACATCGGACTCCACGTTTAGCTCACGTGGTTTATGACAGTTAACATAATCTCCCACAAAATTAGACTCAGTAGTTGTGTACTAGACCCTCAGTTCAGTTTTACATTTTTTAAGTTATATTTTCCAGAATATCCTTGCATTTCAGATTTTATGCATATTATGTTTGGGCTTGAGTACTATAGATTAAATTTACAGTTTTAAATAGCTTATCAGTGTTTTCAGCATGCTCAGTAGAAGAACCTCCTATAAGGATTTACTTTAAACATAACTTTTAGCATGACTCATGACTCTCAACTCAGTTGCACTGGTCCATGATTTACAGACATACTTTATCTTGTAGTCCATGAAATCCTAAGTAACAAGCTTACTTATCTTTAAACATCATGATCTGACAGTTACAGTCCAACAACATGATCTACATTCTCTTCAGTAAATGAGTTTATATTATACAACTTTGACTTATGCACTTCAGATATTATACTTAGCCTAGATTTTCAGCCATCCTTTCAGTATACATGTATCTTCTCATGATTTACAGTAAGTACATATCTCACATGCTCAGTACATTCAAAGTACTGACCGCATACCTTCCTTGTGATGCATCATTTTATGATATAGGTTTCAGTGCTAGCTTCCAGGGTCATAGTCAGACGGATCATAGCTTCCAGTCAGCAGAGATTGAGTTCTCCTTTTTTCGGGAACTCCAGTCAGTTAGTAGTTATAAAAGTTATTTCAGTTGTTTATACATTGATTAAATATAGTTGGGGGTCATGTACTGGCTAACTATAGTTCAGTGTTAGTAGAGGCTTCATAGACAGTCAGACAGTCAGTCACTCAGTTGTATCAGTTTTCAAATGCTATTGTATATCAGTTTATAATAGTTTATTTTGTAATAATATTTTCAAAAGAGCTTAGCACATTTCAGCTTCCGCATTTACTTTCAGTCTTTATCTAAGCAGTATGCTAGGCCATGGGTTAGCTTGGGGTCACTTATAACTCTAAGTACTATGTCATATCCAGGGTGTAGGATCGGGGCGCGACACTAACCAGAGAAATCATTGTAACACCCCAAAATTTTTAAGCCAAGATCTGAACTATTCTTCATATATTGTTAGACCTGAACTAGATAATTTTTTTTATGTATCTAAGTATTAAGACCTATTCTTAAGTTTAGGAGGTGTATTAGATATGAATTAGGGTCATAAAGAACCTCTATCTCAAAGTTGAGTTGAAAGCTTCCTTACCGATTGAGTTTTAGAGTAAGATTTTTCAATGGTCAACTTCAATTGACCATAACTCCTAGAATATGAAGAGTTAAGTGACCTAGTACCCACCAAATTAAATTTCTTCGAGTCTTCTTTCTAATGCTACTAATAGAGCATTAATACGAGTCCGAAGTAAAAAGTTATTAGTGTTTTACTAAATGCGCCAGTAAGTCAAAATGACAGACAGTAACAACGAGAGCCATCTACGGCTCATGGATCAAAACATGACCCATGGTTTCAGTCCGTGAAATCAAACCTGCAGATCAATTTTTGGCCTTAGATTCACGAGGTCAATCCACGAGTCATGGATCAAACCATGAACTGTGGTTTCACCTCGTGTAAATCAGCCCAGAGGCCTGAAAAGTGGTCTGAGAACCACGACTTTATTCCACGGACCGTGGTTCATTCCACGGGCCTTGATTCATGTCCATGGAAGTATATGATAAAATTTTCAGAAGTTCTTAGACTCATTTCTTAGGGGTAGTTTAGTAATTCCTACCCTTTTAACTCCTATAATAAGTCATTTTAGGCCTAGTTAGGGGAGGGTTATTCCTACTTAGTTAGATTCCTCCTCATTCCTTCAATCTAACCTCAAGAAGAAAGAAAGGGATTCTTCTCTCAAACTTCAAGACCTAGGGCTTCCTCTCCAAGTCTTCACCTTCAAGTTCTAGTTACGAAAGCTTCAAGTTTAGGTATGTGGGTATTCAATAAGGAATTCCTTTAACCCTTATTCCCAAAACCCATGATTTTACTTTAGATTTATGAAACTCTGAAATTAGGGTTCTTACCCAATTTATGAAATTATTTTGAATTCAGTTTATTAGCATCAATTAATGATTTCTAACCAATTACCCACGATTTATATGAGATTCCTCAAGTGTTCTTAAAAGCCATGCATTGATAATAATTTCTAGCATGATTTCACCCAGTTGCATGATTCCAAGTAAAATTGGCATGTTTAGATAACATGACCTCAAGTATTTATGAAATTGCATGCCTAATTCTTCAAGTTATGAATTTAGAAAGATTATGTGTTTGAATTATAGCTATGCTAAGCTTCAAAGACTTATGATTTGAGAATGGTATGACATCAGATATGTCCATATGCTCTACAAATAGTTTGACATCAGACATGTCCATGAGTTTTGATCATTTGGCATCAGATATCCCTTAGTATATATATATAAGCTATAGTATATTTTGGAGTAGTATTTAGCATCCAGTTACACGGGGTGAGAGTACCCTAAGTCCCTAAACAACGTGCCTACGTAGGTTGATTTAGCCCCTCGTTGGGCATCAGAAAATATGATCACGCCAGTCATGCCTTTATACCCTGGCAAGGTATATTGTGTCTTTTAGATGGGGCAGATACATCAGATTCCATATAGCTCACATGATCTATGTCGGTTATGAGAATCTCCCACAGAAATAGTTTAAAGCTTTTAAATATATTTGACTCTTTGCTTCAGATTTTAGACTTACTACTTATGACTATGTTTTCACCTTATGATATTGCATTAAGTCATTACATTACAAATTTTACTATTATCATATGATTTCAGCTTCAAGGATATTTTAAGCATGTTTTACCATGAATTATGCATGATCTCAGTTTTAAGCGTGCTTTCAAGTATATTTTATCATATCATATGCATATCTCACATACTCAGTATATTTCATAGTACTGACTGCATACCTCTTTGTGCTGCATCATATTATGATGTAGATTCTGTAGCCCGTTCCCAGACTCATGGCTAGTAGATCAGCAACACATCCAACTAGCTTGGTGAGTCCTCCTTATTCGAGGACTTGGAGTTTAGATTCATTTTATTATTTAGTTTCTCTATTCAGTTTTCAGTATTTGGAGTTAGCTGGAGACTTGTCCCAGCAACTCATCAGTAGTATAGGCTTTCTGACATAAAGTCAGATATTCAGCTGTATTCAGATTATCATTCTTAGACTTTCATTTATACAACATATTAAGTTTCTCATTACTTCAGTTAAAGCTTCTGCTTGGTATTTATGTTGTTTAAGTTTGAGTCATGCAAAGGCCAAGGGTTAGCTTGGGATCACTTGTAGTCTCAAGTCCCATGTTACGTCCAAAGAGGTAGTCTCAAGGCATGACAAACTGGTATTAGAGCATCAGGTTGAATAGTCCTAGGGTGTATGAAAGCCGCATTAAGTAGAGTCTTTTTCATGGGTATGAAGGAGGCCACATTTATGAGGGAGATGCTATGAGATGTTTTTAGGAAAACTTCACTTCTTTCATGTTCTTTATCGTGAGATAGAGTTTAACTCTATTTATCCTCCAAATTTATGTCTTGTTTCCAGTTCCGTTGTCTATACCTCATATATGAGGTGCCAGAAGTAGTAAATCTCAAATTATCTATAAGCGAGGTACTCTCAGATTCTCTTCTAGAACCTTATTACTAATTGTTCTGTAAGAGGGAAAAGTGTGTACCTAGATCCTTGTGTAGTGTAGCCACCTAAAAAATGTTGTATTGTAAGCCATTAGTAGTAGAATGAACCTAGAGCCAGAAATATGAAGAAAAAAATATAGTAGCCTAGACGGGAGAATGATAGTTGATTGGATTATGTATTTAGAGTTGTGTTTTATTAGGTAGGTAATGAAATGGTACATCCCTTGTTGTGGACTAAAGAGTGGTTAGTTGTTGTGCTAGTATAGACCAGGTATAGGATGTGAATGAAAGCATGATAGTATGAGATTGAGAATGATAGTTTTGTGGTATTTATCTGGTAGGCTTAGTATAGTGTATGTAAGAGTTTAAGTGATAAATTATGGCAAGTGTGAATGTGTAGGCATGATATATATATATATATATATATATATATATATATAGTCCAGAGAAGGATAGATGATTTTGAGACTCTCGGTAGAGGCTTTAACATATTTGGTTTGGTGGGTAGTAGGAAGAGAGAGCTTTGGGAGTTAGAACCACATAATCTTGACCTATTATTGTGAGGTGTAGGTTGGCAGTTATGAGTGTGGTATGTATAGCGCTTATATGAGATAAAAAGGTTGATGCCTAGACTTTTAGGCGAGGGAGAGCCTTAGACTATAGAAGGAAGTGAATATTCATACTAGATTCTGGAGTAATGGATGTTCTATTAGGATTAACTGATCATAGTTCAGTTTAGAGGTTAGTGAGAGGTCCATAGACTTAGAAAGGTAGCATGGATCTAAGGGGGAGATGATCGGATGTAGAATTAGTCAGATTTGTGAGACTCTTGTAGTGATGGAGATGAGTGTTAGAATGAAGTTAGGGGGTGGATGTAGAGACTTATTTCTATCCTAGCATCTTAAGTATACTTTTGTCATTACAACACCCTATTCATGTCTTATGTCTCAACGCCATGGTCTTAATTTAAATTCACAGAATTCATGCAGATTCAAACCCTTACTCCATTCCTAGAACAAATAGAAATTACTCCAGACAATGATTCCAATCTTACTCTATGATTCTACGAATTCTAACTTTATGCCATAATGCTTGTTATAGATGTAAACTCTTGTCTCACACTATGCCCAACTTTATATACTCAATTCTCAAGATATGCCAAAATGGCTAATGAAATCATGTTATATTATGTATATGCTCATATTAGATTTCTCAAATAATCTGGGCTTGTGATTTCCTTACTCTAACCATGCTTTGTATGTCTAGGATGTGAGACACTCATGCCCTTTCATTTGACTTCTGAGTAGTTAGATCACGCTAAGTGTAAGTCAAGACTGATCAATATTCCTTCATTCATGATGCTCATTCTCTCACTCTATTTACTCAGTGATCTTGACTTGTGTTGTCATAGTTGTTAGTGGAGGAAGCTAAGTAGTAGCCTAGATGGGAGGTAGTAGATTGTAAGTGTGGATGCAAAGTGAGGTAAGGATTATTCATGTGAAATAGTCAGATGAGGAATTTTGGTAGGTTTTTTTGTAGAAGTTCTTGAAGTTGCAGCTCCTAGATATACTTGGGAAGAAGGGAGAAGTCTTAGATAGTATGAGGTACAACCATAAGGTGATCATAGTGATAGGCTTGAATGTTGTAATGAAATACATGTGGGCCTTTGCTTTGTGAGACTAGTGACCCATTGATTAGAGCTCAAGGTTAGTTGATTTTCATGATAAGAAGGAATACCATTCTTGGGAGGTAACTCTCGATGTAAGAGATTTAGTCAAATAGGCTTGAACATGGTGAAACTAGGTAGCTAGACTCAGACCTTAGTATTCAGAGGATTTGGTGTAGTTAAAAGATGTTTCTAAGCTTAAGAGTTGTCAATCATAGTATTTAAGGCAAGAATAGTCTTGTTCTTACTCCTTGCCTTGAGTGCTCATATCTTAGGTCTAGTAGCTTCAACTTGCAAGAATACTAGACTCCTCATATCAGATTAGTTAAGACCTATTGATAATCATTCCTAAGGCTAGAAGGCGCTACATTCAGTTCAGTACAAGGTAGTAAGTTCAGTTTAAAAGAGAATGGTTTTCTCGTATAGTTACCCCTCTCAGTTTGATGTCCTTTTTAGTTAACTATGATTTCTAAGAATGCGCTCATTCTTTATGAGTTTTAGCTGAGTCCCTACTCTTAGTTCAGAACAGTTATCATATTAGGTATTCAGTTTCATGTCCCATCAGTTATGCTTATGCTCTCCGCATGCATACATGCCCAATGAATCCATCTTAGTTTATATTTTAGTCAGAAATCAGTTACTATGAAATACTTCAGCTCCTAGAACTCAGTTGATGGGATTGCAACCCTTTCCCCCTTCAATCTCAACCTAATAGTCCTCATTCGAGGACGAATGATCCCAAGGGGGAGATATTGTAACACCCCAGAAATTATAAGCCAAGATCTAAATCGTTCTTCATATGTTGTTAGACCCAAACTAGATGAATTTTCTATGTATATAAGTATTAAGACCTATTCTTAAGCTTAGGATGTGTATTAGATATGAATTAGGGTCATAAAGAACCTCTAGCTCAAAGTTGAGTTGAAAGATTCCTTATCGATTGAGTTTTAGTATAAGATTTTTCAAGGCTCAACTTCAGATGATCATAACTCCTAGAATATGAAGATTTAGGTGACCTAGTATACCAAATTAAAGATCTTCTTGTCTTCTTTCCAACGCCATAGACCGTGTATTAATACGAGTCCGGAGTAAAATGTTATCAGCATTTTACTAAAATGTGTCTATCTATTAAAATGACAGACAGTAACCACGAGAGCCATCTACGGCTCGTGGATCAAACTACGACCCATGGTTTAAGTTCGAGTAATCGAATCTGCAGATTGGTTTTTGGCTTGAGATTCACGAGATTGTTTTAGGGGTCATGGATCAAACCACAATTCGTGGTTTCACCTCTTGGAAATCACCCTAGGGGCCTGAAAAGTGGTCTGAAAACCATGACTTCATTCCATGGACCGTGGTTCATACACGGGCCATGGAAGCCTATGATAAAATTTTTAGAAGTTTTTAGACTCATTTCTCAGGGGTATTTTAGTAATTTTCCACTCTTTTAACTCTGATAATAAGTCATTTTTGGCCTAGTTAGGGAGGGTTTTGTTCCAACTTAGTTAGAATCTCATTCCATCAGTCTAACCTAAAAAAGAAAGAAAGGGCTTCTTCTCTCAAGCTTTGACCTAAGGCTTCCTCTCCAAGTGTTCACCTTCAAGTTCTAGTTACGAAAGCTTCAAGTTCAGGTATGTGGGTATCCAATAAGGGATTCCTTTCACCCTTATGCCTAAAACCCATATTTTTACTTTGGATTTATGAAACTATGAAATTAGGATTCTTACCCAATTTATGAAATTATTTTGAATTTAGTTTATTAGCATCAATTAATGGTTTCTAACCAATTACCCCTGATTTATATGAGATTCCTCAAGTATTTTCAAAAGCTCATGCATTGATAATGATTTCTAGCATGATTTTACCCAATTACATGATTCCAAGAAAAAATGGCATGTTTAGATAACATGACCTCAAGTATTTATGAAATTGCATGCCTAATTTTTCAAGTTATGAATTTAGAAAAATTATGTTTTTGAATTATGGCTATACTAAGCTTCTAAGACTTATGATTTGAGAATGGTATGACATCATATATGTCCACATGCTCTTCAAATAGTTTGACATCAGACATATCCATGAATTTTGATGAATTGGTAGCAGATATGCCTTAGCATATATATATAAGCTATAGTATATTTTGGGAGTAGTATTTAGTACCGAGTTGGATGGGGTGAGAGTACCCTAAGTCCCAGAACTACATGCCCTCATAGGTTCATTTAGCCCCTCAGTTGGGCATCAAAAATTATGATCACGCTAGTCATGCGTTTATACCCTGGCAAGGTATATTGGGTTCTTTCGATGGGGAGGATACATCAGATTCGATGTAGCTTACATGGTCTATGTCGGTTATGAGAATCTCCCACAGAAATGGTTTAAAGCTTTTAAATGTATTTGACTCTTTGCTTCAGATTTCAGACTTACTACTTATGACTATGTTTTCAGCTTATGATATTGCATTAAATTACAGATTTTACTATTATCATATGATTTCAACTTTAAGGATATTTTAAGCATGTTTTACCACGAATTATGCATGATCTCAGTTTTAAGCATGCTTTCAAGTATATTTTATCATATCATATATATATCTCACATACTCAGTGCATTCCATAGTACTGACTGCATACCTCTTTGTGCTGCATCCTAATATGATGTAGATTTTGTAGCCCGTTTCCAGACTCGTGGCTAGTAGATCAGTAGCACATCCAACCAGCTTGGTGAGTCCCCCTCATTCGAGGACTTGGAGTTTAGCTTCATTTCAGTATTTAGTTTGTCTATTCAGTTTTCAGTATTTAAAGTTAGCTGGTAACTTGTCCCAACAGCTCATCAATAGTAGAGGCTTTCATATATAGAATGAGATATTCAACTGCATTCAGCTTATCATTCTTAGACTTTCATTTATACAACAAATTAAGTTTCTCATTACTTCAGTTAAAGTTTCCGCTCAGTATTTATGTTGTTTCAGTTTGAGTCATGTAAAGGTCAAGGGTTAGCTTGGGATCACTTGTGGTCCCAGGTCCCGTGTTACGTATAGGGGTAGTCTCGGGGCGTGAAAATCATAACGTAGGAATGCAATACAAGATAAACAACATAAGTCAATCAACCCTGTCGGACACCATCACGGCCCAAAGGGTGCACAATACATAAGCTCAATCTGCAAAATAAACTCATACCTTATGAGAGAGCAATATACAAGTATGACCATGAAGAAATACTCATGCCTCATAGGTAATCATAATACCATATGGGCTCGACCATGCATACATACTCACGCCTTACAGGTCCTCGCAAAGCCACAAGCTTGACCGCGGAAAGATATCAAGCCTTACATGTCTTCGTGAGCCCTCTAGGCAATCATAATAACAAAACACAATAAACTATCATATAATATGCAACACATAATACAATACAATACCAACTTTTAAGGCAGCCCGCAAGTACCCAAGAACCACTATACCTCATCTGTATCACAATCATAATACTAAGACTAACCCGACAATCACCATAATCTAATAACCACAAGCATATATACACCACCTCTTACTTCCAACTTAATACAAAACTGACATCACCGTATATGAATTTTGAAAAAGAACAATAGCAACAACAATTTAAAGACATCTGACAATACTCTTTGATAGTGCACTAGACACGATGATTTCAATTCACAAGGAATCATGCCAAAAAAGAAAGAAATAGCCTTTACATATCTAAACACCGTATCTCGAAGCTACCACTAACTCTGTCAACTTGATTTCCTTGGCCAAAATGTATAATTTGTCACAATTTGAAATCCACATGGTACACGAATCGAGAAAATAACGAACAAAACACAAAACTTAACCTCAAAAAAACTATACTTTGCGATTGTTTTAAATATATTCATAGATATAGAGAGAGTGCAACAGAGAAATATGTTGCTGCCAATCTTCTCAAAGTGAACAATGAAAAAGTAAAAATATATGTAGAGATATATGTGCACATATAGAGGTGATGACTTAATTGGGATTAGAAAATAACTATAACACCTTGAATTTATATTTATATGTTAAAAAATGATGCACATGCAGTGGAGAATATTTCTGACAAAAGGTGAGGTTATAAATATTTAATGTATTAACAACTTTTGATATCAACATATATAAAATATTATCTACTGTATATATTCGACAAACTTCTAAGAAGTAAATTCTCTTTTGCTTTTTAAAAATGAAATTTTTTCAACACACATTAAAATTGATTAGTGGTTATCAAGGTGGCTATATTTCACACCTTTAATCAAGGTGTTGTCCATACACTTCCTCTCTACGTGGAGTGGAGGTGGAAACATCAAAATATTTTTATCTCATTAAATGTATATTCGGATATTTCACAGCTTCGTAGTAAAATATATATGACGTTTTGTATATATGATAATTAATGAAAAATTATTTTGAATAAAGCCTGCCTCATATAATATTTTTTTCAACATAACTAGATTCATTATATCTATTAAAAATATTACTAAATTATAAAAAATCATATAAAATAATATAAAAAATTATCATAGCTAAAATATATTTCATGAATATTCAAGACAATAAAAATATAAAGGCATTGCATGAAGACAATAAAATATACTCTCTTTTTTTCAAATTCTAATTTAAATAGAATATTTTCGAACATGTGTGGTGTTAGTAAAATTCTTAATTTTAGGCACATAAACCTTTGACACGGGACAAAGGACACCTCAAAACATTTGGGGTGTTACACAATGAGTTTGAACGTAATAAATTTTTTGACTGATCCTATGTTACCGAATATCGCTTGGCCTAATGGGGCTTCATATCATCTGATGAATTTATATATGTTTGTGGGTAGATAATTTAGAGTGGTAATCAATCACTTTCCTCGAAAGGAAATATTTGATCACTTATTACAAGATCAGTCACACACAACTCAAGTACAAGAAGACTTACATAAGCAAAACAAGACTCCCACAAACACTTACAATTTGGTTGAGATTTAGCCGAAGGACTTTTAAGAGAATAAGTTACGCCCCATTGGCAAGAGTGGACATTATCTCACTGTATCTTGATTTATGAGATACACTATAACACTTGCTTTAGAGGCAATACTTAGCCCAAAAACTTTTAAAAGAACAAGTTATGCCCCATGGGAAAGAGTTGATGCTATCAGATTGTATTTTTATTTAATTGTTACTCTACAACTCTTGCTTTAGAGGCAAGACTTAGCCCAATGACTTAAAAAAACAAGTTAGGCCCCATAAAAAAGAGTTGACACTACCAGATTATATTTTTATTTAATAGATGATATACAATTTTTGCCTTAGAGGCAAGACATAGCCCAATGACTTAAAAGAACAAGTTACGCTCAATGGGCAAGCGTTGAACCTATTAGGTTGTGTCATTATATAATAGATGCTTTATAACTCTTGCGTTAGAGGCAAGATTGAGCTCGTCGACTTTTAAATAAGAAGTTATGCTCCATGGACAAGAGATGACACTACAAGATTGTGTATTTATTTAATATATGCTCCACAACTCTTGCCTCAAAGGCGAGGTTCTACAGTTCTAAAACATGTGCAAAGAAAGTCACACAAATTTATTATGTTTCCTTTACTTCTCAGGTTACTGCTATTATAACAAGTGCAACATCAAGGATTGGAGTTCACCTTTGTTCACATTCACACAAGAATGAATCAACTAAAACAATGGTAAATTGATAAGACAACCCATGACATAACCTTCATATAATTGCAATATAATATAAAGAAACACAATTCTCCACATTAGTTTAACAAGATAAATGTAAATTCTCTTATGACTTTCCTAAATCTTTAGTGCTGCAAAATTCATCATTTCAAGAATTATAAATGCGATCAGAAACATCAGATGGTGTTGGAGACAACAGAGCAAAGCTAGAACAGTAAATTCATCTGTTACTTCACACCTCTTCCTTTTCCTAGCAAGCAAATCATCAATCTTCTCAGGAACTCTTGATTGATTTATGAGAGCTTCTATATCTTCTAAAGGTTACAGATCATTAGATTCACTACCCATAGCCTACAAAACATGAAAATTAAATTTATTACAAATTGATGTGACATACAATAGTAACAAAACAATAAAGTAAAGGAGCATGTAAAAACATACTTCTATGTTATATAGAATTTCTACAAGTGATGGATATTTTGAAAAATCGATCTCTCCACTTTTAAGTTTGGCAAGAATCTGCGAAGAAGTTCCAAAGATGACTTCCTTAGTATGCCCTTGGTCACGTTCACCATCCACATCTCCATCTCCTAGAATGCCCACGTCTATTTCTCCCATTTCATTAGATGCCTTATTACTTCCAAAATCTTTACTACTAACTCCACGGCCATCAAAGATTTTATTCAACGTTTGAAAAATCTCCATAACAACATAGGACTTGGACTCTAGAGATTATATCACAAAAAATGAAATAATGTCACAACAACACAAAAAAGTTAATGAATGATTCATCTATTGAATACTAAATTTAATATGAAATTTATCGTGATATGGATCACAACTCCATGTAAGTCAGTATCTAACTGCTTCTTAAAGCAAATTGTTACCTCTGCATCAAAATTACACAAGAAAATGAAATATTACTAAAAAGTAAACTGGATTTGGAAAATTAATTGCATACAAAAATTTTCATGTGCTAACGATTAAATTAATCCTATAACTTTATATATGTGAGAAAGTTCATTCAAAAAACAGTTGAATAAATATTGTCAACTTCTTTCAACTATCCAAATGCATAAATCAGGAGAGGTATTCCTTGAAATATAGAGGGTATAGCACATATTTCAAGTTACTTATTATCAGAAACTTACAGCAACAATGATGTTAATCAAGCTGCAAGGTAAGCGTCCCGAAGAGGTAGAAGCAACATCGCTTGAGAATTACAAATCCACTGGGAGGCGCTCTCTTTCTTCATCTGTAGCAAGAAATGGGTCCATCTTAAATAACTCAAAGTGCTTGTTTTTTAAACAGAAATAGGAAAAAATTAATAGAAAAAACATTATAACAATTAAAGGTAGGAAAATGTAGGACACAAGATCAGAAGAATACCGAGAACGCATGAAAATATTCCTCCACGAGAGTTGTGTAAGGAGGTTGACTCAGATCGCACCAACATAACATCCTCAGAAATGTCTGAGGTTTTGATTCTGCGTACTCTTGAAATGTGGGAAATAATTCTAATGCCCACACGTTCAATATAAAAGGTAATCCACATAAGCGATAAGATGCTTGATTTTTTTGATTCTGATTTAACTAGTTGCAATGAGTTTCTCAATAACCAATCAATCAGTTAAATCCCAAAGAACCCCAAGGGTAAGAATAACAAAATTCATCGATATCAATGATCTTCATCAAAGAATTTCTAACCACACAATATTTAGAATGACCTAACAAAACCCTTTCAACTATATAATGTTCAACAATCTTTACAACATCCCTGTTGCTATCCAAAAAACATGCTACACAGATGGTTTGATCGATATTGAGAAATTCATGCAACCTAGACAGTATGATCGCATGATGATTTGAATAATAACGGTTATAAAGGCAATTTGACATGGTAGATACAACACCAAAATCACCTGAACAAACATACAAACTAGTTATTAATTGAAATGCCTCAGAATTAAATGTGCATTCATGATCAAATACCACAGATCTAATCAACCTAGCATCACAAGAAATTTGTGAAAGCAGTAAGCAATGCAACAAATTATGACAAGTATTATATCATCAAGTTTCATAAAGTTACCAAATACTCGCCGATTCAATGTCGTCATCTGAGACTCGATCAAAAATGACCTAATAATACTTATATAGTTTGGATCGCAACCTCAAGCACCTTTTTCAGCAAACCAATGTTCAAACTCAAAAAATTGTTTTCCTTTATATAGAAAATAAGCCACTTAATACATCAAAATATAACTTTTTATAAAAAAATAACATGACTTGTGTCTTCATTTAATAGATGCTCTATAAGGGCAAAATTTAGCCAAAGGACTTTTAAGAGAATAAATTAGGCCTCATGGGTAAGAGTTGACGATATCAGATTGTATTTTTATTTAAGAGATGCTCTACAACTTTTACCTTAGAGGCAAGACTTAGCCCAATGACTTAAAAGAACCAGTTAGTCCCCATGAGCAAGAGTTGACACTACCGGATTGTGTTTTTATATAAGAGATTCTCTACAACTCTTGCCTTAGAGGCAGGATGTAACACCCCCAAAAATTCTAAGCTAAGATCTAGACCGTTTTCATATGTTGTTAGATCTAAACCAGATGATTTTAAATTGTAAATAGGTGTTGAGATCAATACTTATGTGTAGGAAGTGTATTTGATATAAATTGAGTACATAAAGAACCTCTAGCTCAAAGTTGAGTTGAAAGCTTCCTTACCGATTGAGTTTTAGTGTAAGATTTTTCAAGGGTAAACTTCAAAACGATCATAACTCCTAGAATATAAAGATTTAGGTGGCCTATGACCCACCAAATTAAAGGTCTTCGAGTCTTATTTCCAACGCCATTGACCTTGCATTCATCCGAGTCCAGAGTAAAACATTATGATTAGTTTACCAAGAAGACATCTGTCTGACCAGAAATCACATAATTTCAAAAGTTAAAATGGAAGGGACAACAGTACATTTTCTGGAAAAATGGTCCATTTTCCCAACCGTTTTCAGGACCAGAAACCCTAGAATTTCTAGAAGTTAAAACGCTCAGGGAAACGGTCCATTTTCTGAGAAAATGGTTCGTTTCGGCATTCATTTCTTACGCATTTTCCTTTCCTAGACCAATTCGGATTTTATTTTGTGGTGCCTATGAATAGGACTCCTGGGGTATTTTCACTCCATTTTTTTAGAAAAATCCTTTAAACGAGTATTTTCCTCTCAAGTTAGTTTCAAGAAGAAAAGAGCGTTCTTCTCCAAAGTTCAGACCTAGGGTTCATCCTCAAGATTGAATACTCCATGTTCCATTCAAGATCCTCCACTAAACAGGTATGTGGGTATTCAGTAAGGATTTAGTTCGCCCTTATGCTCAATGTTTCAGATTTTCATACGATTTTACAAGTTGTGAAACTAGGGTTCTTACCCAATCATGCTTAATTTTTACAGAATTCAGTCCTTATGATTCCTACATGATTTATGTATTATTTTAGAATATTTATACCATGTTTTCAGTGACTTGCATGAGCCTTTACAAGAACTTTAAGAAATCAAGAATTTAGCCTAAAATTATAGTATTTTCATAAGAATGGGTTTTCTTCAGAATTTGACCTAAATTACTTTACAAGCATGAAATTAGTCAGTTTTCACTCTACAGGTTTACTTCGAAACTTCTCATGAGTTAACTTCTCCTTTAAAGCTCAGCTAAGATTGTCAACATTCAGTCTATATAAGTATGCATGATTTTCAATCCAGTTATTTTAGTAAGAAAGAACTATGCATGATTTGGCAGGATTCATCTTACCTTCAGTATGTTTTACAAGCATATGTTTTAAATATAGACCTTCAAGACATGCCATCAATAATGATGAACTTAGTAAGTTTAGTGATTAGCATGGTATTTGGATATTCCATGAATGATTAAAAACTCAGTACGCTTCATGATTAGTATGCCATCTAGATATGTCCACATGCTTTATGAATAGTTTTCAGTTATGCAGTCTTTCAGAAATCATTCAGTTTACATAAGTTCTGATGCAGCATTCCAGAGCTCCAGTTTTAAAAGAGCTATTAGAATTCAGTTTGGGAGTAGTACTTAGCACCGAGTTGGACTAAGGTTCAGCGTACCTAAAGTCCCAGAACTACATGCCACCATAGGTTAGTTAACCCCTCAGTTGGGCCCCAAAGCTAGTGATCACACCAGCCATACCTTTATACCCTGACAAGGTATATTGGGTCCTCTCGATGGGGCGTATACATTGAACTCCACATTTGGCTCACGTGGTTTATGTCGGTTAACATACTCTCCCACAGAATTAAACTCAATAATTATGTACTAGGCCCTTAGTCCAGTTTTACAGTTTTTAAATTACATTTTTCAGAATATCCTTACATATCAGATTTTGTGCATATTATGTTTGGGCCTGAGTACTACAGATGCAACTTACAGTTTTAAACAACTCATAAATATTTTTAGCATGCTTAGTTATCTCATAGTCTATGTATCTCACAGTTTACAACCCAGAAACATTTTATACTCTTCTGTAAAAGAGGCCATGTTTTATAGCATTGACTTATGCATTCTCAGATATCCATACTTAGTCCAGCTTTCAGTTATGTTCTAATATATACATGTTTACATAGTTCAGTTTTCATCCATGCTTTCAATATACTTGTATATTTTCATGATTTACAGTTAGTACTTTATCTCACATGCTCAGTACATTCAAAGTACTGATCGCATACTTTTTTGTATTGCATCATTTCATAATTTAGGTTTCAGTGCTAGCTCCCTGGATCATAATCAGACGAATCACAACTCCTAATCAGCAGAGATTGAGTTCTCCTTCTTCAGGAACTCCAGCCCGTTAGTAGTTTTAGTAGTTAATTCAATTATTATGCATTGACGTAAGATAGTTGGGGGTCATGTCCCGGCTAACTTTAGTCAGTGTTAGTAGAGGCTTCATAGATAGTCATTTAGTCAGTTGTATCATTTTTTTCAACAGAGTTGTATTTTAATTTATAAAACTTCAGTTTATTACAGTATTCCTTAAGAGCTCATCATATGTTTCATCTTCCGCATAATATTCTTCAGTTTATCTATTTCTATTTAGTTGCTCATGAATCATGCCAGCAAAGAGGGTTATCTTGGGATCACTTGTGGTCTCAGGTCCCGTTTTATGCCTAGGGCATAGGCTCGGGGTGTGACGAACTTGGTATCAGAGCATAGAGTTTAAGTGTCTTAGGGTGTCTATGAAGCTGTGTCTAGTAGAGTCTTGTGGAATGGTACAGAGACGTATGTACTTTTCTTCGAGCGGCTACATGGCATTTTGGAAATGTTTCCCTTTGTTTATACTCCAGATCGTGCTATAAAGTTATTCCTTCAGAAACTTATGCATATTCATGCGTTGATCCAATTCCTCTAGTCAGGCCTCACCTTCAAGGTAGTGGAGACAGTGTAGTTTAGATCCATGACAGTGAGATGCTCTCAGATAGAGCCATCAAAAAGTTAATAGACTGCACAAGGGCTTGAGAGGAGCCTACTAGTGCATTAAAGTCTACCAATCTAATGGCACGTACCATTTTTCACTCGTGTAGCTAAGCCTACAGTTGAATGTGCTCTCAGACCCTCTTCCAGAAACTTTACTATGAATGGTGCCTTAGCCAAAAGGTATGGGAGCTTTTGGGTAATACAATCACTCGAGAGTGAGTGCGAATTGAGATGTTATGGGCGATAAGTAACAGAATGACCCCAGAGCTAGGTGTATGGATTCATAAGTATAATATCCATAAGATTGGGATAGTGATGAATGAATGTCTATAGCCATATTCATCTTAGAGAATCTGTGAACTAGGTGAAGAAGATCCCTTAATGGTAGGAGGGTAGATGTATACCCAGAATAGTATGTTGTGGCATGGTGTTCAAACCTTCTATGGTGCTATGTGTGACTAGTTTGGAATTCTCAGGTTATTATTTATGGAGAAGGTTAGGTGTATATTATATGGTGTTCTTAGAGATGAATTCAGGAGATTACAGTAAGACGATGTTGAGTTTCTTAGTATGTCTTTAATTCAGTTGATTTGGGTGGATTTGAACTTAGAGATGTGATGTTAGTAGATGAATAAGAAAAAGCCAGATTGCTAAGTGTTAGGAGAAGTGGTTAGGTGCGCCAGTAAGAGTATGAGTGATCTTGATAACCCTAAGGGTAAAGAGAAAGCTAAGAGACATCTCAGAAGAAGACCTAGCAAGGGTTTAGCATCTTCAGTTATAGCCTATTGAGGAGAGTTTAGCATCCAGAAATGCAGAGTTGCCCTAACCTTATAAGAGTTAGTTATTATAGACTAGTTTAGGAGAGAGATCCATAGACTTAGAGAGGTGACATTTGATCTAAGAGGGAGATGATATAATGAAGAGCCAAGTCGAGTCTGGTGACTCAGCTAGTACAGAATTTCTAGAAAGGGCTATGATGGGATATCAATCCATTCTTATTCCAACAGATTTCCTAGCACTTCAGTCAAGGTGAAACTATACATAGACGTATTTGTGTCATACTCACAGATAAGTTCATGCACTCCATACAGATTCATGTTCATGCTCAGCTCCTAAAACAAATAGAAATTACTTCAGACAACGATTCTAGTCTTACTTTATGATTCTATGAATCCCAGCTTTATGCCATGAGACTCGTTATATAAGTAAACTCATGCCTCACAGTATGCTCAGTTCTATGTACTCAGTCCAGTCTTCAAGATCTGCCTTAATGGATAGTGAAATCATATTACGTCATGTATATGCTTAGAACAAATTTCTTGAACAGTTCATGTTAATGATTTTATTACTCTAACCATGCTTCATATGTCCAGAATGTGAGACACTCAAGCCTTTGCACTTAACTTCTCAGACCTTATTTTGAGAGGCAAGATCATGTAAAGTATAAGTCAAGACTGTCAGTATTCCTACATGCATGATATTCATGCTCCCACTCTATTTCTTTAGTGATCTTGGCCTATGTTGTCATAGGTGTTAGTTGAGGGAGCTAAGTAGTAGCTTAGATGGGAAGTATTGGATTTTTCTCTTTGATGTATTGGTTCCACCTTAGATAGTAAGTGTGGGAAAAATGCAAGGTAAGGATTATTCCTATGTAATAGATAGATGAGGAATTTTTGTATGTCTCATTGTAGAAGTTCTTGAAGCTGCAGCTTCTAGATATGCTAGGGAAGAGGAGAAGTCTCAGATAGTGTTAGCTATAGAGAAGACATAAGATGATCATAGTGATAGGCTTGAATATCATGATGGAATACATGCAGGCTTTTTCCTTGGGCAACTAGTGACCCATTGATTAGAACTCAAGGTTAGTTGATTTTTGTGATAAGAAAGAATATCATTCTTGGGAGATAACTCCAGATGCAAGAGATTTAGTCGAGATAGGCTTGAAAATGGTGAAAGTAGGTAGTTAGACTCAGACCATAACATCTATATATGCATTGATGAGAATTTAAGTTGTAAAACGGTAAGCATGGTATTCAGAGGAGTTAGTGCAGTTAAAAAGGGTGTTCCTAAGCTTAAAAGTTGTCGACTGTATTGTGTGAGGCGGGAATAGTCTTGTTCTTACTCCCTTCTCAGAGTGATCATACTTTATGTACAGTAGATTCATCTAGCAAGATAGTAGACCCCTCATATCAGACCAGTTCAGACCTGCCAATAATCACTCCTAAGGTCAGAAGGCCCTATGCTCAGTTCAGTCCATGCTAGTAAGTTCAGTTTAGAAAAGAATAGTTTTCTCGTGTAGCTATTCCTCTCAGTTTGATGATCCTTCCAGTAAATTGTGATTTCTAAAGATTGAGTTTGTTCTCTATGAGTTTCAGCTGAGACCCTACTCTCGCTCCAGACCAGTTATCATGTTGTACATTCAGTTTCCTGTCCTATCAGTGTTCTTATGCTCTCAGTATGCATAAAGGCCTTATGAACCTAGATCAGTTCATATTTCAGTTGGAAATTAGTTACCATGTCAGTACTCAAGCTTTTAGAACTCAGGTGGCGGGATTACAGCTTTTCCCCACCACCTCGGCCTAGTTAGTCTTCATTCGAGGATGAATGATCCCAAGGGGGAGATATTGTAACACCCCAAAAATTCTAAGCTAAGATCCAGACCGTTTTCATATGTTATTAGATCCGAACCAGATGATTTTAAATGGTAAATAGGTGTTGAGATCAATAATTATGTGTAGTAAGTGTATTCGATATGAATTGAGTTCATAAAGAACCTCTAGCTCAAAGTTGAGTTGAAAGCTTCCTTACCGATTGAGTTTTAGTGTAAGATTTTTCAAGGGTCAACTTCAAACGATCATAACTCCTAGAATATAAAATTTTAGGTGGCCTATAACCCACCAAATTAAAGGTATTTGAGCCTTCTTTCCAACTCCACCAACCTCGCATTCATCCGAGTCCAGAGTAAAAAGTTATGATCAGTTTACCAAGAAGACGTCTGTCTGAACAGAAGTCTGCAGAATTTCAAAAGTTAAAACGGAAGGGACAACAAACCATTTTTTGGGAAAACAGACCGTTTTCCCCAACCGTTTTTAGGACCAAAAACCCTAGAATTTCTAGAAGTTAATACGCTCAGGGAAATGGTCCATATTCTGGGAAAATGATCCGTTTCGACATCCGTTTCTGACGCGTTTTCCTTTCCTAGACCAATTCAGATTTTATTTTGTGGTGCCTATGAATAGGACTCCTGGGGTATTTTCACTCCATTTTTTTAGAAAAGTCCTTTAAACGAGTATTTTCCTCTCAAGTCAGTTTCAAGAAGAAAATAGCGTTCTTCTCCAAAGTTCAGATCTAGGGTTCATCCTCAAGATTGAATCCTCCATGTTCCATTCAAGATCCTCCACTAAACAGGTATGTGGGTATTCAGTAAGGGTTTAGTTCGCCTTTATGCCCAACGTTTTAGATTTTCATACGATTTTACAAGTTGTGAAACTAGGGTTCTTACCCAATCATGCTTAATTTTATAGAATTCAGTCCTTATGATTCCTACATGATTTATGTATTATTTTAGAAGATTTACACAATATTTTCTGTGACTTGCATGAGCCTTTACAAGAACTTTAAGAAATCGAGAATTTAACCTAAAATTATAGTATTTTCATAAGAATGGGTTTTCTTCAGAATTTGACCTAAATTACTTTACAAGCATGAAATTAGTCAGTTTTCAGTCTACAGGTTTTCTTCGAAACTTCTCATGAGTTAACTTCTCCTTTAAAGCTCAATTCAGATTGTCAGCATTCAGTCTATATAAGTATGCATGATTTTCAATCCAGTTATTTTAGTAAGAAAGAACTATGCATGAATTAGCATGATTCAGCTTACCTTCAGTATGTTTTACAAGAATATGTTTTAAATATAGACCTTCAAGACATGCCATCAATAATGATGAACTTAGTAAGTTTCGTGATTAGCATGGTATCTGAATATTCCATCAATGATTACGAACTCAGTAAGCTTCATGATTAGTATGCCATCTATATATGTCCACATTCTTTATGAATAGTTTTCAGTCATGCAGTCTTTCAGAAATCATTCAGTTTACTTAAGTTCTGATGCAACATTCAAGAGCTCCAGTTTTAAAAGAGCTATTAGAATTCAGTTTGGGAGTAGTACGTAGCACCGAGTTGGACTAAGGTTCAGTGTACCTAAAGTCCCAGAACTACATGCCACCATAGGTTAGTTAGCCCCTCAGTTGGGCCCCAAAGCAAGTGATCACACCAGCCATACCTTTATACCCTTGCAAGGTATATTGGGTCCTCTCGATGGGGCGTATACATTGAACTCCACATTTGGATCACGTGGTTTATGTTGGTTAACATACTCTCCCACAGAATTAAACTCAATAATTATGAACTAGGCCCTTAGTCCAGTTTTACAGTTTTTAACTTACATTTTTCAGAATATCCTTACATATCAAATTTTATGCATATTATGTTTGGGCCTGAGTACTACAGATGCAACTTACAGTTTTAAACAACTCATCAATATTTCTAGCATGCTTAGTTATCTCATAGTCTATGTATCTCACAGTTTACAACCCAGAAACATTTTATACTCTTTAGTAAAAGAGGCCATGTTTTATAGCATTGACTTATGCATTCTCAGATATCCATACTTAGTCCAGCTTTCAGTTATGTTCTAATATATACATGTTTACATAGTTCAGTTTTCAGCCATGCTTTCAGTATACATGTATCTTTTCATGATTTACAGTTAGTACTTTATCTCACATGCTCAGTACATTAAAAGTACTGATCGCATACCTTTTTGTGCTGCATCATTTCATGATGTAGGTTTCAGTGCTAGCTCCCAGGATCATAGTCAGACGGATCACAGCTCCTAGTCAGCAGAGATTGAGTTCTCCTTCTTCGGGAACTCCAGCCTATTAGTAGTTTTAGTAGTTAATTCAGTTATTATGCATTGACGTAGGATAGTTGGGGGTCATGTCCCGGCTAACTTTAGTCAGTGTTAGTAGAGGCTTCATAGACAGTCAGTCAGTCAGTTGTATCATTTTTTTCAATAGAAATGTATTTCAGTTTATAAAACTTCAGTTTATTACAGTATTCCTTAAGAGCTCATCATATGTTTCAGCATTCGCATAATATTCTTCAGTTTATCTATTTGTATTTAGTTGCTCATGAATCATGCCAGCAAGAAGGGTTATCTTAGGATCACTTGTGGTCTCAGGTACCGCGTTACTCCTAGGGCCTAGGCTCGGGGCGTGACACAGGACTTAGCCCAATGACTTAAAAGAACAAGTTAGGCCCCATGGGTAAGAGTTGACGCTACCAGATTGTGTTTTTATTTAACAGATGCTCCACAATTCTTGCCTTAGAGGCAAGACTTAGCCCAATAACTTAAAAGAACAAGTTAGGCCCCAATGAGTAAGAGTTGACGCTACCAAATTGTGTTTTAATTTAAGAGATGTTGTAAAACTCTTGTCTTCGAGGGAAGACTTAGCTCAATGACTTAAAAGAACAAGTTAGGCCCCATGGGCAAGAGTTGACATTACCAAATTATGTTTTTATTTAAGAGATGCTCTACAACTCTTGCCTTAGAGGCAAGACTTAACCCAATGACTTAAAAGAACAAATTAGGCCCCATGGGCAAGATTTGATACTACCAGATTATGTTTTTACATAAGAGATGCTCTTCAAACACTTGCTTTAGATGGAAGACTTAGCCTAATAACTTAAAAGAACAAGTTAGGCACCATGGATAAGAGTTGACGCTACCAAATTATGTTTTTATTTAAGAGATGCTCCACAACTCTTGCCTTAGAGGCAAGCCTTAGCGCAATGACTTAAAAGAATAAGTTAGGACCCATGGGCAAGAGTTGACGCTACTAGATTGTGTTTTTATATAAGAGATACTTTACAACTTTTGCCTTAGAGGCAAAACTTAGTTCAATGACTTAAAAAAACAAGTTTATCCTCATGTGTAAGAGTTGATGCTACCAGATTGTGTTTATATTTAAGAGATGCTCCACAATTCTTACCTTAGAGGCAAGACTTAGCCTAATGACTTTAAAGAACAAGTTAGGCCTCATGGGCAAGAGTTGACACTACCAAATTGTACTTTTATTTAAGAGATGTTCTACAACTCTTGTCTTAGAGGCAAGACTTAGCCCAATGACTTAAAAGAACAAGTTAGGCTCCATGGGCAAGAGTTGACACTACAAGTTTATGTTTTTATTTAAGATATGCTCCACAACTCTTGCCTTACAGACAAGACTTAGCCCAATAAATTTAAAGAACAAGTTAGGCCCCATGGGAAAGATTTGATGCTACTAGATTGTGTTTTTTAAGAGATGATAGACAACTCTTACCTTAGAGGCAAGACTTAGCCCAATGACTTAAAAGAACAAGTTAGGCCCTAATGTGTAAGAGTTGACTCTATCAGATTGTGATTTTATTTAAGAGATGTTGTACAACTCTTTCCTTTAGGCAAGACTTAGACCAATGACTTAAAAGAACAAGTTAGGACCCATGGGCAAGAGTTGACGCTAACAGATTATGTCTTAATTAAATAGATACTCTATAAAGGCAAGACTTAGCCCAAGGACTTTTAAGAGAACAAGTTACACCCCATGGGCAAGAGTTGACGCTACCAGCTTATGCTTTTATTTAATATATGCTCTAAAATTCTTGCCTTAGAGGAAAGATTAGCACAAGGACTTCCAATCAACAAGTTATGTCCCATGGAAAAGAGCTGACACTACCCGATTGTGTTTTTTTATTAGATGCTCTATAACTCTTGCCTTAAAGGCAAGACTGATCGATGTTGGAATTCGTCTTGAAAAAAAAGCAAGACTGATCGATTTATATATATAAAGTAAAGTAATAATAACCAAACAAGCTTTAGAAAAAAAATAATCAGAAAAATGCAAAAGAATATTTATGTCCAAAGGCCCATAAACTTTAACTTCGAGGACTCCAAGTAAAACCAACAGACACTTGAAAAAAAATTATAAAACATGTTTAAAATAGTTGTTAAGGAAAAAGTTTTCCTCCATCTATGGGACGATATAACTCAAGAAAAATCACACCCAAATGTGATGGACCTAGACTTCATTATGCGGTATTTAACAAATTAGGCCCCATGGGTAAGAGTTGTGTCACGGCCCAAAATTGGGCCATGATGGAGCCTAGTAAAAAACCCCAAGTAGACAAGACAAACCCAAGAGAACGCTACTATAATGAAATACTAAAACAGATAGATGAAAGCAAAGTAGTAATGAGATAGGGCCATTAGCGTAGATATATACAAAATAGTACAAAAATATAGAACAGTCCCTAAAAAGACCAAGGAAGATGAAATATATACATATAGAACCAAACCTTGGAACGAGTGTCACTGGTACAAGAGCATCTAAATATAGAAATAGCGCTATACAAGATGCTACTATCTACCAAATACAAAATATAGACAATATGAAAAGTGGGAAAGTAGTAAAAAATTTTGGATTCCAGGAGCTCACCACGACCCGAACAACAACTGACCTCGATTGAGTGGATAGTCAACGAGGGTGGCTCATACTAGGTGCTACATCAGAAAAAGTGAACACTTTGATGATTTTGCTTAAGAGTTACCCAATTGTAAATAATTTGACTTGATATGTGGATCTTCTTGGGATAAAAGAAGGTTAAAAATATGGTTTTATAATGATTTACTACTATTGCTAGACTCGACCGGGTCAGAGTGATAGATGAGTTTTCTTACTGATTTGAAATGATTTCAGGCTCGGCCAGGTCAAGCATCTGAGATGTTTTTACTACTGTTTTAGACCCAGTTGTGCGCGGGCACCCTTGGAAGAGTTTTTAAGACATATTTTTCACTGTTTTAGTCCTAGACAGGGTCTAGGCATGTATATTTGAGACTTAGCCACTGTCTTGAACCCAAACCCGATTCTAGGGGACACATTTTGTCTGAGTTTTAGTATGGGATCCGGGGCCTCCATGGACTTTGCCGCTCTGGGCCTGAGATTTTGGGCACTCTACTACCAATATATACTCAAGGCTATACCAAGGATTGAGTGTAACATATCGAGGCTACAACATTCTAAACTAAGAATAAACATGGTGATTCTATTCCACGATCCCAGAAATGGCCAAGTATACAAAAAATAGGATTAAAGCCTAATTCTAACCTTAAACCTATCCTAACATTCAAGTAACTCATAAGATATAAAATCTTGCCAAGACATGGCTATAAAAGGTAAACCGTAACCTACCTCGGGGCTGATTGCAATTGAGAACCTTCACTCGGGAGCCTTTCCCTTTTGAAGTGTCTCAGAATGCTGCCACGCTATCAGAAACATAATCTAGGTTTCAAGACAAGAATAATGACACCCATATTGATTGTAACACCCCAGAATTCGATCCAGCTTTCAAACTCAGAAACATGCAAAAAATTTTCAACTTCCAGGAATCACAGATCAAGTTCACGAGCTGTGGATGGTTCCACGATTCGTGGAAGGAACCCGTGATTCCAGTCCTACAAACCACCCTCAGGTCTGAGAACCAAGAATCTATTTTATAGGTCATGGATGTTTCCACGGGTCATGGAACCAACCCGTGGAAATCAGACAGAGAGTGGCCAATTCCCCCAAAATTATGAGTTGCTTCCATGACTCGTAGAAGTTTCTACGGGTAATCCCGTTAGTTCATGGAAAGTTATCCGCAGCTTGGAATTTTGGCTCAGGAACCAAGACTCCAATCTATAAGCCCTGGTTAATTCTTCGGTCCATAGAAAGGACCCATGGAACCTGAAGCCAAGTTTTAAAATAGCTTTTTCCTAATTAAATCCTAGGGGTATTTTTATAATTACCCACCCTTTTAACACCTAAGTGTGGTTGTTTTGACCATTTTTAGTAGGTTTTTATTCTCTAATAGCCTAAATTCTTTTAATTTTAAGCAAATCTATTCCAAAAGGAGAAAGAACTCCTTGAAGCTCCAAGTCTCAAGCTCCAAGATCAAGCCTCTATTTCTTTTCCTCTTGAATCAAGCTAGCTTTAATAAGGTGTGTGGGTATTCAATAAGGGATTCCTTTCACCCTTATGCCTAAAAACTCATGATTTTCACTTTGATTTATGAATTTGTGAAACTAGGGTTCTTACCCAATTTGGGAAAAACTCATGGGTTCAGTTTTAAAGCATAAATTCATGGTTTCTCATTACGTAATTATGATTTATTTGAGAGTCCTTTATTGATTTCAGAAGCCCATGCACGAAAGATGATTTCTAGCATGATCTTATTAATTAGCATGTTTTAAAGTGAAAATTGACATGTTTAGATATCATGACCTTATGTATTTATGAAATTGCATGCCTAATTCTTCAAGTTATGAATTTAGAAAGAAAAGTATGTTTTGAATTATTGCTATGCTAAGTTTTTAAGTATTTTGAAGTATACATTATATGACATTAGATATGTTTCTATATCTATGAGAGGTTTGGCATCCAAATATGTCTACCTAAGCTATATGAATTGCATGGTATTTGATATGCCTGTATGCTTTTCAAATAGATTTGGCATTATATATATCACAAGTATAAGTTGAGCTATAAGTATGTTTGGGAGTAGTATTGAGCACCCAGTTGGATTCGGTGAGCGTACCCCTTGTATATCCCAGAACTACGTGCCACTGTAGGTTCTTTAAGTCCCCTCTATGGGCATCAGACACCATGATCACACTAGTTATGCCTTTATACACTAGCAAGGTATATTGGGTCCTTTTGATGGGACAGATACATCAGGTTCCATGTATCTCACATGGTGTATGTCAGTTAGAGAATCTCCCACAGAAACAGTTTCAGTTATTTAAATGCATTGACTCTTTGCTTCTAGATTTCAGAAGTTCTGTCATTACTTATAATTTTCAAGTATATTTTGCCTATGACATTGCATTGAGTCCTATGCATTCCAGCTTTCACTAGCATAGTATGATTTCAGATTTAAAGTACGTAAAATATGTTCACTTCATATTTTGCATATCTGACATACTCGGTACATCCTATAGTACTGACACATATCTTGTGCTGCATCCTCTTGATGATGCAAATTTAGGTTTGGGTCTTCAGATTCATAGCTAGATATTAGCCGGTGTCCCAGCTCCAAGTGGTGAGTCCTCGTACTTCAAGGGCTAGAATCATCTATCTATCTTTATGGTTTCTATTTAGTATTTGGAGTTAGCTAGGGTCTTGTCCCAGCAACTCAGTATTCAGTCTAGAGGCTTTCAGACATAGTATAGATTCTATATTTGGGTTTTGTCTCTGTTATGTTATGTTTGAGCTGTTGATGACTTAGTTTATTTATCTCTTCAGTTTGATGCTTCCGTTAAGTTTATCTATTTGTGTATAAGTCATGTTTTGGCCAAGGGTTAAATTAGGGCACTTGCGATAATGGGTCCCGTGTTACGCCTAGGGGGTAGTATTGGAGTGTGAGAAACTTTGTATCAGAGCATCAGGTTCAAGAGTCCTAGGGTGTCTATAAGCCGTATCGAGTAGAGTCTCTTTCATGTGTGTGAAGCACGCCACACTTATGAGGGAGAATCTATGAGATGTCTTAGGTAAAACTTCACTTTATTCTTGATCAATATCGTGCGATAGAGTTTAACTCTATTAACCCTCTAATACATTCTTTATGTGTTTCAGATTATGCCTTCTCGTTGTGCTATGCCTCGCCGAGCCAATGCCCGAAATCCTAATCCTCCGATTCCAGACCCCGAGGTCACAAATGTAGAGTTCAAAAATGCCATTCATATGCTAGCTCAGACTGTGGCCGCTCAGGCCAATCAGCTGGCTCCTATTCTCGTATACCCTTAAGGTGGAGTTGTGGCTCGAGTCCGAGACTTTATTTGCATGAACCTACCTGAGTTCTTGGGTTTGAAAGTTGGTGAGGATCCACAAAATTTCTTGAATAAGGTAAAGAAGATCTTTGGTATGATGCAAGGTGTTGGTGTCGAGGGTGTTGAGTTAGCTTTATATCAACTCAAGGACGTGGCTCATATTTGGTTTACTCAATGGAAAGATGCTAGGGCTAAGGACGTGGTCCCTATGACTTAGGAGTGTTTTGAGAAGACTTTTCTTGACCAGTTATTCCATAGGGAGTTGAGGCAAGCTAAGGCCAAAGAATTTGTGAATTTGAGGCAAGCATCCATGATGGTTTAGGAGTATGAGTTGAAATTCACCCAGCTGTCTAGGTATGTTCCTTCCATGGTGGCTGACCCGTGGGATGAGATGAGTAGGTATGTTTATGGTGTATCAGATTTGGTGAAGAAGGAGTGTAGGTTCACGATGCTTTTGGGTGATATGAATATTTCTCAGCTTATGACCCATGCCCAACAGATTGAGGGAGACAAGTTAAGGGAGATGGCAAGGGAGAACAAGAGGGTTATATCAGAGAGTTGAGGTTTTGGCCATCATGGGTCCGGGGGTGGGCATCGCTCTTTGTTTCAGAAGAGATTATCAGGACCCATTCATTCTTCAGCTAGTGCTCCTACCCAAGCCCCCAGGCCTCGTAATGATCAGACTGGTAGAGGATCTGGTTCCTATTCATAGGGGAGTGTTTCAAAGGGGACTCCTTACCTTTCTTGCAACAAGTGTGGTAGAAGTCACCCCGGTGAGTGTTTGGCTGGTAGAGAGGGATGTTTTGGATGTAGTCAGGTTGGACACAGGATTAAGGATTGCCCTTCAGCTAAGAAGGGACAGGGAGGTAGTAGGACTCAGTCTGCTCCAGCAGCCCCAGGAGGTCGTCCGGCCTAGCAGGGCACTACTTTTAGTTCTGGTGGTCAGCGCCAGAACCTCCTTATGCTATATCCTCTTGCCAGGACCAGGAGAGTTCACCGGACATTGTTACTAGTATATTGAAAGTTTTATCTCTCGATGTGTATGCTTTATTGGACCCCGGTGCCTCCTTATATTTTGTGACCCCTAATGTTGCTTGCAAGTTTGAGATTTATCCTGATTAGCTCTTAGAACCCTTTTGTGTTTCTACTCCTATTGGTGAGTCAGTTCTAGCCAAGAGAATCTACAAAAATTTCCCTATCTCGGTCCTTCATAGAGTCACTTTGGCAGATCTAGTAGAGTTGGAGATGACAAATTTTGATATTATTCTTGGTATGGATTAGTTGTATTCTTGTTATGCCTCAGTTGATTATCGTACTCGAGTTGTCAGTTTCAAGTTTTCAAATGAACCTGTCTTAGAGTGGCAAGGTAGTCCCCCATCCTCGAAGGGTCATTTCATATCTTATCTTAAGGCTAGGAAGATGATTTCTAAGGGTTATATTTATCATATAGTTAGGGTTATGGACACGGAGTCCAAAAACCCATCCCTTTAGTCGGTTCCTGTTGTGAATAAGTTCCCAGAAGTGTTTCCCAAAGATTTGCCTAGAGTCCCTCCCGAGTGGGGGATTGACTTTGGGATAGATCTTCTTCTAGATACAAATCCTATCACTATTCCTACCTATAGAATGGCTCCTGCGGAGCTCAAGGAATTGAATGATTAGTTGAAAGACCTCTTTGATAAGGGTTTTATTCAACCCAACATCTCTCCATAGGGTTCTCCAGTCTTATTCGTGTGAAAGAAAGATGGTTCCCTCAGAATGTGTATTGATTATCGTCAGTTGAACAAGGTCACAATCAAGAATAAGTATCCCATTCCTAGGATTGATGACTTTTTCGATCAGCGTCAGAGTGCCAGTTACTTCTCCAAGAGTGACCTTAGATCCAGTTATCATCAGCTTTGTGTTCGAGAGTGTGACATTCCTGGATAGCCTTCAGAACTCAGTATGGTCATTATGAATTTGTGGTTATGTCTTTTGGACTAATGAATGCTCCTGCAACTTTTATAGATTTCATGAATTGTGTGTTCAAGCAGTATCTAGATATGTTTGTAATTGTTTTCATTGATGATATTCTTATCTATTCTCGGAGTGAGGAGGAACATGTGGACCATTTGAGAGTGGTGTTGCAAAATCTCAAAGATCGGCAGTTATTTGCTAAGTTTAGCAAGTATGAGTTTTAGATGCAGTCTGTTGCCTTTCTGGGTCATATTGTGACTAGAGATGGTATTCGAGTTGATTCTCAAAAGATTGAGGTAGTAAAGAACTAGCCTAGAACCACTATCCCGTCTAATATTAGGAGCATTTTGGGTTTGGCTGGTTACTACAGGAGATTTATGGAGGGGTTTTCTTCCATTGCTGCCCCTTTGACTCAATTGACTTAGAAGAAGGTTAAATTTCAGTGGGGTTCTACCCGAGGGCCTAGATGACTTTGTTGTGTATTGTGATACTTCTAGGATTGGTTTGGATTGTGTGTTGATGCAGCGTGGTAATGTGGTTGTTTATGCTTTAAGACTACTTAAGATTCATGAGAAGAACTACCCTACTCTTAATCTTGAGTTAGCAGCCATGGTTTTTTCCTTGAAGATTTGGAGACAATAATTGTATGGTGTTCATGTGGATGTATTCACCGATCATAAGAGTCTTCAGTATGTGTTCAGTCAAAAGGAATTGAATCTTCGTCAAAGGAGATGGCTTGAGCTTCTTAAGGATTATGGTATGAGTGTGCTTTACCATCCGAGAAAGGCCAATGTCATGGTGGATGCACTTAGTAGGTTGTCCATGGGTAGTGTGTCTTCGGTTGAGGATGGAAATAAGGAATTGGCCAAGGATGTTCATTGACTTGCTCAACTAGGAGTTCTCCTTATGAATTCGACAGAAGGTGGTGTTATTGTTCAGAATGGTTCTGAATCTACTTTGGTAGATGAAGTGCAAGAAAAGAAAGATAATGATCCTATTTTGCACCAGTTGACGGGTGCAGTACATTAGCAAAGGGTAGAGGTTTTCACCCAAGGGGGATATGGTGTGATTCAATATCAGGGTTGCTTATGTGTTCCTGACATAGATAGGTTAAGAAAACAGATTTTGACAGAGGCTCATAGCTCCAGGTATTCTATTCACCTCGGTGCCACCAAGATGTACCGTGACCTATGGGAAGTCTATTGGTGGAATGGCATAAAGAGGGACATAGCCAGATTTTTGGCTAAGTGTCCTAACTGTCAATAAGTGAAGGTAGAGCATCAGCGACCGAGTGGTATGATTCAGATATTGACCTTCCTACTTGGAAATGGGAAGCAATCAATATGGATTTACTAATTTTCCTCATACTCGAAGGCAACATGATTCTATTTAGGTGATTGTCGACCGGATGACTAAATCAGCCCACTTCTTGGCTGTTAAGACTACAGATTCAGCAGATGATTATGCCAGACTCTACATTTGGGAGATAGTCAGATTGCATGGTGTTCCATTGTCTATCATTTCAGATAAGGGTACTCAGTTTACATCCCAGTTTTGGAAATTGTTTCATAGAGGTCCTGGTATTCAAGTTAAGCTCAACACAGCTTTTCACCCACAGACGGATGGCCAGGTAGAGCATCATATTCAGACTTTGGAGGATATGTTCAGAGCTTGTGTGATTGATTTCAAAGGTAGTTGTGATGATCACTTACCTCTTATCAAGTTTACCTACAACAACAACTTTCATTCTAGCATCCAGATGGCTCCTTATGAGGCACTTTATGGGCGGAAGTGTTAATCTCCTATTGGTTGGTTTGAGGTAGGTGAGGCAACTTTGATTTGTCCAGATTCAGTTCATGAGACTATGGAGAAGGTTCAGATTATTAGGGAGAGTTTGAAGACTACTCAGAGTCATCAGAAATCATATACAAATGTGAGGAGAAGAGAGTTGGAGTTTGAGGTTGATGATTGGGTATTTCTGAAAGTGTCAACCATGAAGGGTGTGATGAGGTTTTGCAAGAAAGAGAAGCTTAGTCCCCGCTATGTAGGTCCTTATCAAATTATGAGGTGTTGCTTATGAGTTGGATTTGCCATAGGATTAGAAGCGATTCATCCGGTTTTCCATGTTTCTTTGTTGAAGAAGTGTGTTGGTGACCCGACCTTGATTGTTCCTTTGAAAGATGTGAATGTGAAGGATATCCTTACTTACGAGGAAGTTCCCGTAGAGATTCTTGATCATCAGATTCGTAGTTTGAGAAACAAAGAAGTCGCTTTAGTAAAGGTCCTTTGGAGAAATCAACTAGTTGAGGGAGCTACTTGGGAAGCAGAAGCAACCATGAAAGCAAAGTACCCTCACCTCTTTTCTTCCGACTTAGTTTCAGCTTGAGGTAATAGTTTCCTCCTTAGTATGTCCCTCTGATTCTATTCCATCAGTTTCTCTCATGATCGTAGCATGCATTCATGTTTTTTGGATTTAGTTCAATCATATTTTAAGTTGAAAAGCTTAGTTTTCATGTTTATCCTTGAGTTTTCATGTTTTGTTGCTTGGTTGGGCAGTTTTCTCTCCAGTTTTCCTTGCTTAGTCTTCATTCGAGAACGAATGATCCCAAGGGGGAGATATTGTAACACCCCGGAATTTGATCCAGCTTTCAAACTCAGAAACTTGCAAATTTTTTTGAACTTCCAGGGATCACGGGTCAAGTCCACGAGCAGTGGATGGTTCCACGAGTCGTGGAAGGGACTCGTGATTCCAGTCGTGCAGACCACCCTCAGGTCTGAGAACCATTAGTCTATTTCACGGGTCGAGGATGTTTCGATGGGTCGTGGAACTAACCCGTGGAAATCAGACAGAGAGTGGTCAATTCCTCCAAAACCATGAGTTGGTTTCACGACTCATAGAAGTTTCTACGGGTCATCCTGTTAGTTCGTGGAAAGTTATCCGCAGCTTGGAATTTTGGCTCAGGAACCACAACTCTAATCCATGAGTCATGGTTACTTCTACGGTCCATGGAAAGGACCCATGGAACCTGAAGCCGAGTTTTAAAATAGCTTTTTACTAATTAAATCCTAGGGGTATTTTTGTAATTACCTATTTTTTTAACTCCTAAGTGAGGTCATTTTGAGTATTTTTAGTAGGGTTTTATTCCCTAATAGCCTAAATTCTTTTCATTCTAAGCAAATCTATTCCCAAATGAGAAAGAAGTCCTCCAAGCTCCAAGTCTCAAGCTCCAAGATCAAGCCTCCATTTCTTTTCCTCTTGAATCAAGCTAGCTTCAATAAGGTATGTGGGTATTCAATAAGGGATTTCTTTCACCCTTATGCCCCAAAACTCATAATTTTCACTTTGATTTATGAATTTGTGAAATTAGGGTTCTTACCCAATAAGGTATTAGATATACCCGTATGCTTTTCAAACAAATTTGGCATTAGATATGTCTATAAGTTGAGCTATAAGTATGTTTTGGAGTAGTATTGAGCATCGAGTTGGATTGGGTGAGCATACCCCTTGTATATCCCAGACTACGTGCCACCGTAGGTTCTTTAAGTCCCTTCTATGGGCATCAGACACCGTCATCACACTTGTTATGCCTTTATACCCTGGCAATATTGGGTCCTTTCAATGGGGAGGATACATTGGATTCCATGTAGCTCACATCACTACAAGAAAAGTCTTATTTAAGACCAACATTTAGAGACGAGATCATAATCCCGTCTCCAAAAGTATATGTATGGGAACAAGATTATTTTCCGGTCCTTAATTCTTTATTTTATCGTGATGGTACTAAATCTGGTCCCTAAAAATATTTGTAGCTAGTCCCAAATTGATAGAAGGACTTAAGCGAGAGAGAATGCTGCCAAATTTAACACTAAAATATTATTAAAAATGCATATTTTTTACTAGAAACTAGGCGCCAAAGCAATTATACTGAAATTAAAACTTTTATTTTCGCAAAAAATCAAGCGCCAAACTAATATACTGAAATAAAAAATTCTAAAAACTAAAAAAAACTGTTCTTTTCCTCAGAACACAGGTCTTCATAGTTCTTCCCTAGTCTCTACACATCATAAAGTTGTGTCTTCTTAAAACACAAGTTGTAGGTCTGCCCTAGTTTTTCATTTCGCTCGTTCGTGACTCCAAGGTATGCCTCCTCTTTAGAGTTGCTCCATTTTCTTCTCAAAGTTGTGCTAGATTCATTTTATTGCTTCACTTTATTCGAGTTACTCTTCTTCTTCTATAACATTAAATTGGTAAAAGGTTTTACAATCTGTTCTTTTTTCTTTATTTGTATAATCAGTGGAAAGATTTTTGGATTAGGATTCCTAATTGATAATTTGATTTTCTCAAAACAAAGGTTATAGGTCTGCACTAATTTGTAGTGTATTGTGTTTCTAAAGAATCATATTTCGTACAGAGTGCATATTAGTTTTTAAAAAGTTAATTATTACATGAACAACATATTTTTTGTATGTCTTCGGGGTTGAGAACGTGCGCGCAAAATAGGGACTAGTCCTGTTAATCCTATTGATTTTTTTTACATCTTAAAAGTTTTCGCAACTTGGACACCTATAATAGTA
Source organism: Jaltomata sinuosa (assembly GCA_003996215.1). Lineage (NCBI taxonomy): Eukaryota > Viridiplantae > Streptophyta > Magnoliopsida > Solanales > Solanaceae > Jaltomata > Jaltomata sinuosa. The sequence continues at coordinate 136,798 of QJPP01007489.1, read as the reverse complement.
TTTTTGGCCTAAATTGTGTACTTACTTGTACCTATTATGGGTTTCACTCGCACTGTGGTTGCTCCATAGTTTAGTTTTTTTCCATTGCAATGGACCAATTCCTCCCCAATTGCCATAGATATTCAAAAATAAAATACTTTTACTTGCTGAAGTTTTTGAGTGACCTAAAGTCTTCACTCAAGGATGTATTTTCATAGGTATATCTTGACTATAACTTTTTCTTCTTTATTTTGAAACTGGGTGTCTTAATATTTCATTCTAAATGCAAGCATATAAATTCATGATCTCACACTAACTACCAAGAAGCAGTCCTTTTAGTCGCAAGTGACTATTTGGATGATCTTGTGTCGTAAAGTATATTGTTCTCATTTCTTTTGTGTATGTACTTACTTCAATCTCTGGGTAGTCTAGAAGGAACCATGTACACATGTAGAAGAGTGATTTTGTTTCGATGTAATTGATTTGATGTGTATGATAAAATAAAAAAAGTTTAAAAAGATGATTATAATTTCGTGAGTGTAATCTTGAGAGATTTTTTAAAATAAATGAGCCTTTGTTTAAGTGGATCAAACATCTCAACTTATAGAGCTCTTATGGCTGGAAATCGTGTGGATAGTTAATTGATGGGCAGTGTAGAGATTAAAGTGTACGCGGACCCAAAAACATTTAATCTAATAGGTAAAGAACATGTTCTTGTCATCAGAAATCACAAAAGTGACATAAATTGTCTTGTTGGTTGGATCTTAGCTTAGCGATCTGGTTTCCTAGGTAGTTCATTAGCTGCAATGGAGAAATCATCAAAACTCCATCCAGTAATCGGTTGGTCCTTGTGGTTCTTTGATTATTTTTTCCTTGAAAGAAGCTGGGCCAAGGATGAAAGAACATTGAAACTTGACATGCATTCCTATCTCAGGAACCATAAATTTTTTACAAGCAACTACCTTATTGTCAGCAACTGCCTTGTTGTCAGCAACTGCCTTGTTATCGTCGTGGAAGGGTGTTGCAAATGAAGCTGCTTTCATGGCTCTTGTTACAGTTCTTATGCATATTTTGATCAATTTCTCCAAGTTGGGAATTCTCTATAGCTGCCAAGGTTGCACCAGCAAAGGAAAAGAACGTGAATCAGCCTAGAGGGAATGGGCAAGACAAAACACACTAATTATGATTTTGATCTGACATTGAAAATGATCCCTCGGTTTGTAGCCTTGATCACAAGAATTATAGATGATGTTTGTATTATATAGCAACTTGCCTATCTATTTTAGACCTGTACTTTTGACCAAAGTGAACAAACTTGTGTTCTTTTTTTGTTTCTAAAGAAAGATGAAGATTTCATGTTTGGTAAAAAAATAATCTTTATATGAATTAGTTTATTCATTGTTATAGATTCTGATGGCATGGTTTCTTTTATTTCACACACTGTCATGCATTTTCTCGTATTGATTTTTTACTTTTGGCTCTTTGCAGGTTCAATATGAAACAACCAAATACTGAAAATAAGGTGGGATCAACTATGAAGACTACTATCAGATATCCATTCGTTGCGCCAGGTGCTATAGGAATAGGACGAGGATGAGGGCTTAAATATTTGGTAAAAAGAATATGTCAACTAAGAGCTTGCTTCCTCAATCTAGTAATCTAGTTAAGCAATACATCCAAACAATTGAAACAAGTAAGACTTTTTACATCTCCTATTTTTAATTTGCATACCTGAATTTAAATGCTTTAGTGTTATTAATATGATTTTTTTTTGCCAGGTGCTATAGAAACGGTATGAGGACAAAGGGACGAGGACAAGGGCTTAAAAACTCTACCATATTTGCTAGTCAAGGAATGGAAAAGATACATATTAACTCCATGTCTTGAAAAAGATTATATGCGAATAGATATTCCATTGTCTCCATCTACTGATCAAGTTAATCAATACCCAAAAATTTGAAACAAGTAAGTTTTTCCAAATCTATTGTATTTAACTGCATGTTTAACTAAAATTAAATTCCAAAGCATTCACTAATATGATTTCCTTGGTCTAGGTGCTATAGGGAAGGGAAGGGAGGAAGCACCTTAATCTTTGTGCGAAAGGCTAAATTTGGCATTGGGGATGGGGTAAGGGAAAAAGACTTGAAAGATGAAACTTCTTTAATGGATGAATTACTATTCATGCTACATTCAATTCGAGAGGAAAACAAATTCTTGAATGATCACTTGTCTATCGTAGAAGATGAGATGAAAGAAATTGAAAATAAAAGAATTCTTCGTTTCTCAACAATCACATGTCACACCTACGGCATCGCCTATTTCAACTAAATGACCACTGTTTTTGTCTGCTGACCAGGTTAGTAACAATATACTTGACTTTGTAATTTGTTTTGTTAATTTGCGTATAGTGAAATTTCTTTCTTACACTGATTTTAATCCCCGTAATCATGAAAGTAGAATGGTTGAATAATTTTTGTGCTTAAATACAAGTGAAGAAGAAGTTGAGAGATATATAGAGCATCATAGCAAGAAATTAACCTTACATTCAGCTGAACTTAAATCTACATTACACCCTTGAAAATTAGAAATCAAATTCAAACTGAATAGCTCATGAAGTAGTGCACAATGAACATAATTGGCCTGAACAACGTCTAAAACTTTCTCATGCCATTCATTCTAGAGAAGCCAATTAATGTTATCATCTGCATCTCTAACAACCAGTATCAGAATATAAGCACATATTAAAATGATATTTTTTGCCAATCTGCATTCCTACATCTGAAAAGAGGGAGGGGTTTTCATTTTTTGATAGAAGATTTTTTGTTACAAATTTGACATACATCTATTAAAATAGGCATGAAATCATAAATTTCTAGTAGAAAATTCAAAGTAAGTAATGAGCCAGAAAGAGAGTTTATCAGATCGAGTGCGAGTGTTGGATACTTCTTATTAGAGTATCTTTTTCTGTATTACGTACTATTGCAACAAAAAAATGATGGCCTCTAAAAAATATTCTCAGCCCGCCATTCCACGCTTCGATGGTCATTACGATCAAAAGAGCATGTTGATGAAGAATTTCCTTAGGTCCAAGAAGTTTTGACAAGCTGTCAGTGTCACGATCTCATTCTCAGCTTTAGTTTAAATTAGAAGCCCAGAGCAATTTACTGTAGCAAGATCTTGAGCTTGGATGCGAGTTAATCAAATTAATAACCTTACATCTGCTATTAACCTTAGTAATAATACTTGTTTTCCTCTGGATATTCAAATTTGAATGAAACCTTTATAAGTAAAATGGTGAACTTCTAGTCACTTAAACATTTTGTTAAGTTCCAACATTGATGTAGCTTGTTCACCAAAATTAATCTCTATCAACTCTATGATAGTACTATATTCAAAGACAAGGGTTGTGCACAAATATACATATAGGTCTTGGTGGTATTGATGAGTGTCAACACAGTATATCATATCTCTACAAATTGCAATTGTTTCTCAAATTTTTTTCTGGCCTATCGTTTTAGTGTCCAATCACAAGTCCGTATCTTATAGACTGAACATGGTTTTATGTTGCTTATATAAACAGGTTCTTCTTTAGCGGTATGTTATCAGGTGACACATTACATAAACCAATGAAACCTGTAAGAGAATAAAGGCTCATGAGTTAATATACATGTACATTTTATTAATATAAAACTAGCTAAGAATACATTAGGAGCAAATGCTGCCAGCAAAATACAATTTTACTTGGCATATTACATGAGTGTGAATTTAGTAGTTCAATATGTATTGAATTAGTTCTTTTGATCGGTACAAGCTAAATCAATTGATGTATAACCTTATAACTTTTGATTCCTTTTAGTTTGTTGGAAATATATTAGACAATATAGTTATTGTTTCAGTTGTGGTTCTTTAAAATAGATTTGGATTCTTGGTTAATGCATCCCAAAGTTTTTCTGATTAATTTTTTCTTATATTCCTATAGCCTTATTGATATTGCTTGATAACACTTGATGAATTTAGACTACTTTTGAGGTAAGCGGTTTAACCATTGCTAGTGTAAATTTACATGTATCATTTTACCAATAATTATTCATCATTTTTTTGAAAATTTTGTACTTACAGGTTTTAAAGATTGAAATACAAGTCAAGATGCAAGTTTAGAATATGCACAAGCTCATTATGTTTCTAGGAATGTTATGCAACACCTGATATCATAGTCTAGCTCAGGATGTTAGCTAAAAATTTTGTTAAAATGTTGAGTAAATATTGAAACTAACATTATGGGATGTTAATCATTTTATTGTAATTAATAACTCTCTCTCATTGTATATATGATCTCTTTAGATCTAGATTTTTCAGTAGTAATTTTTTACTTAGTGATAAAAATTACTTTTTGTGACATTGAGCTTCAAGACTACAACTGGTCAATACGAGACCATAAATATGGTCGCTAATATTACTACAATTATTTGAAATAGGGACATATAAAACCCGTCCCTAAAAGATAAAAGATAATCTAGGACCAGTTAATGGTTGGTCGCTAAAAGGTTTAACATAAGAAAAATATTTTTTTTCATGATATAAATGTGTATTAGCAACGGGATATGTTGTCTTTAAAAGTATTTCGCGGCCAGATTTTCTCCCGTCCCCAAAAATATTTAGCGACCAGTATTCGAAACCCGTCGTTGTTAACCTTTAGCGGCGGAGGCTATTACGACGGGTGGCGACCAATTCTTTCCCATCGTAGTTTATCATTTGGGACCATATTTTGACCTTTAAGAACCAGATTTCCCTTCCTTAAAGGCTGTTTTTCTTGTAGATCATAGTCTATGTCGGTTAGAGAATCTCTCACAGAAACAATTTCAGTTATTTAAATGCATTGACTCTTTGCTTCCAGATTTCAAAAGTTCTGTCATTACTTATGATTTTCAAGTATATTTTGCCTATGACATTGCATTGAGTCCTATGCATTCCAACTTTTACTAGCATATCATGATTTCAGTTTTAAATTACGTATAATATGTTTACTTCAGATTTTGCATATCTAACATACTCAGTACATCCTATAGTACTGACGTATATCCTGCGCTGCATCCTCTTGATGATGTAGATTCAGGTTCGGGTCCTCAGATTTATGGCTAGAGATTAGCTGATGTCTCAGCTTCGAGTGGTGAGTCCTCGTACTTCGAGGGCTAGCATCATCTGTCTATCTTTATGGTTTTTGTTTAGTATTTGGAGTTAGCTGGGGCTTGTCCCATCAACTCAGTATTCAGTTTAGAGGATTTAAGACATATTAGATAGTCTGTATTTGGGTTTTGATTCTGTTATGTTATGTTTGAGATGTTGATGATTCAGTTTATTTATCTCTTTAGTTTGATGCTTCCGTTAAGTTTATCTATGTTTGTATAAGTCATGCTTTAGCCAAGGTTAAATTGAGGCACTTGCAGTCTCGGGTCCCGTGTTACGCCTAGGGGGTAGTCTCGGGGCATGACATTGATATACAAATTCGGGCTGGTAATCAGGTTGGAAGTTGACCCTCAGGGCCCGCTTAATGAAACAGAAAACAAATTTCACAATTATGCTCCCAACAAGCTGCAGGGGGAATGTCCCAAAGTTGGGCAAGAATAGAAGTGGGTTCAGACCTCAAATAGTCCAAAAAGTCACGGAAATGAGACCCAAACAAAGATCAAAAGGCGGAATTAAAGCTTAGACACATAATGGAATGAAAAAGGGAAAAGAGTAACCTTAAGGGCTCAATAATTTGGCAAAGAATGGTGACATACTCTCTCAACCGAGCTCAAAAATAGAGGAAACATTTGGAAACATAGTGAAATGAAGGATATGAGTGCATTTTAATGTACAACAATCATCTCTCCTACTAAAAAAGAGGCACATGAGCGGTGTCCCACTGGCGGACAAAGCACCACAAGAATGAAGGTCAACAGTAACCTCTGACTCTGCAGGTGCGACTCAGGCTCTGTAGGAGTTATGCCCTGCTGATGTCATCGGGATCCATATGAGCAGTCGACTTCTATAGGCACGGCTCCGCAGGTATGATCCTTGCACTAAAAGGGCGGCTACACCAGCACCAGCTGCAAGAAGAACTTCCAAACAAACTCAAAGTCCCTGAATGGACCATCGGGATTCATTCCAAGCCCCTAAACACAAATCAGACATGCAACCCAATTGCAAATGGAATTCCAGACTTAAGGAATAATCAAAATGACCAACAAAGGTCGTCTTGAAGAAATGTTGACCAAAGTCAACACTTTACCGGTTTTGCTTTAAAGTTACCCAAGTGCCCAAATCGATTTCGGAAGCCTCAGGACCCGAGTGAAAGATCCTACTAGCCTAAAGCCAATTTTTTTGAGCTAACAGTGCTGATGGAATTTCCATCCAAGTCCGTCTTCTTCGATGCCAAACTTACCAACTTAAAGAGTTCCAAAATAGGAAAACTCATCTAGAACACGGCCAAATGCCTCAAAAAGCATGCCACCCATCCCCACAAGTCAAATTGACTATGAAGAAGCTACAGGAAGGGTCAAAATAGTAAAAGGCACGAATTTAAGAAAATGACCACGAGGGTCATTACAAGTTGACGCTACCAGGTTGTCTTTTTATTTAAGCAGTGCTCTACAACTCTTGCCTTAGAGGAAAGACTTAGTCCAATGACCTAAAATAACAAGTTAGGCCCCATGGGCAAGTGTTGATGCTACCAGATTATGTCTTAATTTAATAGATACTCTATAAAAGCAAGACTTAGCCCAAGAACTTTTAAGAGAACAAATTGTGCCTCATGGGCAAGAGTTAACACTACCGAATTGGGTTTTTATTTGGTAGATACTCTGCAACTCTTGCCTTAGAGGCAATATTAGTACAAGGATTTCCAAACAACAAGTTACGCCCCATGGCCAAGAGTTGATGCTACCATAATATGTTTGTATATAATAGATGCTTTATTGATCTTGCCTAGTGAGCTCACGGACATCCAAATAACAAGTTATACCCCTTGAGAAAGAACTGACACTACCACATTTTGTTTTTATTTAATAGATGATCTATAACTCTTGCCTTAGAGGTAAGACTGAACTCTCGAGAAACAAGACAACACATCAAAAAAATAACTTTTAAAAAAACAAATGACATGATTAATGGAAAATAAACACTTACAGTAAAAGTCACAATCTTTTTTCTTCATTCCATTGCTAGGATTAGGAGATGAAGTGAAGATAATTGAGCTACAGAGAGAAATCTGGTAGGAAAAGAGGAGAGAACTGAGAGAGATGAAAACAAAACTAGAGAGAGATGGAGAGAAATCATAGATGATTAGAGATAAAGCAAAGAGAATGACAGAGAAATTAGAAAGAAGAAAGAGTTGGACAAGAAATTGAAACAAGTGATGCAACTGAAGAATGAGAAGGGCAAAAGGGATTTTCAGATAAACCTAAAGTTTAAGAAGGCCATTCTTTAAATACTTTTCTTATGGGGGACAAAGTGAAGACCACCCACTTTGAGGACACTCTATGTAATTTTCTGCATCGAATTGGGCAATTTTTGTTTGTACAGATTTATGATTAATAAAGCCACATTTTCAATTTAAAACAAAAAAGACTTCTTTCATGATTCCAAATAAATTGTTCCTTTTTGTCCTTCGTAAAAAGTATAATCAAACACTCTTAAAAAATTCTAAGTAAACTGAAAAAATATTTAATTTTTTTGGCCAAACACCTCTTTTCAGTACAATACTGATGGAGTGATTATATTAGAGTTCAACCAATGTGGATTTTATGAAAAAATTTCTCGTAAAATTTTAACTGTTATTGGAACTTTATAGAGCGTGAGACGCATGCTCCACCATCATAGACCCATAAAATGGCACCACCCCGATCCATTCAATATCTTATACGTGTAAAGACTCATTCTGTGATTTTGAGTATTAGGATCCCTTTTGATAAAAGAAACTCTTGTGGGATTATAATGTGATTTATGACTTGCGGGATGGATCGAATGCATATTGAAGAAGAAAATCTATAATTAGAAATTCAAGAACTTGAAGTTTTTCCAAAGTCAACAAAATGAATAAATGAGCTTGAAATCAAGGATTGACGTTCAAAAAGTCCAGAAGGTGATTTATGATTTAATTGGATAGTTTACACAGATACCATAGAGAACATGGAGGGTTTCAGGTGCTTAAGTTGCTTACTAGTTCAAATGAATATTAAGAATTGACCACGATCAATAATGGGTCGAGACGACCTCATATTGGATTAATTTTTTAGATACATCACGAGGGTAAGAATCTAACCTTTCCATTGCCTTTATTTCACAGATTCTAGCATTTTTTAGTCATTTAATTCATGTTTTGGATTGGAAATTAGGGGATGAAATTCTAAAGTTTGCAATGACGGAGAATTACAATTTTGATGGTCGATTCGTAGTCGGATTTTGATGAAACATAAGATTTGAGACCATTAGGTTATGAGTAATCTAATTTTAGAAGAAAATTCTAGTTTTTACCTCGAAGGCTTGATTTTGAATTGAGTTTTTTTTAAAGTTAAAATTAGGCAAGATGCCCTTAGATAAAAAAATAGCAAGAATCCAATATTTACATGAAATGAGCTAGGCCCAAAAGTGACCTGGCACAACAAATAAGCAAACAAGAAAACAAAAAGTACAAGCAATCCTTAAGACAACAAAAAATACACCTAGGTTTATTTAGGAAACGAAACGCCACTGTGCCGCCTCCTTGTTGAATATCTTCATCAGCAACATCCGCACATCTGAGGGGTTTACCCGCTTGAAGAATGAACTCCCCTTTTGGATCTCAGCTAAGTCTTCTTCCTCTTTGTCATTCTTTCCTCATTTTTCCAACTCGGTGGGTTGAGATTCAAGAAGCTAATACCACCACCTAAGCTCAAAAAAATTCAATAAGATGAATGTACATTGTAAAGTTGCTGATCCTTTGAGTGTGTTATAGGTCCATAAAATTCTAGCTAAACTTTCCCAACGAGATCTGAAGTTGCTTCTGTTTGATTACTCTGACTAGTAGCATCCGAATTCTCACTGGATGCAGGTGTTCGTAGTCAAGGAAATCACTTCCAACAGTAGGTAAATTTATTTCCTTGGTTAGTTTAACCTAGGTGTTTGCGACAACCTATTGACACTATTATGCATTTATGATAGTGAGGAAAGCGAGATAACTTCAGGGTTGAGGTGAAGCACAAAGGTTTCCCAGGAAAATCTAGGTAACCCACGCCTGACCCCCACTTACCTGAAAGTTGTTAGACTTACTCAATTTTATTTGCTGCATCATGATCCTGTTCCCTTTGTTTGTTGATTTTGTGGTTGGTGTTATGTCTCTTGAATAGTTCTTCTGATGTTTAGGGTTCCCATTTTATCCAAATTAATTATGCTCCTTCCTTGTATTAGTACTTGTTGTAAATTTTTGAATTCGAATTCACCTGCAAAATCAAAAACAAGATTAGTAAAAAGGACAGCTAGAGTGTTACCTTTCCTGAGGGAATGTACCACTCTAACTGACATATTTTCTGTTAGTGCCCTAATGGAGTTGACCACCATTGTCACACTCCATGGGGCGTCCTACTTCTGATTGATGATTTGCACCATAGCTCAAGAGTCACTCACAAGTATAATCTGCCTGATAGAATTTATTCTGCAGTACTGTAGACATTCCCTGATAGCCATTGCTTCTGCCTTCAAACTAGTAGTGTCCGTAATTCTACTCCCTTTTGCCATAACTAGATCCCCATCCTGGTTTTTAATGCAGAATGCAATAGAACTAGGCCCAAGGTTGCCTTTGGAGGCTCCATCAGTATTTCTCTTTAACCAACCAGTATCAGGAGGCATCCATCTAAACAACTTTATAGAAATTGAGTTCCTGTATCTTTGCATAGCATCAATAATGCTTATCCAATCTCTTCCTTCCAGCTCCATGTTGAATCTGACCTTGATGAATTTAGTGATAGCATCATTAGTCTCTCCCATATGATCTTACTTTCTTGGTAGGAGCTTCTATGATTCAGTGTGTTCCTCCCCTTCCATATGAACCATAGGATAATCATAGGAATTACATTGAACACCACTTTTATTCTTTTGTTTCCATCTTGATGTCTCCATAACCTGAAACTTTGTTTCAAGTTTAGTCTATGGTCCGCAATGCCTGCTGCTCCACAGTAGTGGTTCCATATCCTTCTAGATGTCTCTTCTTTGAGAAAAATATGGTTGATTGTTTCCCTAATAGGGTTATTATAGCAACCACAATTCTCAGAGATCTCAGAGTTCCAAGTGTGCATCAAAGCAGCAACTGGTAGCATCCCATGCCAGACCCTCCATGTTAAGAAGGAGAATTTAAAAGGCAGTCCTTTGCACCATATTACCCTTAATTCTTCATTTGCCTCAAACCTTTGCCTCAGTAAATTCCAGGCACTTTTGGTAGTAAACTTACCTGTGCTATCTCTTTTCCACCAAGATTTATCCATAGTATCTTCATACCTTACAAACCCTATGTTATCTTTGACATGATTTACCATATTGCTTTGAAGTTCATTCTGCATAGCATCATAGTTCCATCCCTCTTCCCTCAGGAATCCTGCAACATCATTTAAGGGGTGACATGTCAGAGCTTCTGATTGGTGCATGAACAATGGACCAGTGTTTGTCCAATTATCAAACCATACTGTAGAAGATCCACTTTTTAGTTCCCACTAAAGGAATTGTTCTACTTTATCCCTAGTATTCAACATTGCCTTCCACACTTGAGACCCTCCTTTCTATTGCACTAGAGTAGGGATTTGTTTTTTACAATACTTAATCCACAAAAAATTAGACCACATATTATTCTGAGTTATAAATCTCCACGTAAGTTTAGCATTTAGAGCTTTGGAGACATCATTGAGGGATCTAAATCCCATGCCCCCTTCCAATTTAGGCAGACAGACCTTGCTCCAAGCAGCCTAGTGCTTACTTCTTTCTTCTTCTTTGCTGTTCCAAAAGAATTTTGCAAAGATCCTTTAAAGATCTTTGAGCACACTTTTGGATTGAACAATTGCTGAGAGAATATAAATTGGGGTGCTCTGTAGCACACTCTTAATAAGCACCTCTTTGCCTCCATGTGATAGTAATCTACCCTTCCAAGATTGAAGTTTACCTTTTACCTTGTCCAGTAGCTCAGCATAGTGTTCCTTTTTCTACTTGGAGTGTGATAAAGGACAAACAAGGTATTTAAGTGGGAAGGAACCTTTCATCATTCTTGTAACCTATTCTACCTATTGCACCACCCCTGGTTGAGCATTTTGATGCATGTAGAAAAAACTTTTGTCCCTGTTCACCATTTGGCCAGATACTATCTCATATTCCTACAATATCTGCATTATCTTCTTCATAGAGTAATCATTATAAGAGGTGAAAATTATAGTATCATCTGCATAGGCTAAGTGATTCAGGTTAGAACTCCACTTAGGTATGCCATACCCCACAAAGGAAGGATCCTCAAAAAGCTTGTTAAGAGCCCTTGTCATTACCTCAGCAGCAATAATAAAGAGAGCAGAGGATAAGGGATCCCCCTACTTAACACCCCTAGTTGAGTGGAAAAAACCAATAGATTAACCATTTAATAACAATGAGTAGTAATTATTAGAGATCAGTCTCCAGATAACATCCACCACTTTATTAGAAAAGCCTAGTTATCTCAAAACCTTCATCAAGAAGAACCAAGATGTCACGACCTGATTTCTCGGTCATGATGGCACCTACAACCCCCCAGTAGGCGATCCAATCCCCGAAGCCCAGAACAGTTAGTAATGGGCCACTATCTAACAAATAAGCCGAATAAAAGCTTATTAAGCAAAAGTAAGGGAACAAGATAAAGAGAATAGATAACATGAATATATATATCCATATGCGGAAACTAAGCCAACCCCAAGACCTGGTATCATAGTATAGAGCCAGAACTACATATAAGGAATACAAATTATCCAGAACAACGTATACAGATGTCTCCGAATGGTAATAGAGTACATAAAGCAAAAGACAAACTAAAGCTAAGATCCGATCGCCAAGAGCTCACCCTCAGTCTGAAGTAGTCCCCAACATATCCCCAAGCACGAATCACAGCGATCTAATGGCGATGGCCCACGCTAGGATCTGCACTGAAAGATGCAGGGGGTAGGGTGAGTACCAAATGTGAAGCATAAGGTACCCAGTAGGTATCATAGGCCGACTGGGCACATATAAGATAAAAGCGTAGTAACAGACAAAATAGAAACAAGTAGTCACATAAATCAATGAAAGGTACACAAGAACTAGCCCAGAGGGAAATCAACAGAACCACATGTGAGGCCAGTAAGCAGAATATATAGACCATAGGCACATGTGGAAGTAAGAAATAACGCACCTGGGGTCCTTGCAATAACAATGTATACATAATAACTTTACGAAATAGACGGTATACTGGTAACCTCAAGTGTAAGAAGAAGAGAGAAAGAGTAATGATAGGCATGCTCAGAGACAGGAATCAAACTCAACTAATCATATCAATCTCAAATACAGAAACTGACAGCCTAGCAGTAACCAATTTCATACTTAACCGTAACAGGGAACAATTCTGTAAGTAAATAGCAAGAGTCTACTTACAGTCCCCCGGCCGCCCATACAACCGAGGAACACAAACAAGTGAAAACAAACCCTCCGGCATCGCATACTACCGAAACGTACAATCAACAAACAATAAACAAGGGTGGAGCCTCAAACAATGAATGGTATGATGCATGAAGATCTCAAGTGAAATGGTATCTCTGTATGTACCTCCTCCGGTGCCGATCCGGCCCAATAGGTAGGTTCCATGGAAGGACACTGCCCGTATACGTCTACTCTGCCGTATACCCTTCATCCGGCACACGCATCCCGAAGCCCCAGGCCCGGATGGCAAGGTCCATGGAGGTCCCCGAGCCCATACTAAAACTCAGTATCAAAACATGTCATTCGGAAGCAAGTCCGATTTCAAGATAGAGACCCAGTCTCGAATATGCATGCCCAGACCCTGTCCAGGACTAAAGTAGTAGGAAAATATCTTAAAACTCCCTACAAGGGTGCTCGAGAAAAACTGGGTCTAAACAGTAGAAAGTCATCTCAGGTGCTCGGTCCGACCGAGGCTAAAATCATCTCAAGTAGCAAGAAAACTCAAATAGCACCCCGGCCCTGTCGAGTCTAGCGTTAATCGTAAAACTGGTGATATAAATCATAATTTTACCTTCTTTTACCCTCTTTTACCCAAGAATATTCACAAGTTAAATCAAACCATTTCCATAAAAAATGGGCCCCCGGGGCCATGCAAGGTTTAGAACATAGTGCCAGTAGGCCCGAAGCCAAAACCGTAGTAAAATATGGATAAAACCTCTTTATATGCATGGAAATTGTATGATCAAACACAATAGCTGCCCAGCAGCTCACAATCAACCTATCGACCCTGCACAGGCCCATATCTACTCAACAAGCATAACCAGCCTAGAAGAATAATTTTATGCCCGGGACTCACGGACATTCCCAATATCCCACCTTCTATGTTCCAGAGTCAACAAGGCCTCACAGGACCACAAGGGTAAATAAAATATATCGGCAAGTACTACAAGAAACGGAGGAACAAAAGTAGGCGGACATGAATAAAGCGGTGAAGGTCTGTGGTACCAACCTAATAATCCAACCCAAGGATGCCAGCTAGTACAATTTTATCCGATATATGCTAAGTCTAGGGATTTTAAATCGTAACCTACCTATCGTCCGATGACAAGCTGCTAGAATGATGATGTCCAAACCCGAACCACTCCGAGAAGCTCCAAAACAAAATCCAACTCGAATTCGAGCTTGAATAACTTCATGTAGAAATTGACGATCAAATATGGTATCAAAGGATTTTTTTTCACGAAATCATTTCAAGGTGCAACATCATGTATAGAAAGTAACAAGCTGTGAATTGTAATTTAGCTTGTTATTTGTAAAGAGAGAGTGAAAGAATTAAAGGCATATATACTTGAGTCTACAGATCACCTTTTGGTAGAAAAAAAATGAATAAGGAGGACCCATCTATCCATATATGCGTACAGGAGCTCATAAATTAGTAGCTCTCATTATTCATTAAAATATAAGTAAATTAAATAGTGCAAAAGTGATGAATTGAGGCCATCTGTTAGTGATTCTATGTGTTGGACTATTTCTCCACTTCCACGTGGAAGTGGAGGTGTTTAACACCTCATCACTTATTCTGTTATATAAATATTCGGGTATTGCATAAATTTGTGGTAAAATATATGTAACTTTTTAAATATACCATAACTAATAGAAAATCATTTCAAATAAAACCTACTATATTATAATAATAATTTTCAACATAACTAAATTTACTATCTCCGTTAAAATACTAATAAATTATAAAACTCTTATAAAATAAATATAGATGCAAATGTATCATAACAAAAATATTTTTCATAGAAATTTAAAATATTTTAGGAAAGCAATAAAAAAATAACTTTCTACCACATTCAACTTTTAAATTAAACATTTCCAAATACGCACGATTTTGATACTCAGCTTCTAAGACAGGGAAATGATTATAACGATCAATCGAACGGCCAGGGCACCGAACCACCGATCCCAACAAGCCATAAATGACTTGGGGCCGCTACAGGAAAGCTCTAACAGTACAAGAAAAATGAATACGCGGAAATGACCGGAAGAGTCATTACATCATCCACTACTAAAAAGACTTTCGTCCTTGAAAGTCAAGGACAAGAAAGTACCTGAAGTCTCGAACAGCTGAGGATACTGAGCCCACATATCTCTCTTGGTCTCCCAGGTAGCCTCCTCAACTGGACGGTGCCTCCACTGAACATTGACAACCGGAATCTCCCGAGACCTCAATCTCCTGACATCTTTGGTCAAAAGAGCTACCGGCTCCTCAACAAAGGCTAAACTCTCATCCAGCTGAACCGTATCCCACTGCAACACATGAGACTCATCTAGAACATATCGCCGCAACATCGATACATGGAAAATTGGGTGCATAGATGAAAACATCAGAGGCAAAGCTAACTGATATGAAACACTACCAACCCTCTGGAGAATCTCGAATGGCCCAATATACCTGGGGCTAAGCTTGCCCCACCTACCAAATCTCATCACACCCTTCATGGGAGATACACGGAGAAATACTGAATCACCAGCACTGAACTCCAAGGCACGAAGTCTACGATCAACGTAGCTCTTCTGCCTACTTTGGGCTGCCCGAAGTCTATCCGAAATCACTCGGACTCGGTCTAAGGAATCTCGAAGCAAATCTGTACTCTGTGGCCTAGATTCAGAACCATCAAACCAACCAATCGTTGATCTGCAATGCCTACCATACAAGGCCTCAAAAGGTGCTATGCCAATGCTCAAATGGAAACTATTATTATAAGCAAACTCAGCCAAATGCACAAACTGATCCTACGAACCTAAAACATCAAAAACACAGGCCCAAAGCATGTCCTCCAGAACCTGAATGGTCCTATCGGACTGGCCATCTGTCTTAGGGTGGAAAGCGGTATTAAGATAAACCTCTGTACCTAAATCTCGCTGAATATCCCTCCAGAACTGAGATGTGAACTGAGTGCCACGGTCTGAAATGATAGAAGCTGGGACCCCACGCAATCGAACAATCTCACAATCTCACAAATGTAGATCTGAGCTAGCTTCTCTGCCCCGTAAGAAGTCTGAACCGGTATAAAGTGTTCTGACTTAGTTAGCCTATCAATGATCACCCAAATGGAATCAAACCTATGAGAAGTACGAGGTAAACCAACAACGAAGTCCATAGTAATCCCTTCCCACTTCCACTCAGGAATGGGAAGTCGCTGTATCAAACCACCAGGTCTCATGTGCTCGAACTTAACCTGCTGACAGTTCAAGCACCGAGATACAAACTCCGCTATATCCCGCTTCATACCACTCCACCAGTAAAGCTGTCTCAAGTTTCTATACATCTTTGCCGTGCCAGGGTGAATGAAGTATCTAGTACAATGTGCCTCATGAAGTAACAACTGAATCAAATCACTAATCCTCGGAACACAAAGGCTACTATCAAACCTCAGAACCCCATCTAAAGCTAGAGTAGCCCGACTGTTCTCACCCTGAACAACCTGATCACGAAGGTCACACAACTGCTGATCCTTAAATTGATGGCTCTGAATCTGATCAATCAAAGTAGAACGAACCTCAACACTGGCGAGAACTCTGCTAGGATTCAACAAGTCAAGCCTAACCAAACGATTAGCCAAGGACTGGATGTCCAAGGCCAACGGTCGCTCTGAAACTGAAAGAGAAGCTAGGCTACCCATACTCACTGCCTTCCGACTCAAGGCATCCGCTACCACGTTTGCCTTGCCCGGATGATACAGAATAGTGAAGTCATAGTCCTTCAGTAACTTGACCCATCTCCTCTGTCTCGAGTTCAACTCTTGCTGACTCGTGATATACGGAAGACTACGGTGATCAGTGAAGATCTCACAGTGAACTCCATATAGGTAATGCCTCCAGATCTTGAGCGCGAAAACTACCGCTGCCAACTCTAAGTCATGAGTGGGGTAGTTGCACTCGTGAACCTTCATCTGCCTTGACGCATATGCTATTACTCGACCCTGCTGCATCAACACACAACAAAGACAAATCCCAGAAGCATCATAATACACGGAGAAGCTCTGACCCTCAATCGGCAAACTTAAAACTGGAGCTGAAGTCAATAAGGCCTTAAGCCTCTGAAATCTATCCTCGCATTGATCCGACCACTGAAATGGGATATCCTTCCTAGTCAGCATAGTCAAGGGTGCTGCTATGGAAGAAAATCCCTGAACGAAGCGTCTGTAGTAACCTGCTAACCCAATAAAACTGCGAACCTCAGTAACAGTAGTAGGTCTAGGCCACTCACAAACTGCTGAAATCTTTCCCGGATCAACCCTAATCCCATCCTTAGACACCACATGCCCTAGGAGTGCAACTGAGTCAAGCCAAAACTCGCACTTTGAGAACTTGGCATAAAGCCGATGATTTCTCAAAGTCTGGAGTATAACCCTCAAGTGCTGCTCATGCTCATCTCTACTACACCAGTATACCAAGATGTCGTCTATAAAAACTATCACAAATGAGTCCAAATACGGGCCAAGAACCCTGTGCATCAAGTTCATAAAGGCTGCGGGGGCATTAGTCAACCCAAAAGACATCACCAGGAACTCATAATGGCCATAATGTGTCCTGAATGCTGTCTTAGGGATGTCCTCCACCCTAATCCTCAACTTATGATAGCCGAACCTCAAATCAATCTTCGAAAACACGACTGAACCCTGAAGCTAGTCAAACAAGTTATCAATCCTCGGCATCGAATACTTATTCTTCACTGTCACCCTATTCAGCTGTCGATAATCAATACACATGTCATCGACCCATCATTCTTTTTCACGAAGAGAACAGGAGCACCCCAAGGTGACACACTCGGTCTAATAAACCCCTTAGCTAACAGATCCTGGAGCTACTCCTTAAGCTCCCTCAACTCATCCGGAGCCATACGGTAAGGAGAAATAGAAATGGGTCTGGTGCCCGGCTCTAACTCAATAGCAAAATCAATATCTCTCTCAGGTGGAAGGCCTGGCCGGTCGGTAGGAAACACATCAAGGAAGTCTCTAACCACAGGAACAGACTCAGGAGAAGTAGGGTCAACACTAGCATCTCAGACATATGCTAGATAAGCTAAACACCCACGGGAAATCAATTTCCTAGCTCGAAGATAAGAGATGATCCCAGATGGTGCATGGCTAACCGAACCCTGCCACACACCGGGGATACACCGGGCAGAGCTATGGTAATGGTCTTGGCATAACAATCCAAAACAACACGGTGAGGGGAAAACCAGTCCATGCCCAGTATCAAATCAAAATCTAGCATATCAAGAATCATCAAATCACCCCAAGTCTCTTAATCACCAATAGATAGCATACAAGATCTCACGATCTGATCCACTACTAAAGAATCTCCTACTAGGGTCGAAACAGAAATAGGAACAGATAATGGCTTACTAGCCAACCCCAAACAAGGCACAAAGTAGGTAGATACATATGAACAAGTGGATCCAGGATCAAATAAAGCCATAGCAGACTGATGGCACACAGAAATCGTACCTGTAATCCCAGCATCTGAGGCCTCTGCCTCTGCTCTCCTAGGGACCGCGTAAAACTGACGACGACCTCCACCTGCCCGACCGCCATCCCAACCAACTATCTACCGCACTGAGCACCACCTCTACCCTGACGACCACCCCTCTAGCCAGAGGCTAAAATTCTCGTAAAGGCTCGGCCAACTGAATTGTACCTTACTGAGGGAAATCTCTAGCAAAATGACAATTCACACCACAAGTAAAAGAAGCCCCTGACGGCCTACTCAGTCGAGATGAACCAGCAGATCCCGTATGACCACCATGACCTGATGCCCCAGAAACTGTACCCCTCGAAGACTGGCCGCTAAGCCCTGATGGCTGCTCTGACCCTGCTCGAACTGGGTACTACCGAAAGTCTGAAGGGAAGCCTGAACCGGTCGGCTGGACTGACCCTGGTGCTGTTGTGGCTGATAACCCTGGCTCCACTAGCCAGAACCTCTACCACCATATCTGGAACCACTGTAGCCACCCTGATGTCGAGAACTCTTATCTCTGGACCCCTGATCATATTGTTGTAAGTCCTCCACAGTGCGGGCATAGTCTGCGATAGCCTGGAATGACCGACCATCGGCAATCAGTATCTCAGCTGGCTGCCTGATCTCTGGCCTCAAACCCTATACAAATCAGCGAATCCTATCTTCCTCGGTAGGAATGATCATAGCTCCAAATGGTGCTAGCTCATGAAAACGGGTCTCATACTCTGAGACAGTCGTAGACTCCTGCATAAGGTGAGTAAACTGCTCCTTGTGATGCTCACGATCACTCTGAGGAAGAACCTTGGCCATAAAGGCCTCATAAAACTCAGACCAAGTCAAATGAGGTGACGATGGTGGTCTACAAGCAACATGGGCCCTCCACCATAACTTCGCTGGGCCCTCCAACTGATAGGTAGTATAACCAACCCCGTGAGTCTCCAACAAACCCAAATAATGCAACATCTCCTCACAGGTAGCAATAAAGTCATGTGGATCCTGTCCAGAAGTACCAGCAAACCTCGGAGGTGCTAGCCTCAAGAACCTACCCAACGCCTTCTGCTCCGACTCTGTCATAGCTGGGCAAGGAGTAAGAGGTTGTGCAACAGATGGGACCGGAATGACCTCCGCACGGGGAGCCACAGTAGCAGGCTGCGCTCTTGAACTCTGTGTACCCAGGGATGCCCCCTGAGCGGATTTTTGTGCTACCTCAGAAGGCCGCTCTCCAATCATAAACAAAAGTTATAATAGTAATCCCCGAATATCTGGAGGCTGAGCTGCGGCTGGAGCTGGCACAGAAGTGGGCGCTGGAGCTGGTATTGGAGATCGTGGTACCTGGGCTGTCCCCTGATCCATATGCTGCTCAGGCTCTATCTCAACTCTAGCAGCTCTAGCAGGTGCCACTGCTCGAGGGCGTCCTCGACCATTAGCTGGAGCGGGGGACTTATCTCCGCCTGATGCTGATAATCTCGTACGAACCATTTGCGGAAGAATGAAGTAGAACAAATGAGATTTCCAGAAACTTCAAGGGTCTTACGCACGACACAGAAGCAATGAAAAAGTCAAATTTCCTAAAATGTCACTGTAGCCTCCCGAAGATTGAGTACGAACATCTCCGCCCCGATCCTCAAGAATCTACTAGACATTGGCTCTTATACCGATGACACCGGTGAACCTAGAGCTCTGATACCAAGTTGTCACGACCTGATTTTTTGGTCATGAGTGCACCTACAACCCCCTGGTAGGCAAACCAATCCCCGAAGCCCAGAACAGTTAGTAATGGGCCACTATCTAACAAATAAGCGGAAGAAAAGCTTATTAAGAAAAAGTAAGGGAACAAGATAAAGAGAATAGATAACAGGAATATATATATATATATATGCAGAAACTAAGCCAACCCCAAGACCTGGTATCATAGTATAGAGCCAGAACTACATATAAGGAATACAAATGATCCAGAACAACGTATACAGATTTCTCCGAATGGTAATAGAGTACATAAAGCAAAAGATAAACTAAAGCTAAGCTCTGATCGCCAACAGCTCACCCTCAGTCTGAAGTAGTCCCCAACAGATCCCCAAGCACGAATCACAGTGATATAACAGCGATGGCCCATGCTAAGATCTGCACCAAAAGATGAGGGGGTAGGGTGAGCACCAAATGCGAAGCATAAGGTACCCAGTAGGTATCATAGGCTGACTGGGAACATATAAGATAAAAGCGTAGTAACAGACAGAATAGAAACAAGTAGTCACAGAAATCAACGAAAGGTATACAAGAACTAGCCAGAGGGAAATCAACAGAACCACATGTGAGGCTAGTAAGCAGAATATATCGACCATAGGCACAGGTGGAAGTAAGAAATAACGCACTTGGGGTCCTTGCAATAACAGTGTATACATAATAAGTTTATGAAATGGACAGTATACCGGTAACCTCAAGTGTAAGAAGAAGAGAGAAAGAGTCATGATAGGCATGCTCAGAGACAGGAATCAAACTCAACTAATCATATCAATCTAAAATCCAGAAACTGACAGCCTAGCAGTAACCAATTTCATACTTAACCGTAACAGGGAACAATTCTTTAAGTAAATAGCAAAAGTCTACCTACAGTCCCCTGGCCGCCCATACAACCGAGGAACACAAACAAGTGATAACAAACCCTCCGGCATCCCATACTACCGGAGTGTATAATTAACAAACAACAAACAAGGGTGGAGCCTCAAACAATGAATGATATGATGCATGAAGATCTCAAATGAAATGGTATCTCTGTATGTACCTCCTCCGGTGCTGATCCGGCCCAGCAAGTAGGTTCCATGGAAGAACACTACAAGTATACCTCTATTCCGCCGTATACCCTTCCTCTGGCACACGCATCCCGAAGCCCCAGGCCCGGATGGCAAGGTCCATGGAGGTCCCCGACCCCATACTAAAACTCAGTATCAAAACATATCATCCGAAAGCAAGTCCGGTTTCAAGATAGAGACCCAGTCTCGAATATGCATGCCCAGACCCTGTCCAGGACTAAAGTAGTAGGAAAATATCTCAAAAACCCCTCCAAGGGTGCCCAGGCATAACCGGGTCTAAACAATAGAAAGTCATCTCAGGTGCTCGGTCCGACCGAGGCTAAAATCATCTCAAGTAGCAAGAAAACTCAACTAGCACCCCGGCCCTGCCGAGTCTAGCGTTAATCGTAAAACTGGTGATTTAAATCATAATTTTACTTTCTTTTACCCAAGAATATTCACAAGTTAAATCAAACCATTTCCAAATTATTTCCATAAAAAAGGGGCCCCCGGGGCCATGCAAGGTTTAGAAAATAGTGCCAGTAGGCCCGAAGCCAAAACCGTAGTAAAACATGGATAAAACCTCTTTATATGCATGAAAATGGTATGATCAAACACAATAGCTGCCCAGCAGCTCACAATCAACCTATCGACCCTGGACAGGACCATAGCTACTCAGCAAGCATAACCAGCCTAGAAGGATAATTTTATGCCCGGGACTCGCGGACATTCCCAATATCCCACCTTCTATGTTCCAGAGTCAACAAGGGCTCACAGGACCACAAGGGTAAACAAAATATATCGGCAAGTACTACAAGCAACGGAGGAACAAAAGTAGGCGGACATGAATAAAGCAGTCAAGGTCTGTGAAACCAACCTAATAATCCAACCCAAGGATGCCAGCTAGTACAATTTTATCCGATGACAAGCTGCTAGAACGATGATGTCCAAACCCGAACCACTCCGAGAAGCTCCAAAACAAAATTTAACTCGAATTCGAGCTTGAATAACTTCATTTAGAAATTGACAATCAAATATGGTATCAAAGGATTTTTTTTCACGAAATCATTTCAAGGTGCAACATCATGTATAGAAAGTAACAAGCTGTGAATTGTAATTTAGCTTGTTATTTGTAAAGAGAGAGTGAAAGAATTAAAGGCATATATACTTGAGTCTACAGATCACCTTTTGGTAGAAAAAAAATGAATAAGGAGGACCCATCTATCCATATATGCGTACAGGAGCTCATAAATGAGTAGCTCTCATTATTCATTAAAATATAAGTAAATTAAATAGTGCAAAAGTGATGAATTGAGGCCATCTGTTAGTGATTCTATGTGTTGGACTATTCCTCCACTTCCACGTCGAAGTGGAGGTGTTTAACACCTCATCACTTATTCCGTTATATAAATATTCGGGTATTGCATAAATTTGTGGTAAAATATATGTAACTTTTTATATATACCATAACTAATAGAATATCATTTCAAATAAAACCTACTATATTATAATAATAATTTTCAACATAACTAAATTTACTATCTCCGTTAAAATACTAATAAATTATAAAACTCTTATAAAATAAATATAAATGCAAATGTATCATAACAAAAATATTTTTAAATATTTTCCATAGACATTTAAAATATTTTAGGAAAGCAATAAAAATATAACTTTCTACCACATTCAACTTTTAAATTAAACATTTCCAAATACGCACGATTTTGATACTCAGCTTCTAAGACAGGGAAATGATTATAACGATCAATCGAACGGCCAGGGCACCGAACCACCGGTCCCAGCAAGCCATAAATGACTTGGGGCCGCTACAGGAAAGCTCTAACAGTACAAGAAAAATGAATACGCGGAAATGACTGGAAGAGTCATTACACAAGAAACTCTGTCATATGCCTTAACCATGTCCAATTTTAGAACCACATTTGATGGATTTCCCCTCTTTCCTATATCAGAGATCAGTTCTTGGGTTAACAGTACATTTTCAACATTACTCCTACCATTAACAAACCCAGATTGGTTAGCGGATATCAATCTAGGTAACATGTTTTCCAATCTATCATGCATAATTCTTGAAAGGATTTTGTTCACAAAGTTACTAAGACTAATTAGTCTCAAATTAGAAAAAGATTGCACAATATCTTTTTTGGGTATGAGAACCAAATTAGTGTCGGTGATTGATTTTGGAAGGGTGTTACAAGCAAAGAAGTCCATAACCATCCTAATAACATCACCCTTTACAATGTCCCAGCAAGATTGAAAGAATACCCCAGAGAGACCATCAGGACCACAAACACTATCACCACTTAGACTAAATACTGCCTTCTCAATTTCTGTATCATTAGGAGTAGCTTCCAGAAGCTCATTGTCATCATCAGAAACTAAGTCAGGAATATAGTCAAGCCGTGGAAACTCAATAGCATATCTACCTTGAGTAAACTGCTCTTGGTAAAAATTAATGGCCTCAGCAACAATTTGATCTTCATCCTCCAACCAGCATCCCTGTTCATTAAGGATTCTGGAGAATTTAAGCTTGTTTCTTCTTCCTCTAACAATGGTATGGAAGAAGTTAGTATTTATATCACCACTTTCAAACCAGTCATAGCCAGCCTTTTGTTGCCAATAACATTCCTCCAGCATTAGATATCTAATATATTCAGCCTTTTCCTTTTGCATTACAGCCCTATTTTCCATAAAATGGTCTTCCTCAAACAACATCTCCTTAATTTTGTAGATTTTCCCCCTAATAATAAGATGCTGAAATATATCACCATAGGCTTGCCTACTCTACTTAGTAAGAGCCTTCTTCGCCTGTTTGATCTTTCTCTTAAAATCCAAGAAAGGGTTATTGGAGTGCCCAGCATCCCAGTTTCTCCTCACCACTTCCTGAAAGTCAGCATGCTCAGTCCAGAACTTGAGGAGTTTGAAAGTCCTTTGGAACTTGATGTTTTTGTTTTCACAACTAATGTAAAGAGGAGCATGATCAGAACCATCCCTGGCTAAGTTCTCAACTTCTACATGTGAGTATAAGATATGAAATTCAGAGTTTAACAGAACTCTGTCATCTTTTAAAGATGCAATCAGCCCCCTTCCATTCCACCTTGTAAAAGGGCTTCCCTTATACTGTACTAGTAGAAAGTCACATGATTCAATACAGTTTTTAAACTCCTCCATATCAATATATGTCATAGGAACTCCTCCAATCTTCTCAGAACCATTCAGAACTACATTTAAGTAGCCCTTTATTAACCAAGGGTCCTGGTGCCCATAAGCTATGTTGTAGATGTCATCCCAAAGTTCCAGTCTTTGGTTACTATAACATTTTGCATACACAATGGTCACCATGTAGGAAATAGAATTCGAGATCTCACATAACTTAAAGGAGATTTGTTGTTCTGAGTCACTAATAACATCAACAGTAAATCCATGGTTAACAAAGAACCAGATTTTTTTCCTGAAAAGTTGTGATATAATAGAGACATTTAAATTCTCTTCTTGTATCTATTTATTGTTCTAATATGTCAAAAAGGCTCCAATAAACCAATGAATGCAAACTTATGAAATTTGTGAAGCATTTGGATCCTCTGAAAAGCCTTCTGAGACTTGACAAATCTGATGTTCCAAATTATGGACTTCATTATTTGTTGGGTTTTTGAGAACCTCCCATCCTCTTTGGTTGGGTTCTGACTGGCTATGTAGACTCCCCATTACTCTGTTTCTTCCCCTTTCTTGCAGATTTGACAGATTTAGTTGCCCTTGGTGGTAGATCAACATTCCTTTCTATTTCCCTTCACCATGATCTGCTTCTGTACTCCCATCTTCAATTTGTTTAAGTTCCTCGGTGTCCTCTATATTATGTATCAGAATATTTTATAGAATGTCATTAGGAGATTCACCACTCCAAGTTGGTGATTCTTCTATAGCTAGAGAGTATCAATAATAGCTAGCTCATTATCCTTAGCTTTCTCGTCCCCCTTACTATTATTTGCTATCTTTGGAGGTATCTCATACTATTTTGTAGGAGCTGTATTCTCCCCTACCCCTATAATTATTGATTCACTTTAAATTAAGGCATTGTTTGTATTATTATTCACTGCTGAAATAACCTCTATGTTGAGCTGCAGGTTATTTGAGGTGTTGTCTAGGCCATTGTGAGATGGAGATATTCCACTCTTTTCCAAGTTGCCATCTGCCTCGACATATTATGCCTCTATATTGGTGGTACTGCTGTTTGATTCTCCTTTGGTTGTTGTTGCAGGACTTCTTTGTGGACTTGCCAATGGAGCTTGATTATTGTCTATGCCATGAAAGAAGCTGGAAACCCAGTCCTTAGTAGCATTACTTCTGCCTTCTTTGCCTTGTAATTCATCTTCATGTTCTGGATCATCTCATGTAATAACTGCATTTGTATCTGTTGTATACTCCTCTTCCCCTTTCGTCAATGCTACAAATTGATAAGTCGGTAATTTACCAACTTATTTAACCTTTAAGCTTACACTTTTGCATCCCAATTGAGAGAAAATAGTGCATTTGACATGATTTGCTTCAATTATACATGTGTATATGAGTTAGAAGTTATTGGTGCATAATCAAATGAAAACAAGTCAAGATGGAGAAAATTCTGGAATTCTGGGCAACTCAGCGCAATCGCGCTGAAAGGGCGCCAATGGCACTGAAGGCGGATGACAAGATTGTGTCCGATGGTGCTGGGTCGGCGCTATAGCGCTACAGAGAGAAGTGGTCAATGACAGTCAAATACAAGGGTGCAATCGCGCCAAGACAGCGCAATGGCATTGACCAATATGATTCCCTTGAGCGTGATAGCGCTTCACTGCACCTGAACGTGAAAATGGGCATAAATGACATTTCACCCTGGTGGATACCCCAATTGATACAAAAGACTCCTCAGCCATTTTGGAAGCTATCTTTGGCTATTCTCATAACTTTTGGAAAGCTTGGAGAGCAAGTTCATCAACTAACACCATAGGAGTGAAGATTTGGATGCTCTTTATTCTAAAATCCTTAGTTTCTATTCTTCAACTCTTTCTTAATTGCTATTTTATTGGTGTAATTGTTGAATTGAGATTTGGGTTTGTATTAGAGATAATACTTATTTGGGTATTGAATTCATATATGGATTTTGCTTTTGTTTGATTATTTGGGTCTATTGAATCCTCCATTCTTGAATTTATAGTCAATGGTTGCAAACATTGACTTAGTTTTCTAATTTGGGTTTTTGTTTGAGAGAGGATTTCCCTAAATTCGGGAAGAGTGGGGATTTGGGGTTTTCACTCTAGACCAAGGCTAGAGATAATTTGGTTGCCGAAAGCTCCTATCTAAGAGTTGGGGTTAGAGAAAACCCAACTCACCCAACTAAAGTGTTGGTTATTTCTTACTCATGGTGGTTCGAGAGAACCCATGAGGATTGTTGCTTAATTGGTCCAAAGACGGTTAAGTTCACCTTTAGCCAAGACTACCCATGTGTTGATCAGGTGCAAGTCTTGTGAATTGAATTTCCATTCCCAATTCTCCCTTGTTATTCTTGCTTGGTGAAAGCAAGGAAATCCATTGATCAATCTATCTTTTATTTGATTTTCTTTATCTTTAGTTTTAGTTTAAAACCCCCTTTTTAGATATCTTTCCCCCTTTATCGTCAATTGAACTTCAATAAGTGCTTAGATTTTTTATTAGCTCAATCGCAACTACATTGTTCTCAGTGGGTACGACCTTGATATTCGTTGGGAATATAAATGTGTTTTTCTCTGACAATCGTTGTGACCTCCAACTTGGGGAGCACGATTTGAGCGTTATCAAAAATGGCGCCGTTGCCGGGGAATAATTTGGCGTATTAAGTTAGTTTAGAATTTGAGTTTACTTACTATAGTCCAAATTTTGTGAATAGTTGTTGTTTCTTTTGTTTAGTTTTATTTTATTGATGGCATCATGGCATATCTGAATGCTAATAATGTTGAGGTTGCATCCCAGATTATATTCCCAACTATTATGTTTATTGTGGAGGTCCCCACCTTGGACGAAGGTGTAGAATTGGTCTTAGGAGAGGAAGATATTCTCCTTCTCGCTCCTATGATTGGCGCAATTGCTATTTGTGTGGTGATCATGACGGACATTGGAGCGAATGCCCCAATGATGATCGTCCCCCTCTCCCCTCTAATGCTAACAATGTTGCTAGTTGTGCTTGTGACCTTAATAGGAACCATGAATTAGCAAGTGGAGACAACATATGTGTCAAGCTCCAAACACTCTTGGCCTCGCTAGAAACCCAAGAGGAGAGTGTGCAATCCATAAATCAAGGCTTTGTGGACGCAAGGGCTAAAGAAGAGGAAAACACAAGGGAGGATCATGAATTAAAGGTTTTGTGGAAACAAACTACCCCATTTTGGGTCATGATGTCATGACATCTCAAAGTGAGGACGTTGTGAATGAGGCAAGTTTGAAGGTTGAGAAGCCCAAATCCCCCTCCAACCATTTTTCGACCTTAAGTTTGATTGAATGGACAAAATTTGAAGTAATCAATCTTTTGGAAGACCTTGGAAGGAGGATGGATGAAGGTTTATCCGGTTTTAAGCTTTTCTTAGAAAAAGGCAAAGCGACATTCCTCACTTGAAGGCTAAAAAGTGCGAAATGCAAAATCAAGAGAATGACCTTCTCCTATTCAAACCTTCACCCCAGAATTGTCACCGATAACTCGATTCAAGTTTGGATCCAAGGTTCAAATCCTCCAAATAGAGATCCAAATGGTGAGGTAGCTTGCATCACGCCATGACGTTAAATTGTGCACTTGATGGGAGGCAACTCATCGTTCCAAAATTTTAAAAGTTTACAATTTTTCTTTCTTTATTAGAGTAGCTTAGTTGTAGATTTTTAACTAATACATAAATTTCAAGTCCTTTTTGAGTTGTTTGGGCAGGTTGAGAAGTGAAGGCCTCATAAAAATTCAATCAAGGACCAAAAGGGTGCATAAATGACATGCTAAATGGGGTGCAAATGCACATCTAAGTATGCACATCGCATATGAAAATGCACCCCAAGATAGTGAGGCTGCCAAGAAGGTCAAAGTGTGCGAAATAGGTGTGTTCTGCACCTCGAAATGTGCCCATCGCACATGCAATCGCATCTCAAAGCAGTATGCTGTTAAAAACTTGCTGGAACATGTGAAGTAGGTGCATTTCGCACCTGGAAGAGTGTCCATTGCACCAGCCATCGCACGTCAAAATAGTGAGCTATTGAAGTCTTCCAAGAAAACTGTTCAGTGCGATCGTGCTGAGGCAGCGCTGACGGCGCTGAGAAAAATTTCTCAAGGTAGCGCAACTTTTCTACTCCAACACGATCGCGCTGAAGTAAAATCTGGTCAAAATAATTCAAAAATGTTAGGAACTATTCAGTTCTCCACATCTCCTAAAAGTTCATCATGTATTCTCCATTGCTCTATTCCCTCTCCCCCAGTACTTTCCTACAATTCTATAAGACTAAATCACGAGAAAAAGTAACTAGGTTTAGTTGGAATTTCAAAGCACAAGTTGTTCCTATCTTCTCTCCTCCCTTGCCTTCAAAATCGGCTATCACGGTATGTCTCTGCCTCCTCCTCTATTTCATGTTTCTTGGTTTGATTCTATGGGTTGGACGAATAGGAATTGAGTAAAAAAACTTGGGGAAATCTTGAGTACCCAAGGCTCCTCCATTGTTATGGAACTTGAAAGACCAAAACCGAATTTGTTAATGGGATTAATCAAATTTAATATAGAAAGGTTTTGTTGTTGTGTTTGGTGTCGAGAAATACCCTCCAAAATGGATAAAATCCAAGATCTGGGTGTAAAACGTTGGAATGGAGGGTTGTTTGGTCGAAGAAGATGACTACCAATCACTCAGCGCCATTACGCTACTTGTGTGCGCGATCACGCTATGGTGACGCGATAGCTCTGAAAAATATGTAGCGCGATAGCACTGAGCAACTGAAGCTAGCACTAAAATAGTAGCTCTGTCCAGAGCTCCTCCGACACTTTTTGACCCACCTTTCTTGCTTAAAACACTTGTTTTTCATTGTGCTACATGTTGGAACTACATTCTCACTTTAAACATGATTTTTGTAGGTACTTTGAATTGAAAAATAAGTACTAGTGCATCGAATTCGAGAAGCCAAGTGGATGAAATTATGGAGGAGGAGTATGATCGCACAAAGTTCATGTCAGCGGCTTGTGAGGAATGGTATAAGGTTGACTTGTCCAAAAATGTAGTCCCTGTAAGGGGCATTGCAATGTAGGGGTGGAAGCGGCCTTACCTGAATTTTATGGCCGATTGCATTGAGCAAAGTGGCACAGTTTCATAGCTCCACCATGTAGGGCCAATGAGACAGTTGTTCGAGAATTTTATGCTAATGCATCATCTATAAACTTCAAGGATCCGGTGATAACTATCCGAGGGAGAACATTTTGATTTGGGGCCGAGAAGATCAACAGGTACCATAGGCTCGATGATCAAGACACCACTCTTCTGATGGAGAATAGAGTTATAGGCAGACCCTTGATTGCTTCAAAGGTCTGTCCCAGAGTGGAGCCCAAATGAGATATGTTTGAAACAAATATCTACTCTCATGACTTCACTATGGAGGCAAGGATATGGTTGTCCATCATATGCAGTCAAGTGCAAATGATTCAGAATGAGAGTGAGGTTCTTGTATACACAGCAGTGAATGTGACATCAATGATTGATGAAGTCTCGGTTAATGTACGGAGAATGATACTTTGGGAAATAAAGAACTGTGTCAAGGGCAGGAATAAGAGCTTGTTCTTCCCTTCCCTTATTACTGAGCTATGTCAGGCTGCGGAAGTTGATTTGAATGATTCAGGAGATACTTGGATTGATCCGAAGATTCTTATTTACCCTTTGAAAAAGACAGGCTCTGGAAATGTGCTCAAGAAGAGGAAGATGGATGCTGGTTCGACTTCAGGAGCTACAGAGGATGCCCAGCCTTCTCATTGTGCCACTACCTCCACCCAGGTACTTCCACCCATGCATAGACCATTCCAGCTCCTCTTTACTCAGATATCTGGAGTTCAGGCATCTATTAGTGCATTGGCCACTAGGAATCCTTCGGGACCACCCGAGACCCAGATCAAAACACTGAATGATCTAGTTAATTGACAAAAGAAGATTGAGGAAAGTTAGCAGATGTTTGAGAAGCAGGAGAAGAAAATGAAAGCAATGAGTTCTAGCCTTGATGATCGAAAGAAAAGGGACAAAGAAAGAGACAAGTTGCTGAAGAGGATGTGGAAGAGTATAAAGAGCTTTTGTGGGGGTTCAGACATTGAGGATCATGATGACTCCACGACTCACAATGATGGTGGCATCCATTGAGCCCTCACTAGCTATATCTCAGGGATCCCCCCTCACACTACTTTCTCTGTATTTCATTTTGGATTCTTGCACTGAGGGCATTGCAGTAGATTTTAGTAGGGGGTGGAGACAGTTGGGCTATGCTTATATTAGATTTTGATACTTGTTTTGTGCCCTTGCTGGGATTATGTTGTTTAGATTCGGATTTTTTATGCCCTTGTCGGGCTTGTTTTGGATATTGCGCTCTCGCCGGGCTTGTTTCACCTTATCTTGAATATTGTGCCCTCACCGAGTTTGTGTGGTTGAAATTTTAATGGATTAGTCAGTTTTTGTTACTTCTTTATTCCTTTTTCTTAGGTTCTTTAATTTCATTTGTAGTTGATTGAGTGACGGTTCCCAATGATAGATCGAGTGACGACATTCTTAAGGGAAACTGTCGCTTTGTTTGGTGTGTGGAGCCAGGGAAAGTCTGAGTACCCGTTAGGCTAGATGAAATTTTATGTATGTTGGGGTGTATACATTGGTGAATTTTGAGTGCCCATATCGATTTAGATTCATGATTTGGCCCAATGATAGATTGGGTGACGTCATTCGTAAGGGTGAATCGTCATCTTTTGAGATAATTATGAATCGTGAGTTGTTTGGTACTAATGGAGTTAGTCTTTCATGCAAATCGAAATGGGCATATCCCTCCAATTTTTTTTGTGAAAAATGCATGGCAAAGAATGATTTTGTGACAACTCTTTTGATCTTTTTATGACTATTGACTCATTAGCGATGTTAATGGAAATGTGGCTCCTTTTTGTTCTTGTGTAGGAAGTTGAAATTGATCCTTCTTGAATAATTCACATGCCATGTGTGGTGAGGTTTAGTTGAATAATTCTTGCGCTTGCTTGTGTTAACTAGAACTTGCCCGGTTAGTCTTTAAAGATGATTTCGATTACTTTTGGTTGGAGAAATGAACATAGGCCTTCTTTATGATTATTGAAGCCTACTTAGCCTTAAAAGTCACCATTGTACTTAAATTGAATCATTAGTCACCCCTCTTGAGCCTAATACCTTTTCTTTGGCAACCTCATTATAAGCCTTGAACCATTTTAACAATGAATCCCTCTCTTAAACCCGTCCCTCTTTGAACTCCACAAGTGTGAAATCGAGGATAAAGCCTAAGTTTGGGGGTTGATAAAGGTACCTTGGAGGAGTGCTAAATGAATAAATCATGGTTTGTTGCTTAATAAGAATATCCAAAAAGAAGGAAAAAAGAAAGAAAAATGAAAAGCAAAGAGGAAAGGAAAGAAAGAAAATCCTCCAAGGTGAAAAAAATGATAAGAATTGGGGCTTCAAATGAAAAGAAGTAAAATGGTGCCTCATGTTGAATGAAAATGAAATGAATGGCCTTGGTTTTGAATTGAAAAGTTGTGTAGAGTTTGAGGAGGATGTAGTCACTTAAATTCAAATGCGTATCCTACCCATCCCCGAGCCTACACTACAATCTTAGAAAAGAAAGCCCTTTGAGATCTCCAACCAATTGTTCTTGAGCTAGTGGCAAATTAAAATAAGGGGAAGCCTATGGTTGATAATTGTTAGCACTTGAACTTCTTTGTGAGTGCGAGTATTTGTATTTGACCCTTGTGATTATCTTTGTACATAATGTGTTTTTGGGACTTTCATTCTTGTGAGGGCATGCGAATTAGGATAGTTTTGTGACATTGATAAACTCTGAAAATAAGTCAAATGAGCATGTGTTGTTGAGCTAGTGGTTTGAGTCACATCTTGAGGATTGGTTGTTGTCTCTTAAATGTTCTTAACGTTCCATTGCATCCTTGAATTATGTCTTGAATAGAGGGGAATGCCTAGATTAAGTTTTCATATGATTGACTAATCATTAGTACCAACCAAAGTCATGCTTGGTGCTTGAAATTGATTTTTCTTGACTTATATTAAATGTCATTGCACTTGTGTTGTGTGACTCTTGTGCTAGAGTTTTTAGTTTCTTGAGGACAAGCAATAGTTCAAGTTTGGGGGTTTGATAAGTCGATAATTTACCAACTTATTTAACCTTTAAGCTTACACTTTTGCATCCCAATTGAGAGAAAATAGTGCATTTGACATAATTTGCTTCTATTATACAAGTGTATGTGATTTAGAATTGATCGGCGTGGAATCGGATGAAAATAAGTCAAGTGGAGAATTTTTTGGAATTCTGGGCAACTCTGGCGCAATTGCACTGAAAAGGTGCCAATGGGGCTGAAGGCGGATGACAGGCTTGTGTGTGATGGCGCTAGGATGTCACGATAGCACTACAGAGAGAAGTGTTCAATGCCAATCAAAGAGAAGGGCGTGATCGCACCAAGAAAGCGCGATGGTGTTGACCAGTATGAGTCCCTTGAGCGCGATAGTGCTGCATTAGCGTGATGGAGCTTTATTGTACCTGAACGTGAAAATTGGGAAAAAATGACATTTCACCCTGGTGGAAACCCCTAATTGATACAAAAGACTCCTCAGCCGTTTTGGAAGCTATCTTTGGCTATTCTCATAACTTTTGGCAATCTTGAAGAGCAAGTTCATCAATCAACACCATAGGAGTGAAGATTTGGATGCTCTTTATTGTAAAATCCTTAGTTTATATTCTTCAACTCTTGTTCTTAATTGCTATTTTATTGGTTGTATTGAGATTTGGGTTTACATTAGAGATAATACTTGTTTGGGTATTGAATTCATATATGAATTTTTCTCTTGTTTGATTATTTGGGTCTATTGAATCCTCCATGCTTGAATTTATATTCAATTGTTGCAAACATTGACTTAGCTTTCTAATTTGGGTATTTGTTTGAGAGAAGATTTCCCTAAATTTGGGAAGATTCAATAGTGCGGATTTGGGGTTTTCACTCTAGACCAAGGCTAGAGATAGTTTGGTTACCGGAAAATCCCATCTAAGAGTTGGGGTTAGAGATAACCCAACTCACCCAAGTATATTTTTGGTTATTTCTTACTCGTGGTGGTTCGATTGAAGCCATGAGGATTGGTGCTTGATTGGTCGAAAGATGATTAAGTGCACCTTTAGCCAAGAGTTAAGTGCACCTTTAGTCAAGACTACCCATGTGTTGATCGAGTGCAAGTCTTGTGAATTGAATTCCCATTCCCAATTCTTCCATTGTTATTCTTGCTTGGTGAAATCAAAGAAAGCCATTGATCAATCTATCTTTTATTTGATTTTCTTTATCTTTAGTTTTAGTCTAAAAACCCCTTATTAGATATCTTCCCCCCTTTATCGTCAATTGAACTTCAATAAGTGCTTAGATTCTTTATTAGCTCGATTGCGACTACATTATTCTCTGTGGGTATGACCCCAATATCTATTGGGAATATAAATGTGTTTTGTTCTGACGATCGCTGTGACCTCCAACTTGGGGAGAACGATTTGAGCGTTATCAATGGCTATATCTTTAGCTGGAGTTATGGAAATTTCACTCATGTATCCTTTATTGATGAAAACTTTCCTCGTGGGGGTCCATTTTTTATTCAGACCTTACCTCCTTGCTACTTGAGCGTTGGTAGGACTGCCTGCTTCATCTCCTTCTTGGGGTTTATTCTCTTTCATGTTGTTTTCTTCATATGTCTGCCTTAGTTCAGGGTGTAGGACTCTGCATTCCTATTCATTATGTCCTTGTAGCCTGCACTCCTTGCTATATTTAGGAAGAAAGACATACATTATCTTCACTTGTTCTATCCTTTATTTTATTGTGACAACGTTAACAATCTCCTTCTCCACTTGCTTTGGAAGGTTTTGATAACAAGTCTACCTGCACCTTGACCCTAGCACAACTAGGTCTCGTTTTATTGACTGTAGCCAAGTCGAAGTGAATTGGCTTCCCAATTGTCGAGGCCAATGAAAACAATGATTCCTTCACGAAGTAGGTTTGTTTAAGATAAGGGAAGGAGATCCATGCCATCGCTTGGGCTGTTTCCTCATCCATGTTGAATTTAGTATCATAAATTAACGACCTCATTTGATAGGAGTATCCATCCTTAGTGTTGATATAGTACCCATTCTTGGCCATCACATTAATAAAATCCTCCACCAAATCAAATCGCATCAGAATGTGATGATTTCTCAACAATCCAATCTTGCAATATCCTTTGATATTAAGTTGTTTAGGCAATTGAGTATAGAGGTCTTCCATTTCAGGCCAGCCATAAGAAAATTTTTCGATGACTGCATACTGCAATTCTTCAATTTGATTCATACGATTCACTTCTTCCTCACTCCACATAATTCTGGGGATCCCATTAACATAATTAAGCTTCTTCATAGGAATAGGCTGGACATTGGTTTTACTCTGTGCTTTACCAGTAGTGGAGTTGGATGGCTTCAGTACGCCACAATAGGCAAAGTAGTACGCAGTGCTGAAATGATAGGCAAAGTAGTAGGTGCGCTGGATGTATTAGTGTGAAGGGGGGGAAATTTTCAATGGAGGTTGAAGGAATCGACTGGTGATCTATCAGGATAGGCTGACCAGTGGCTGGAAGGGCCAAATTGAGGTAAGTGAAGACTTTCTAGACTCTGATTGAAGGATGTTTTCATAAAGAATGAGATTAAGAGAATTGGACAAGGGAGTATCATATAGATGAGGTGACGCACATCTATGTGGGTACCATATGATATGTGCGGGTATTTAGTTGATTATATAGTTGATTTATGTAATTTTCTAGTATTATCTAAGGTAAATTGTGATATTGAGCATACAATTTAACTGCGGCTGGTTTAACCTGAATAAATTGATTGGTTGATGATATAATACACCAAATATCTCACACATTAAGGAATATTTGGGGTTGTTGGACTGAAATTTATGTATTGTGTAGATGTTTTAATGCATATTCATGCCACTTATGATTTTAATTGACCACTCACACTTATGCATGGGATTTTTGGCCTAATGGGTCCTCTAAATTGATTTATCTCTTACTTTAGATTTTCAAACGCATGCATTGCCTAATGGAAAATGGTTGTGGGTGGATAGGTTATTCGATGGGAAATGATTTCAAACAAAGTGTTGCATTGCCCGATAGGAAATGATTTTGGGCGAGTATACGGACTTTGGGAATTCTCTATGACTCTCCTATAAAGTGACGTGTGTATGTCAGTTGCATACATGACCATTGTATTTCTATTTGATTGATCTAAATACATTATATGCCTTCACAGCTGTGATTCATGGAACTCATCTGTGACACTTGATTTATTTGCCCCGTTATTGATACTGGTTGATATTAATGGTGCATCTATCTTATACTAATATACTAGATACCAAATCACGTGCTACGCACGGGCCCATTGTTAATGTTCGAAAATTGTAAGATATGCCTAATTTAGATATGCATACATTATTATTTTATTTAGATCAATTAATTTTTTAGATATGCATACATTATTTTATTTAGATCAACGAAATTTATATAAGAATATACACAAATTTCTGTGCTAACACGGGCTCAATATATGTTACATAGATAGAATTTTTAAATTCACTAAATTTACTATACATTTTTTTAATTGTTGTGATTTATAATACTTTTTATCTCATTTTTATCCCTTTATCTGGCACTAATACAGTTTTGAGAGTCAACAAAAATTTATATTATAATTTATAATATCTTTTACGTAATTATCAAATAAATAACATAATATTTTGATCAAATACATAACATATTAAAATAAAAAGTAAGACAAATAAATTAAAACAGAGAAAATATTATTTTTTTTAAAATGGGACCCTTCAAGCAGACAACTCAAGCAGGCACGTTGTCCAAGAGCTGCCTGCTTGAAAAAGAGGTGCCAACCTCTTATATATATGTATATAAGTGTTTCAGCGACTAAACCTCGTCACTACTTTCCAAAGATTCAATAGATGATACTTACAAAGTTCACGTTGCTTATGAACTCATACTATACTTGTTGCTCTCTTTTTGGACGCAGGTTCAGATCCAAGTAAGAGTGAAGTTTGAGGAGCTGTCTGAGTTTCTTACTAGTGTGGGGAGTTATTTTGGTGAGCTATCTGGCTAATACATGACACCAATAATAACACCTCATAGTTTGTGCTAAGATTTTTGAATCATCGCATGCATGGTTTAGAGTTCCTAAGTCAGAATATAATCCCCGAAGTCATCTCGGATCTAATTCAGGAGTACATGACCAAGCTATGGGGGTAAAAGGGAGAAAAACCACTTACGATGTCACTAAAGCTACCGTAGAGCACTAAGGCAAAATGGATCAACTAACACAAAACATAAAGCGACTGGAAAATTGGCCTACCACAGCACGGCCACACTACAAGGCCCGCGTCGCCGTGAGCCAAAAATGCACAAATTTTTGCACTTTATTGAATCAAGGGTATTTATGTCATAGGACTTTTGGGTACTTATTATATACATTCTAAAACTATTTTTGACATTATTTGAATGACTTAAAGACCTGTGTTGTCAATTATTCTCCTCCCATCAACCTCTAACAACAAGAGTTTCAAGGAGAACCACACCCTAAGGTTCAAGAATGGATTATGCAGGATTCTTCTTCCAATTATTAATCTCCTTCTATTAACTAGGAGAGAATAAGGAATGTAAGGCTAAACTCTAATTGTGAGAGCATCATATCTCCTCCCCATAATTCATTCTTCCATGACTATGCAATTACAACCATAAATTACCAAGCTATGCTCAAATAAGCCATGTTTTCCATGAATTTTCTTTCTTAAGCCAATTAAGGTTATCGTATGAACTCTATGAATTATGTTTGTTCATGTAGATTTAATTCAAACTCATGAACTCTTATTATTTATTTGTCCATGCTCTTAGTTATTCGAGTTCATGAGCTCTGTGATTTTATGAAGAGAATGATTTATGAAACTATATGATTTGAGCCAAGGCTCTCTTTGCATGACTTATGAACTATTATTTGAGTCAAGGATTCATGACATGATTTTCTACTAGTTACATCTGAGCCCCCCTATTGAAATTGGGGCTCAGGGGCTCAATGGAGCATCTCATTTCAATCGTGGCCAAGGTGCTTAGCTAGATCCCCCCATTTAATTCGGGGCCAGGGCGCTAAAAAGAGGCCCCTAGTTAATTAGGGCCATGGTTCTCACACAACTATCTATATACATGTGTATATAGGTTGGCCAAACCAAAAAAGAAACCCCATCAAAAAAAATATGCATTTACGATTTTTAGATTTCATCTATGACTGTATTCATGCTATGATTATGTACTTTGAATTGTCATTTTTATTCAACTATACTTCATGTCTATTTTTCTTTACATACAATACCAATATGTACTTACATCTTTTTTGTAGGGGGGGCTGCATTTTTAGATGATGAAAACTCAGGTATACATGCATACGAGTGCATAACATGCTAGACTCTTCATATCCTGCTTTTGGTGACCCCCTTGCTTTCTAGGGCTTAGACTTTATATTTAGTTCTTCTTAAATTTTTTTTATGGTATGCCGGTGGCATTATCCCAACATAACATGCTAGACTCTTCATATCCCACATCTGCTGATTTAGTTGAATTAACTATGCTATACATCAATGTTATTATGGGTATGGATTGGTTGGCATCTTGTTATGCTAATATTTATTGTCGTACGAAAGTGGTCAGATTTGATTTTCTAGGTGAGCCAGTCTTGGAATGGAAAGGTAATGCAGCCACGCCCAGGGGTAAGTTTATTTCATACCTTAGGGCTCGAAAGTTGATTCATAAAGGCTGTATATACCATTTAATTCATGTCAGGGATACAGATAAGGAGTCACAGACTCTTCAGTCGATTCCTATTTTGAATGAATATCCGATGGTTTTCCCTGATGAGCTTCCAGGAATTCCCCAAGAAAGGGAAATTGACTTTGTTATAGACTTGCTTCCTGAGACGCAGCCTATATCCATTCCCTCCTACAGAATGGCTCCTGCGAAGCTAAGGGAATTGCAGGAACAACTAAAGGACTTGCTTGATAAAGTCTTTATCAGGCCAAGTACATCCCCGTGGGGTGCTCCAGTGCTTTTTGTTCGAAAGAAAGATGGCTCCTTACGGATCTGTATTGAATACAGGTAGCTAAATAAATTCATGATAAAGAATAAATATCCTCTTCCATGGATTGATGACTTGTTCGACCAGTTACAGGGTGCCAAATGCTTTTCCAAGATCGACTTGAGATCCGGTTACCATCAGTTGCGAGTTAGGGATGTCGATATCCCAAAGACAGCTTTCAGGACAAGGTATGGCCATTTTGAATTCTTTGTCATGTGTTTCGGGCTTACTAATGCCCCCACATCCTTTATGGATCTTATGAACCGGGTCTTCAAACCATTCTTGGACTTATTTGTGATTGTGTTTATTGACGACATCCTGATATATTCACGATCGGAAGCCGAGCATGTAGTCCACTTGCGATCTATATTGTAGACTCTCCAGGACTACAAGTTATATGCTAAATTCTCTAAATGTGAATTTTGGCTAACTTCTGTAGCTTTTCTTGGTCATGTTATCACCGGTGACGGTATCAAGGTTGATGACCAAAAGATTAAAGCAGTGATGAACTGGCCAAGGCCCTTGAATCCGACAGAGGTCCGTAGCTTTTTAGGCTTGGAAGGATATTACCAGAGATTTGTAGAGGGTTTCTCCTCTATAACTGCACCACTGACGAAGCTGACACATAAGGTAGCTAAGTTTCAGTGGACTGTGGCATGCGAGCAGAGTTTCCAGGAGCTAAAGAAAAAGCTTGCCACAGCTCCTCTATTGACTCTTCAGGATGGCACTAAGGCTTATGTTATATATTGCGATGCCTCGAGAATTGGCCTAGGTTGTGTTCTTATGCAGCATGGCAAGGTTATCGCATACGCCTCCCGACAGCTGTGGAAATATGAACAAAACTATCATACAAATGATCTTGAGTTGGATGCAGTTGTCTTTACCTTGAAGATTTGGCGGCATTATTTATACGGGGTTCATATTGATGTTTTCACGACCACCAGAGCCTTTAATATGTATTTAAGCAAAGGGAGTTGAACCTACGACAGAGGAGATGGCTAGAATTGCTAATGGACTATGATGTTGACATTTTATATCATCTCGGCAAAGCTAATAGTGTTGCCGATCCGCTTAGACGAAAGTCCATGGGCAGGCTAAGCCACATCAAAGCTGATAGGGTCGAAATGACCAAAGATCTATGCCAACTAGCTAATTTACAGGTGCAGTTATTAGACGCAAAGGGAGAAGGTGTTGTCGTTCAAAATATGGCAGAATCTTCCTTTGTCACTGAAGTGAAAGAGAGACAGCACGAGGATCCTGAGATGATGAAACTGAGGAAAGGGATTCCACAATAGCAACTACCTTTATTTGAGCTGACTTGAGATGGAGACCTTAGATACCAAGGCCGCTTGTGTGTACCGGCAATAGGAGAGCTCCATGTGAAGATTCTTTCGGAGGCCCATTATTCTAGATATGCAACTCACCCTGGAGTGACGAAGATGTACTGGGACCTTCGACATATCTATTGGTGGAATGGCATGAAAAGGGATATCGCTGAGATGGTATCCCAATGTCCCAACTGCCAGCAAGTTAAAGTAGAACATTAGAAGCCTGGAGGCCTAATTCAATATATCAAGCTTCCGTTATGGAAATGGGAAATGATAAATATGGACTTCATCACTGGTTTTCCTCGCACACCATGGAGGTATGATTCTATTAGGGTAATTATTGATAGCCTAACAAAATCTTCTCATTTTCTACCAGTTAGGAAAACATATTCAGCCGAGGATTATGCCAGACTTTACATTCGAGAGATTGTGCGCCTTCATGGAGTCCCATTATCTATTATCTCTGACCGAGGGGCTCAATTCACGGCACACTTCTGGAGATCCTTTCAGAAAGGTCTAGGCACTCAAGTAAATTTGAGCACCACTTTTCATCCACAGACTGACAGATAGGCTGAGCGTACTATTCAAACTATTGAGGATATGCTCCATGCCTGCGTCTTGAATTTTAAAGGAAGCTGGGATGATCATCTACCCGTTATTGAGTTTTCTTATAATAACAGCTTTCAAGCTAGTATTCAGATGGCTCCTTATGAAGCACTATATGGACGTGAGTGCAGGTCAGCGATTAGTTGGTTTAAGGTCGGGGAAGCAGAGCTGTTAGGTCCCGATCTAGTCCAGTAAGCGATAGGGAAGATAAAGCTTATTAGAGATCGATTGAAGATAGCACAAAGTCGATAGAAGTCTTATGCAAATGTTCGATGGAGAGACTTAGAGTTTGATGTAGAAGATTGGGTTTTCCTAAAAGTATCTCCTATGAAAGGCGTCATGCGATTTGGAAAGAAAGGGAAGCTTAGTCCCAGGTATGTCGGGCCGTATAAGATTATTCAAAGAATCAACAAGGTAGCAGACGAGCTTGATTTGCCTACGGAATTAGAAGTCGTCCATCCTGTGTTTCATGTAGCTATGTTGTGAAAGTGCATTGGAGATCCTTTGCGTATTACACCTATTGAGGATATTCATGTTGCTGAATACTTGTCTTATGCTGAGGTACCTGTGGCTATTTTAGACCGACAGGTAAGAAAGCTTCGGAATAAAGAGGTGGCTTCCGTGAAAGTATTATGGCGAAATAACAACATCGGGGAAATGACATGGGAAGCTGAGGAGGAAATGAGGAAGATGTACCCCCAGCTATTTATGACTTAAGGTGAGTCGCATTTCAATAATTGACAATTATTCCTTTGCGGCAACATACTTGGATTTTAATTAACTTGAAAGAGAAATTTATATGTCTTATCGTGAGATAACTATACGAAACCTTGTAGTTGAAATTTTCAGAATTGGATTTAAGATTAGAGAATGTAACAAATATAGCCTCGCAAATGATATATTAGCGGAAAAGAAATGCAACCAAGGAATATTTTTGATCCATTCACGGATGAATGCTCTTAAGGGGGGGAGAATGTGAGACCCCGTCATTTTTTTTGTATAATATATGTAGCATGACGTGAGTGTATGAGGTGTATATGATTTGGTGTGTATGTCAGGAGAATAAGATTACAAATTTGTAGTGATATCAAAGAATTAAACTAAGGTTTTAGGTCAAGGAGAGACCTTAGACAAAAAGTTTGAGTTAAAGAAATGCCTCGTGTACCACCTTGCTCGTTTGGAAAGTTTAAACTAACATGTAGCTTCGAGATGAGACTAAGAGTATATGATATGCTAAGAAGGATTTTCTATGAGGTATTATAATCGCTCAATGTCTTATGTTAGGTTTTGAAATCAAGCAAGTTGCGAAATAAAAGTCGGCAAAAGTTACCGTAAGTTTCTTTAATAAATTTTCTAAACTTTGGGTCAAATGTCTTGGAGTTTTTCTCCAAATATATGAGGAGTTAGAGGGCCTACAATCCACAAAATCTAAGGTCTATGAGTCTAGTTTCCAACGCACAAAACCTCACATCCAACCGACCTCAGAGTAAAAAGTTTTGACTATTTTACCGCGGACTGTCTGTGTTGAAACCGGGTCGTGTACCGGGTCGGGTCAAGATTAGGATATATATGCCTATTGACGTAAAAACATTCCAAAAACAGTTCTGAAATAGGGAGAAACATAGGAGAGGGTTACAAGGCAGTTCTTGAGTGATCAACGTGCGTTTTGGGTGATTTCTATCGCTAAAGTTTGCCCCCGTGCCTAGAAACATGATATGTACGCGTGGCAACCATTTTACCCTTTGATAAGCCACGTTTGGAGCTTTTTTCAGCAGACAGGACTTGGTATTTCTTGGTGGTTCTTCAAGATTTACACTTGGTTTGCTAAGGTAACCATCTCGGGGATCTTTTATGATCATTTTTACGAAGTTCTACAGACGTTTCGTAAAGTTATGATCCTATGGCAAATCTGCCGATTTAAGCTTAATTATGAACTATTTATAGGTGTGTATAAGAAGCTTAGGACGAAAGGAACATCTTTCATGAAAGAACTATGGTCATTTGGGAGTTC
This sequence comes from Jaltomata sinuosa, assembly GCA_003996215.1. Lineage (NCBI taxonomy): Eukaryota > Viridiplantae > Streptophyta > Magnoliopsida > Solanales > Solanaceae > Jaltomata > Jaltomata sinuosa. The sequence continues at coordinate 94,414 of QJPP01007489.1, read as the reverse complement.
GTTGGGAAGGTATGCTAAGGCTAAGAGTTGTCTTTCCTTTGAGCACGAACTTTAGAAAATTCCTAAAACGTCAAATGCAATATTTTACTATTCTACTGCTAGAAAGACCTTTTGTGAAAGGCATTGGGATCACAGCGGAAGTACTTTCATGTTATTATTATGATGATATTCCACTCATCCGATTATATAGGATATTCGACATCTATATGTCATTTTGTCGGTTTCCTTAACTATATGTCTATATGTAGGAGTTCTTGTTCTTCTTTGGGTGTTGTGATTTAAAATGATTGCAAAGGAACATTAAGAATTCGCAACCAGACCTCCTTCCTTGCTAAAATGATTTTCGGAAAACTTTAAAATAATGCGTCGATTTTAAAAACTTTCAAATGTAACTCATATATTTAAACTACTAAAGGACTAGATTTTTGAAATACCTTCTTTTACACACTATTAGGGAAACATATATAGAAACTAAGTGAAGCACTTTAAGCTCTTTATAAACATCCTCAGGTTTAATTTACCTTTCTAAAGTCGAGTTAAGTGTTCAAATTTATTCTATTAGTACATGAGGTTATACGAGGCACTTACATGTTATACAAAAGTAATTACGAGATTATGAGAATAAGAGTACCAGCAGGCCAAGATTGGCAACATAATTATGATTACATACGTGCATTATGCATCCATGACATTACATGCTATGCATTCAACTCTCAAGCTATAATTGGGAGGTATGGGGCCTATTGCCTATAGTTATACGTATGAGACACAGATGGCCACGAGTTGGAAGATATGATCCCGGTTAGCAATCGGAAGACACTACCGTTGCTAGCACTTGGTTGTGTATGACATGCATTTGCATTTATATATATGTATTCAGGACATACGATAACGCGAGCATACCATGCATATTTGATTTCTATAAGGTCAGATGTCCGCCATGGAGTCTATCAGAGTTTCAGTTTCAGGTGGTATCTCTATTACTTTATTATAGCAGCTATTGATGATTCTACTCTCTACCTTACATACTAGTACATTTTTATTCGTACTGACGTCGCATTGCCTCAGGACGCTGTATTTTGTTTCATGCGTGCAGTCCATGTAGGGATTCTGATCGACCCCTCCACTAGGATTCAGGGTTTAGCTGTGAGTTGGTAAGCTTCACCTCTTACTGGGGCTATCAGAGGGTGTTTACTTTTGTTGTACAGTTTGGGTATAGTCGGGGCCTTGTCCCGATCGGTGCTTAAGACACTCTTAGAGGCTATTGTGGATATGGTATTCTAGGTGTCTTTTTGTAGCTTCCAGTCTCCAGTCCCATAGGTTGGGCATGTATGTATGTGTGTCTTCGGTTGCGACCTCATCAGCCAGCCATCACTTCATTATTTTTGGCTTGTCTACATTTGTCTATATGTCTTGTTGTCATTTAGGTTATGACCTTAACGGTCCAGCCTTGGTATTTCAGATGTTATGCTGCCCAACTTTTTGGGCCCACAGCTTAGTTAGCTAGTATGTTTTAGTGGCTAACTCTGTCGAGTAAGGTATCGAGTGCCAGTCGCGCCTCCCATAATTTGGGGCGTGACAGTTTTGAATAATGTATGGTTGGAAAATCTCCACAAACTTCCGGATATGTCAGTTTGCATCTTCATGTGCTGCTCCACTAAACATGCCATTCATTTGGATCAAGTGGAGCATGGTGCTAGTAATGTGAAATACAACATTTCCCACCGTGGGGGGTAGGCGGATTGCACCCACACCCCCTTGCATCACAGGCTCAGCAGCATTGGCATCCATGAAGCCGTCATAGCTCTCATTTTCATTGACCTCGCTCATAGGCTAGCCTACTCAATCACAACACAAACAACAAATAAAAGTAAAAGAAACAAGCACTCTCTAAGTGATTTCAAATCAACAATCAAAAATAGCTATCAACTCAAGTCCCCTACAACGGCACCATTTTTGATAAATGCTCAAACTTACTCTCCCATGAGAAGGTAACGACGACCGTCAAGCAAAATACATTTATAAGTACCCAACAAGTTTTGAGGTCATACCCACAGAGACTTGTAGATAGCACAATAATGATTGTATAGAAGCGACTTCACTAAGAGAGTAAGTGTTTAAATGCAAGAAAGTAAAGGATTGGGGGGAATTGGGAATTATGTCACAAAAATCCAATTCAAGCAAGACGGTAAAGTAAAACGGGTGTACAAATGAGAGTAGACGACTAGGGATGTGTATCTAATGGGGCTCTAATGTGGGGTAGGGTAATTGTTTATTCATGCTTATTCTCGGTCATTGACATAAGTAGCCTTGGTCATGGGTATGGATTGTTTATCTCTCGATCAACAACCATATATCCGACAATTTTGGTTAGAGCACTATTAGTTTAACAACAAACAACCAAGCTAAAGCTTAGGGAGGTCACACTATCTCTAGCTTAGACCCTTAAATGGGTGATTCCGTTGATGTGAGCTATTTCTAGCCTCAAATATGAATGGAGTCCCAAGTTCCCACTAGTAACTTCACATCCGAATCTATGAAATTCTCTTTCAAGCAACAACATAGTCAAGTAATGAAAATAAATGTTTTCAACCACCAATTTTAGGATTAAAACTTGGTGAAACTACTAGACCCATGTAAAATAAGCAATTACAAGCAAGAATTAACAACACCCACACCCATTTGTTAAGCACCCATTATAAACACATTCCTAGACAAATAAAATTAGCTGCCCATACTAAAGGAAAGAGATATACCAAATGGGTAAGTCAAATTCCTCTTCTTTCAAGTGTAATTTCAAGTTCAAAGCTCAATTTTGTACACAAATGGTGAACCAAGATTTTGAAGAGATATGGATTGGAACCCTCTTCATATTGGAGAAGAAACTTGTTATCAAAGCTAAAAACTCTTCAAAATATTCAGGACTGAAGGATTCTATTTACAATTGTGCCTAAATTAGCTTTTTATACTTTCCCAAAATGTCACTAATTTTTAGGACAAAATTTCCCTTCAGATGGCGTGCGCCGTGATGTGTGGTTCATATGTCATGATGTGCACGTCGCACACCATCTTAAGTTGTACCAGTGACTTCAGCCACTTTTGGAGGCTTCGTGCGAAGGAGGTACAATTTTCACCATGAGTTGTGCGCGTCACACAATGACCGCACCCCTTAGCAAATTCTTCAGTGACTTTGTGGCTCTATGCGGTGTAGGTGCGGTATGCACCACAACTTGTGCGTGTCACACGGGCACCACATCTTAGGGCAGAATCTCCATCTTTTTTTATCACTTCACACTTTACTCCTTTTAAGCTCTTTTTGGGTCCATTTCCTTGTTTTCCATCATTGATCATAAGTACCTACATAGACATCAAATAAGGCCATAAGAACCTCTAAATCTATTCAAAACATAGAAATAATTCATGGATAGAGGCTCAATAAGTTGGTAGATTACCGATTTATCACACGCCCCAAACTCGGGGGGCGCAATCGATACCTAATGCCAATACTTAGGCCAAAGCCAACCCTGTTGAACTATTTTCCAATGGTGCATAGAAGCCACATATAATCAAGAAAACAAACAAGTATATCTCAGCGTAAAAATAAGCCCTCGACCGGCAATGCCCCTATCAATAGCTCTAGAAAGATAATAACTACTCCCAACAGTTCATATAACATAATAAGTAGGTATCACATAAGTCTTGTTTGGGCCGTCGAGGCCTCCATGATATCTTGGAAAGCATATGCTATGCGGGACTTCAAGGCCACCATGAGCTCTATATAAAAATTGAAAACATGTATACATAATGTAAACTAGGCCAATGAGCCACTAAATTGCCAATCAAATAACAACAAAGCCCAATTGGCTAACAAGCTACAACTAATAAATATATAAGGCCAAAATGGCCACCATAGTAGCTATGCAACCCAACTCACTAGTCTTCAAGCCTCGATGAATACAATACTTAGTGGGAAAGGCCCCAACCTACCCAACAACTATAAATAGCAAAAAGGCAAACCTTTGAGACTCTAGCGACCCTGAAATGAAAGGAGTCAATCAACCCGCTGAAAGCTCAACTATGCTACTTGACAGGTCTGTCTAGTAGTCACTCAGAACCTGTAGGTATGAATGTAGTGCCCCAAGGCAATAGGGCATCAATACAAAATAATTGTAACATCTCAGAATTTGATCCAGCTTTTAAACTCAGAAACTTGCAGAAAGTTTGAACTTCCAGTGATCACGGGTCAAGTCCATGAGCCGTAGATGGTCCCACGAGTCATGAAAGAGATTCATGATTACAATCCTGCAGACCACCTTCAGGTCGTAGAACCACAGGTCAATTTCATGATTCGTGGATGTTTCTACGGGTCGTGGAACTAACCCGTGGAAATCAGACAGACAGTGGTCAACTCCCCAGAAACCATTAGTGGGTACCACAACTCATAGAAGTTTCTACGGGTCATCCTGTTAGTTCATGGGAAGTTATCCATAGCTTGAAATTTTGGCTCAGGAACCACAACTCCAATCCACGAGCTGTGATTACTTCTACAGTCCATGGAAAGGACCCGTGGGACCTGAAGCCAAGTTTTTGACAACCTTGTTCTAATTAAATCCCAAGGGTATTTTTGTAACTACCCACCCTTTTAACTCCTAAATTAGGTCATTTTGGGAAATTCTAGAAGGGTTTTCAATTCACTTAGCCTTAGTTCCTTTCCTTAAGCTCTCATTCAATCTAAAAGAGAAAAAGGGTCTTCTTCTCTGAAGCTCCAAGCTACAACCTAAGGATTCATCTTCAAGCCTCCATTCCTATCATCTAAGGTTTAGAAAGCTTCAATTAAGGTACCTGGGTATTCAACATGGATTCCTTTCACCCTTGTGCCCAAAACCCCAAACTTTTACTTTGAATTGTGGATTTATGAAATTAAGGTTCATACCCCTGGATTTATGAAATTAAGGTTCATACCCAATTTGGGGAAAACTCATGGGTTCAGTTTTAAAGCATTAAATTATGGTTTCTCATTACTTAATTATGATTTATTTGGGATTCCTTTATTGATTTCAAAAGCCCATGCATTAAAAATAATTTCTAGCATGATTCAATTGATTAACATGCTTATAAGTGAAAATTGGCATGTTTAGATAACATGGTCTTATGTATTTATGAAATTGCATGCCTAAGTTATGAATTTAAAAGGAACAGTACATTTTGAATTATGGTTATACTAAGATTTAAGAGCTTATGGTTTGAATTTGCATGACATTAGATATGTCCTTAGGCATTTCAAATAAGATTTTGGCATTAGATATGTCACAAGTATATATTGAGCTCTATGTACGTTTTGGGAGTAGTATTTAGCACAGAGTTAGACTGGGTTTAGCATACCCTAAGTCCCAAAACTATGTTGCCACCATAGGTTGCCCTCTGTGGCATATGATAGGATCCTGATAGATATTGTTATAACCTTGGCCGGTTAGGACAACCTTTTTCGGTGTGGGTGTATGACACTGGACTCCATATAGCTCATCATGGTTTATGTCAGTTAAGAGAAACTCCCGTATGAATTTTTTTGACTTGTTTAAGCTTATGATATCTATTTTGAAGTCTTGAATATTATCTCTATGCTTACCATTTTTATTATGATATTTATGTTGATGACTTGTTTATGCATGAACCAAGTTCCTATTTACGTTTTCTAGTATGTTTTCATTGTATTCATGTATATCTCACATATTCAGTACATCATATAGTACTGACGCATACTTTGCGCTGCATCCTATTATGATGTAGATTCAGGCTCTAATCTTCAGGCGCATGGCTAGTAAGTGCCAGCTATCCAGACTATCTGTTGGTGAGTCCTTATCCTTCGAGGACCGGAGTTATGAGTAATTTTCTTTCTGTTTCCTTTGTTGGATTCCTGAGTTAGTTGGGGGTATTATCCATCAATTCTTATTTTAGATTTAGAGGCTTCAGACATAGTTAGATGTATTCTGAATTAGTATTTCATAGACTTTATTCTATTCCTGTTTATGCATTTCTACCTTGAAGATGTATGTTTCCACTTTATTTTCGTAAGTATCTCTTAGTATGCTATGACCAAGGGTTAATCTAGGGCACTCGTGTCCCGGATCCCATGTTTTGTCTAGGGGGTAGCCTCGGGGCATGACAAACTTGGTATTAGAGCCTCAGGTTCAAGAGTCTTAGGGTGTCTGAAGCCGCATTGAGTAGAATCTCTTTCATGTGTGTGAAGTGCACCACACTTATGAGAGGGAAGCTATGGGATGTCTTAGGAAAAGTTCACTTCCTTTATGATCAGTATCGTGCGATAGAGTTTAACTCTAATATCCCTCTTATCCTTTCCTTGTATGTTTCAGATTATGCTTGACGTGCTATGACTCCCCGAGCCACTCGAAATGCTAACCCTCTGATTCCTGACCCTGAGGTCACGAATGCGGAGTTCCGGAATGCTATTCACTTGTTGGCCCAGACTATGGATTCCCAAGTCAATCAATAGGCTCATGTCCCCATTCACCCTCATGGTGGAGCAACGGCCTAAGTTTGAGATTTTATCCGTATAAACCCACCAGAATTCCGGGGATCAAAAGTTAGTGAGGACCCACTTAGCTTTATGGACGAGGTAAAGAAGATCTTTGAGGTGATGCAGGTTGCCGGAGTTAAGAGTGTCAAGCTAGTGTCTTACCAGCTAAAGGACGTATCCCATATCAGGTTCACTCAGTGGAAGGAGGCTAGAGCTAGGGATGTGATCCCTACGACATGGGAGTGTTTTGAGAGGGCTTTCCTCGACCGGTTCTTTCCTTGATAGTTGAGGCAAGCTAAGGCTGAGGAGTTTGTTAACTTGAGACAGGGGTCAATGTCAGTCCACGAGTACAGTTTGAGGTTCACTTAGTTATCTAGGTATGCTCTGTCTATGGTAGCGGACCGACATGATCAAATGAGTAAGTTTGTCTATAGAGTTTTAGATATGGAGAAGAAAGATTGTAGGTCCGCTATGCTATTGAGTGATATGAATATTTTCCGACTCATGACCCATTCCCATCAGATTGAGGGAGACAAGTTGAGGGAAATGTTAAGAGAGAACAAGAGGGTCATATCTGAGAGTTTAGGCTTCCATCAGAGGTCTAGAGGCAGACACCGCTCATCATTTTTGAAGAGGTCATCAGGACCCATGCATTCATTATCCAGTACTACTACTCAGGCCCCCAGGCCTCATAATGATTAGACAGGTAGAGGATCAAGTTCCTATTAGCAGGGAAGTGTTGCAAAGGGGACTCCTTACCCTTCTTGCAACAAGTGTGGAAAAGGTCATATTGGTGAGCGCTTAGCTGGTTCAGGTGGTTTCTTCGGATGTGGTCAGGTTGTACATAAGATTATGGATTTTCCTTCAACTAATATGAGACAGGGAGGTAGTAAGACTCAGTCTGCCCCAGTAGCCCTATGAGGTCGACCAGCCCCGCAGGGCACTGCTTTTAGTTCTTGTGGACAGTGCCAGAATCGTCTTTATGCCATGTCCTCTCGATAGGACCAGGAGAGTTCACCGAATGTCATTACTGGTATGCTGAAAGTCTTCTCTCTAGATGTGTATGCTTTGTTGGACCCCGGTGCCTCTTTATATTTTGTGACCCCTTATATAGCATGCAAGTTTGAAATTTGTCCTGAATTGATTTTAGAAACCTTTTGTATTTGTATTCCTGTTGGTGAGTCAGTCCTAGCCAAAAGAATCTATAAAAATTTCCCTATCTCAGTCCTTCATAGAGTCACTTTAGCAGATCTAGTAGAGTTGGAGATTACTGATTTTGATGTTATTCTTTATATATATTGGTTGTATGTGTGTTATGCCTCGGTCGATTGTCGTACTCAAGTCGTCAGTTTCAAGTTTTCAAATGAACCTATCTTAGAGTGGAAGGGTAGTCCTCCATCCTCGAAGGTTCATTTAATACCTTATCTTAAGGCTAGGAAAATGATTTCTAAGGGTTATGTTTATCATATAGTTCGGGTTATGGACACGGAGTCCGAAACCCCATACCTTCAGTCTTTTCCTATTGTAAACGAGTTCCTAGAAGTGTTTCTCGAAGATTTACCCAGAGTCCCTCCCAAGGGGAGATCGACTTTGGGATAAATCTCCTTCAAGATATGAACCCTATCTCTATTCCTCCCTATAGAATGGCTCCCGCAGAACTTAAAGAGTTAAAGGATCAGTTGAAGAATCTTCTTTTGATAAGGGTTTCATCAGGCCTAGCATTTTTCCATGGGGTGTCCTAGTTTTGTTTGTGCGGAAGAAGAATGGTTTCCTCAAGATGTGTATTGACTACCATCAGTTAAACAAGGTCATAATTAATATTAAGTATCCTATTCCTAGGATTGATGACTTGTTCGATCAGTTTCAGGGTGCTAGTTTCTTCTCCAAGATAAAACTTAGACCTGATTATCATCAACTTCGTGTTAGAGAGTGTGATATCCCAAAGACAGCCTTCAGAACTTGGTATGGTCATTATGAATTTGTGGTTATGTCCTTTGGTCAAACAAATGCTCCCACAACCTTTATGGATTTGATGAACCATGTGTTCAAGCAGTATTTAGATATGTTTGTGATTGTTTTCATTGATGATATTCTTATCTATTCTCGGAGTGAGGAGGAGCATGTGGTCCATTTGACAGTTGTGTTGCAAACTCTCAAGGATCGACAGTTATTTGCTAAGTTTAGCAAGTGTAAGTTTTGGATATAGTATGTTGCTTTTCTGTGTCACATTGTGACTAGAGATGGTATTCGAGTCGATTCGCAAAAGATTGAGGCAGTAAAGAACTGGCCTAGATCCACTTCCCCATCCAATATTAGGAGCTTTTTGGGTTTGGCTGGTTACTACAGGAGATTTATGGAGGGGTCTTATTCCATTGCCTCCCCTTTGACTCGATTGACTCAGAAGAAGGTTAAATTTTAGTGGTCTGATTCATGTGAGAAAAACTTTTAGGAACTGAAGACTAAGTTGACCACAACTCCAGTGTTGACTCTACCCAAGGGCCTAGATGACTTTGTTGTATATTGTGATGCTTCTAGGATTTGTTTGGGTTGTGTGTTGATACAGCATGGTAAGGTGATTGCTTATGCATTGAGATAACTTAAGATTCATGAGAAGAACTACCCTACTCATGATCTTGAGTTAGCGATCATGGTTTTTGCCTTGAATATTTGGAGACACTACTTGTATGGTGTTCATATGGATGTGTTCACCAATCATAAGAGTCTTCAGTATGTGTTCTCTCAAAAGGAATTGAATCTTCATCAAAGGAGATGGTTGGAGCTTCTTAAGGATTATGATGTGAGTGTGCTTTACCATCTGGGTAAGCCCAATGTAGTGGCGGATGCACTTAGTAGATTGCCCATGGGTAGTGTGTCTTTGGTTGAGGACGGAAAGAAGGAATTAGTTAATGAGGTTCATAGTCTTGCTCGGTTGGGAGTTCGCCTTATGGATTTAAAAGAAGGTGGTGTTATTGTAGAGAATGGTTCTGAATCATCTTTGGTAGCTGAAGTGAGGGCAAAGCAAGACAGTGATCCCATTTTGCTTCAGCTAAAGGGTGCATTCCATCAACAAAGAGTTGAGGTTTTCTCCCAAGGGGGAGATGGTGTGCTTTGTTATCAGGGTCGATTGTGTGTGCCACATGTAGATGGGTTGAGACAACAAATTTTGACTGAGGCTCATAGCTCCAGATATTCTATTCATCCTAGTGCCACCAAGATGTACCATGATCTATGGGAGGTCTATTGGTTGAATGGTATGAAGAGGGACATAGCTAATTTTATGGCTAACTGTCCCAACTGTCAGCAAGTGAAGGTAGAGCATCAGTGATCGGGTGGCATGACTTAGGATATTGACCTTCCTTCTTGGAAGTAGGAAGTGATCAACATGAATTTCATTATAGGTTTGACTCGTACTTGAAGGCAATATTATTCTATTTGGGTGATTGTCGACTGGATGACTAAGTCATACCACTTCTTGGCTGTTAAGACTACAGATTCAGCAGACGATTATGCCAGGCTCTACATACGGGAGATAGTCTAATTTCATGGTGTTCAATTATCCATAATTTCAGATAGAGGTACTCAGTTTACCTCCTAGTTTTGGATATTGTTTCAGAGAGGTCTTGGTACTCAGGTGAAGCTTAGCACAACTTTTCTCCCATAGATGGATAGCCAGGCAGAGCGTACTATTTAGACTTTGGAGAATATGTTGAGAGCGTGTGTGATCGATTTCAAAGGTAATTGGGATGATCACTTAACTCTTATTGAGTTTTTCTGCAACAACAGATTTCACTCTAGCATCCAGATTACTCCTTATGAGGCACTTTATGGTCGGAGGTGTAGATCTCCTATTGGTTGGTTTGAGGTAGGCAAGGCAGCTTTGATTGGTCCAGATTAAGTTCATGAGACTATGTAGAAGGTTCAGATCATTAGGGAAAGGTTGAAGACTACTCAGAGTCAAAAAAAATCATATGCAAATGTGAGGAGAAGAGAGTTGGAGTTCAAAGTTGATGATTGGGTGTTTCTGAAGGTGTCACCCATGAAGGGTGTGATGAGATTTAGTACGAAAGGGATGCTTAGTCCTCACTATGTAGGTCTTTATCAGATTCTGAGGAGAGTTTGTAGTGTTGCCTATAAGTTGGATTTGCCAACAGATTTAGAAATGGTTCATCCGGTCTTCTATGTCTCCATGTTGAAAAAGTGTGTTGGTGATCCAACTTTGATTGTTCCTTTGGAAGATGTGAGTTTCAAGGATAGCCTTACTTATGAGGAAGTTCCCATGGAGATTCTTGATCATCAGATTTGAAAGTTGAGAAACAAAGAAGTCGCTTCGGTGAAGGTCCTTTGGAGAAATCAGCTAGTTGAGGGAGATACTTGGGAAGCAGAAGCAACCATGAAATCCAAATACCCTCATCTCTTTCCTCTCGATTCAGTTTCAGCTTGAGGTAATAGTTTCCTCCTTAGTAGGTCCCTCTGATTCTATTCCATTGGTTCCTCTCATGATCCTAGCATGCATTCATGTTTTCCGTAGTTAGTTTTATCATATTTTAAGTTGAAAGGCTCAGTTTTCATGTTTATTTTTCAGATTTCCTATTTTGTTGCTTGGTTGGGTTGTTTTCTCTCCAATTTTCCTTACTTAGCCTTCATTCGAGGTCGAATGATCCCAAGGGAGAGATATTGTAACACCTCAGAATTTGATCCAGCTTTAAAACTCAGAAACTTGAAGAAAGTTTAAACTTCCAGTGATCACGGGTCAAGTCCACGAGCCATGGATGGTCCCACGAGTCATGGAAGGGACTCGTGATTCTAGTCCTGCAGACCACCCTCATGTCTGAGAACCACGAGTCAGTTTCACAGTTCGTGGATATTTCCATAGGCCATGGAACCAACCCATGGAAATCAGACAGAGAGTGGTCAACTCCCCAGAAACCACGAGTGGGTACCATGACTAGTAGAAGTTTCTACGGGTCATCCTGTTAGTCCGTGGGAAGTTATCTGCAACTTGAAATTTTGGTCAGGAACCAGACTCTAATCCACGAGCCGTGATTAATTTTACGATCCATGGAAAGGACTCGTGGGACCTGAAGCTGAGTTTTTAACAGCCTTGTTCCAAACAAAACCCTTTAAAGCAAAATGCTTCATCACTAACCTTGCTACATCACTAAGTCACAAAAACTAAAGTCTAAATCTTCCAACTTTGGCAGAAAGCTAATAAGAAAAACAACCCCAACATCCCCAACTCTACTTATCTTTCTCAAAGTTCCAAGAAGGTCAAACAAAAAGATATAACTCAATACTCTTATGTGACTTTGAACTCAAAATTTACACAATCAACAACTTCGTAATCACAATTTCTATAAATTATTTGAGGTAAAATGATAATACCTTCATACAAGGAACCAAGTCCAATCATAAAACTATTATGCTATTTGACAAGGCTTCCAACAAATTACAACATTTAATGAGCTTAAGTATAAGAAATATATGATTTTTGGATCTGCCCAAACATGAAACACCAAGCACCCGTAACATGTGGCATGTCACAAGGTTAACATCACAAAAGAACATTTTACTTACATAGACAAGTTAAAAACTCATAAAGTCAGCAGAATTTTCTCCCTATATATGTAAGAAGAAAAAAAACCACAATCCTAATTTATTCACAAACCCTAATGCAAAGCAAACTAAAAAAAGAAATCTGAAATTATTATGATGAAACTCAAAAATTGTCAAACTCACCAGCAATTTTAGAATAAGCGATTTGAGCACCAGTGATTTGGGAACCTCAAATCCTAGTGAAACAATTTCTGATACCAGCAATTTAAAATTATTTTAGCACTAGCAAAATATTGAACCTCAAACCCTAGTGAAACAATTTCTGAGACCAGTGATTCCTGAGCTAAGTCAGACCAGTGATTTTTGAGCTAACTCACTAACTCAAATAAGAAATTAGGGCTATGATAAATTCCTAAGTTCTAAGCTAACACCATTGCTATTTTTGGGTGGGTGAAGTGAGAGTGATTTCTGAGTTAACTCCGACGTTGCTGCTTTGGGGTGGGCGAAGTGAGACTAATTTCTCAGAGTGAAGTATTTTCTAAGAGTGAAATGTTTTGGGGTGGGTGGGTGAATATGTTTGGCGGTATAGTCAAAACTAGGGGAAAAAATAAGGAGGGAATTATTCAACTGTAGCAATAGAAATATAGAGTTTCCAAAAATAGTCTATTGCAACACGTTAAAATAACCATTACTTTACAACGTCTATGGCAACATGAAATACATAGTTGCAACGGTTGTTTGGTCATATGTAATGATATTTTGCGCAACGGCTATAACCGTTGTGATGGATGGTCTATGGAAATATTTTTAGAACCGTTGTCATAGCATTCGTTGTCGTAGGCCTAATTTCTAGTAGTGTCTCCACGTTAATCACACACACCCCTAAACTTAGGCTTTTGCCTACTTTGTCATTTCATTCCCCCCCCCCCCAAACTTAGGATTTTAGCCTATGTGTCAATTTCAAGCTATTAGGGAGGACGGGTACCAAGAGAGAGGTTCTAAAAAGGTCAAGGTATTAAATAAGGTGCCAAAGAACGGTCACAAGCTCAAAGGAGTTCACTAGGTTTGATGTCGAGGGAAATCATTTAGGTGAAGTGGCTATCAAGAAGGTCCTAAGGTCATTTTCCAAGCTCGATCACCCTAGAATTTTGCCTTGACTCACATTTGGGGTGAGTTCTAGACAAAACATATGCACAAGAATCAAGGTAAAGCCTCACCACACAAGGAATTATGCCACAAGACTTCTTTCATTAGTCTCAAAAACAATTGGGACAATTGACTTTCGACAAGCTATTCTGAGTTCATTACACACTCGTTTGTGAATTGATCAAGCCAAAATGAGAGTGTGCAAGTCATGACAAGAGAATTCTTTCTTCAAAAAATTATTTTCCTTCTTTCCGTTCCTTTTTAAAAACATATTGCCAAGATTATTATTTTGGTGGGTCCATTTCGAGACAAGCAAACTACGGGCTCAAATTAATACTAAAACTTGGCATTTTCCCTTAAGAAAGTCACCTCTCAATATATCATACAGAAAAACCAACCTTGTTCGATAAAAAAAAGAAAAGAAAAGAAAAAGAAAATAAAGAAAAGACTTTTTTTGCTCCTTGGGAAAGAACCGTGACATTAAGAAAACCCTCAGAGTTTGTTGCTAAGCTACTATTAACAAGGCGATAGCCAAATTCGCGCGCTCATGAATCATTTGGAAAACAAGCCTCGGCATAGGCCCTTAGTGCATATGCAAAGCACGTGTAGTTAAACAATAGGGCGTGTAAAATTAACCCAACAACACAATCATCAACATTAAAAATCAAGCCCAGCGAGGGCACAATGAAGGTAAAAAACATAAACATAAAAGCCCGGCGAGGGCAATGTCATCACAATCAACCAAAATATGCCCGATGAGGGCCAAATCAAGTCTAGTAAGAGAAACTAAGAATGTCAACAAGTCCTGGCAAGGGCAATAGAAATATCTCAAGCCCAATCATGAGAAACCAAAAGCAATAATAATAAAGAGAACCCCCTCCCATCAAAAAAAACATTTCCCTCAATGCTATAAGCTCAAGTACTGGAAGAGAGGGTGCAACACTCGCTGGAGGACTATGCATCATCCTCATCATCTGCGGCCTCATCATATGCAGCCTGTCCACTAGGTGCGCATCTATTGTGGACTCTTGGAGAACATGCTGAAACTCTGGGTCTTGATTATCATCTAGCAAGCCATCCTCATCACCAGGCATCTCAGCCTCATCATCCTCATAGGATGCTAACAAGTCATCCATGGGCCCTTGTATTGGATGGGGTTTAGGAAAGTAGCTCAAATCTGCCACCTCAACTAGAGCTTTTCCTTTTGCCTTACCCACATCCTTCTGGAGTGCTTTGACGGGCCCGTCAATTACATCTACCCTTTGGCAGAGTTTGGTCACCTTATCTACAACCCTGCGAACAGCTTTCTTGACAGCCCTGTCAATCAACCCTGGTAGATCTCTCGCCAAGTCACTCAACTATCTCAATCAACCCTGGTAGATCTCTCGCCAAGTCACTCAACTATCTCTCATTGTTATATGTCTTATCAACCATATCCTGGAGGGCACATTTGGTTAAATTGGGTGTGGGGGAATGTGCATATGTCTCTTATGTAGCCCGGGAAGGAGATGAAGCAGTTGCTTTAGCATCTAACTCATAACTCTCAACATCCATTATTTCCTCTACCCTTCGATTTTTGAATTTAGGGGCAGCCCTGTCGGTCTTCTTATCCAGATCAATCACCCCAACTGCATAGGTGATTTTGTCAGAGATGAAGTACGGGATGCTGGCCTTGGCACACAACTTGCTAATCAGTACTGGGAAAGGGAATGCATCATTGCCTCTGCATGCTTCCTCCGGATCACCATGGCTGCAATTTCCCCAAAATTCACATGCTACCCTGTCATAATGGCAGCAAATAGAGTGGCTCCCTCTTGAGTTATCTTCTGGTCATTTTGAGAGGGTAGGAATCAAATGTGGACGAGATCATACCAAAGACGGGCTTCATAGTGCAGTGTTCTTCTTAGAATGTCACCTCCTACAGTGGCCTAGATAGGAATGGAAGGAGCAAAGATAGGAGCAGTCTCACGATATGGCTTTACTTCTTCTTGCAACTTGGCCATGAGATCAGGTGCAGGTTCGATTGAGTTTCCTCAATAGATGGCATTGATGGCAGCGGGGTAATTCACTCTTTCTTTCCCCTAACTATAATAGAATTCAATTTAGGGAATTGTTTTGCAGGTCCTCTATAACCCTTTGAATCCTTCATGCCTGATCTTCATGCCTGATAAGCCACAAACAACTCCCGCATGACCTCCTCCTAGTATCCTCCGAGAACATCCTGGAAAGGGTACCACTCTCATTCAGAAAACTGATAGTGCATGTTGGGTAAGTCAGCCCAAACCTCTCCTAAGTTAAGGCTCTGCTCTTCATTGAATGCTCTATTCTTATCTCACTTATAGAAGGCCTTCATGCCCTCTACCCTAAAGCAAATCCTTGCCTCTTCTGCAGCTGACATTTTCCTTGGTTGGCTACATATGTTTCTCCTTCTAGAAGACATGTTCTTCACACAAAGATTGTGAGTCTAAAAACAAAAGCAAAATCTAAAAAGAATCTAACAAACTAAAAAGGATGGAATGCAAAAGAGTAGAAAAACAAAGTAGGTGACTATTGGCTCATGAGGACCACGTGCGGACCGTACCAGATGAGGTGCGCGTTGCACGTGGCATCGCATAAGCTAATAGAAACCTTGAGTGGTTTCAGCTCGGATGTGCGAAGCTGGTGTGAACTGCAACAACCAGGATGTGCATCGCATAAGCTACCACACATCAAAACAGTGAACTGGTAGCCTATTTTCACATGGTTTGGTGCCTTGTGCCTTCCGCATATCAAGATCTACACATCACATGTGAAACGCACAATTGGAATTTTTGGTTCCTTTTGTTCTTGTGAATTACGTATGTGATTCATAGAGCAAGATTTACTTTACGTACTTGGCACCAAACAACAACCAACAATTTTAACAACGGGGTAAGGGATATCATGACCACACAATCGTCCGGGTACTCAGACTTCCTCGGACATCCATTGACACAATCAACAAGAAAAAAAAGCTCAATGATTTCCCATAAGAAGGACATTACCCCGTCTATCATCGGGAACATCAAGCCTTCAATTACTCTATTGGGCACACAATTATCAATAACAATTACCACCTCTCTGCACAAGATCATACATCCACTAAATTTTTCAACAAAGAACATGGGTATACAATTAGCAACAATTTTAGCCCGAACGATAATTTATAACCAATCCTCATGAAATACAATGATTTTATCTTAAGAAAGACATCACCCATTACATCATTGGGCCAAATCATGCATTATTCACAAGTGGGTTACTCAGACTTCACCCCAAATATAGATTTCAAGGGAAAAAATCACTACCAATCAACATGCATTATCAAAATATCAAGTTCTACCAAGTTGATCCTAAGAAAAATCCATAACATAATTCAAAATTGGGGACCCAAAAATTTTAGATCTCACCCAAAATCAACATGGAAATTCTAACAAGCATACTTCACAATATAAATTCCCAACCATTATAAAAACATGTATTTTACTTGCCACAAGTGAAGATTAGGCAGAGAGAAGCAAAAATTGAAGCTTTGGGAGAGCAACAATGGTGACCCAACAACTTGCCCAGAGAAAACGACAGCGGCACTAGGGTGGAGAAGAGGTAGAGGAGTTTGGATGAGAGAAGGAGAAGATTTTGGGGGATTTGTGGGAGGTTTTGGGAGAGAATTTGAGAAGTTGTAGGAAAGAAAGGGGAAGAATAGGTGAGGGTGGCAGAAGTTAAAAAGAAAAGAAGAAGAATTTCGACCCGGGTCAGTCTCTAAATGTTTTATGTCACTCGATGACTTGATTGGGACATTCTTGTTTTATTACGCGAAGATGGTGATGAATCGTTCTCATATATTGCCAGAATCTTTTCGATTATTCTCTGGTTACGCTAGATTTTGATAAAAGAAAGGGGGGTCAGTCAATGAGTTAGGTCAATTAAAAATTTGAATTTTACCTTGGTGCACTGCAATATGCGATTCGCACCAGCCTTGATGCAGACCACATGTCATTTTGCACCTCACCTTTTTGTGCCCTGAAGTTGGCCCATGCTTTTGCCTCATCATGTGATAGAGGTGTGATGCACACTTGGGCTCGTGCAGATCGCACAGCCCAGCGCACAGCGCCTGCAATTTTTTTTTCTTCACAGGCTTCTGATTTGGCATATGTTGGGCCTCGGACACGCACAATGGCTTGTGCAAACCACACAATCCTTTGCACGTCCCATTTTTGCCCTGTTTTGCACTTGTTCATTCCTATGCTCCTTGCATTCCTAAAACAAACCAAAAACAACAAAAGATAACCAAAATCAAAGTAAAAACACTTGAGTTACCTCCCAAGAAGCGCTTAATTTTACATTGCGGCTCGACGATAGTACCTCAACCTTAGTCTCCCCACTCCAAGAGGGGGAGTTCTCCCTTCAAGGTCCTCAAAACTTTAACATGTTGCCGACTTGTCAATTCTTCAAACTTGGGTGTCTTGCCTATTTCACACTCTTCAAGGGCATGATAAGGCTTGCCGTCAAACTCTATCACTGAAAATACCCTCAAGTCATCTGGAGGTCTTATGGGTTGACATACATTGAATGTCACCACTTTATTTCCAACTCAAAATTTGAGATCACCGAGATCAACATCCCCAAGTTCTCTCCCTGTGGCCAATAATGATCGCCCTAAGATGACGGGCACTTCAACATCTACTTCACAATCAAAGATCACAAAGTCCACCAGGAGAATAAACTTGTCGACCTTCACCAATATGTCGAATAGGATTCCTACCTGACGCTTAATGGACCGATCAGAAGCAGTGAATAAGATTCTGAATTTTGAACAAGAGGAGGAAGAGTTACTCTGTGATGCTTGGGCAAGGTTCAACCATCTTATTGATTATTCGGGTTTGGGTTTATCTAAGGTAATGATGATGAACAATTTCTACCAAGCGCTTGATAAGATCAACCAATATATAGTAAAAGTGTTAGTTGGAAGATGGTGGGATGAGAACTCTGTGATTACAGCCATACAGATGCTACAAAGTGTGGCTGGACACAGGCTTCCTTGGAATATAGAGTTTCAGAACATAATGAGATAGATGAATGAAGCCATGGACAAAATGAAAGATCAAGTGAGATGGGGTGGTAATGTTTACCCCCATCATGGAGATAATGGAACTTGAGAAATTTCATGTCGAGCCACAACGTTAAACAAGGTGCTAGTTGGGAGGCAACCCAATATTTGTTGTACTTATTTAGTTTTTCATTATTATATTTTTTTATAAAAAAATTCTAGCGATTGTCTTGAGTTTATTATTTTGCAGGTTTTCGAACCAGTGGAGCAAGAAAAGTGGAAACAGGCACTCAAAACAAGGTTTGAAAAAGAAAACAAATTAAAAAATGAAAAAAAAATCTAGTGAAACTACACTAGGGAAATGCCTAGGGTATCACCTGTCACGACCCAAAACTGGGCCATGATGGCGCCTACGTAACCGCTCAGTAGGCAAGCCAACCCATACAATATGGAAGATAAATAAAGCTAGTTAAATAAGGAAAGCTAAAGACAATATAAGGGAAACAGGGTCAACAGTATATATACATACCAACTGTAATAACTCGGACCTGGTGTCACCGGTATAATAGCGTCTAAATTACGAAGTAGCTATACAACAGACTTTGTCTATCCAAATTACAAAATATAGATAGAAATGATAGATGGAAAGCAGTAAAGGTCTCCAAGATGCCGAGAGCTCACCATGATCCTAACAACAGCTGGCCTTGAACGATAGAAGGATCAACGACGGTGGCTCGTACTAGGTGTTGCATCATAAAAAGATGGAGAGTGTAGTATGAGTACCAAAACAATGGGTACCCAGTAGGCATCATATGCCGACCGAGTGTAGAAAGATAATATATAATATAAATGACAGGAAAGTAAGCAAACTATAGGGATCCACATAAATCTAGTTATAAACAGAAAGCAGAACTAACCAAGCTAACACAAGCGAAGACAATAATAACCAAAACAAAGAAATCAAGGCTACAGGCAATCCAAGTACACTCAAGCATGATGCAAAATAATGAGGGATGATGTGATGCATAAATGTATAAAAAGTAAAACCTAGAATAACCCATCGGGTGCACGAAATTTAACATCGGACTAATCAACATATGCATAGAAAGTAAAACCCATAAATACATATCGGGGAGCCTGGAATTGATCATCGGACTCATCAATAGAAAAGTAAATGGAGAAAAGGTCAGGGAACATCCCTGGGAATGGCATAAAAGTAGTACTTTTCCTCTCCTTTCTAAATATCAGTAATAAAAACCAAGGTAACTCCTTTAAAATTCGAAGATCATGATAACCATAGTAATTCTTTAGTTTGAACCAAAAAAGGTGCCATTTTTTATAACGCTCAAGCATACTCTTCTATTAGGAGGTATCGACGATTGTTAGATGAAAACACATTTATAGTTCCCAACAGATGTCGGGGTCTAACCCACAGAGAATTTAGAGCTTAGCCTAAGTGATTATAAAATAGAGTTTAAAATGAGAGTAAGTAATATAAAAAGGGGGAATTGGGAATATGTCACAATTTCGCAATTCAACAATAAAATAATAAAGTAAAATGGAATGTAGACAATAGAGAAGACGACAAGGGATGTGCGTTAAATGGGCTCAAACATAGGATAGGGTAATTGCTTATTCACACAAATTCTTACTATATGACATAAGTAGCCTTGGTCATAGTTACGAATATCTATCTCCTAATCAAACAATCATATATCCGATAGTCCTAACTCAAGCACTATTGATTAGGTAATAAAACAACAATGATATGCTTAGGGAGGTCATACTATTGATATCTTAGACCCTTAAGTTGGTGATTCCATCGATATGAGCTATTTCTAGCCTCAATCTAAATGGAAGCCCAAGTTCTCTCTAGCAATTTCACATCCAAAGTTATGAAATCCTTTTTCAAGCAATAACATAACCAAGTTAAGTAAATCAATGCTTGCAACCATCAATTTTAGAGTTAAAATATGGTGAAATCACTAGAACCATGTCAATAAAGCAATTATAAACAAGAATTAGCAACACCCATACCTATTTATCAAGTACCCATCATCAACACATCGCTATATAAGAGGTTTAACTACTCATGCTTAAGGAAAAAGATATACCAAATGGGTAATTCAATATCCCTTACATTCAAGCTAAATTTCTCAATATCCAAACTCAATTTGTACACAAATGGTGGTGCTAAGAGTTGGGAAAAAGGAATTGTGAGAAACCCTCCTTTTGTTCTTAGAAGGGAAAACTTGTTCACAAAGCTAATAATTATCTTCAAAACTCAAAACTATCAGCACTATTTACAATTGTTCCTAAAATAGGTTTATAAACATTCCCAAAACTCCATATAAACTTGGATAAAAATGCCCTTTAGGTGGTGTGTAGTGCGACGTGCGGTTAGCACGTTAAGATGTATATATCACACACTCTCTTTAGTGATCCAATGACTCAGGCAATTTGGGGAGCTTCATGCGAAGGAGGTGCGGTCGCACTAAGCATTGTGCGCATCACACAAAGACCACACCCCTTGACAGATTCTTCAGTCAACTTTCATCTCCATGCAGTGGGAGGTGTATTACACACCAAGGAAAGTGTGTGTCGCACAAGCACCGCATCTCTGTAGAATCTTCATCTCGTTTGCGCACTTCACACTTCACTCCTTTTTTGATCTTTTTGGGTCCAATTGCTTATTTTTCATATTTGATCATAAGTACCTATATAGACATCAATAAAGGCCATAAGAACCTCTAAATCTTAGCAAAACCTAGCAATAATTCATGAGTAAAGTATCAATAAGTTGGTAGATTATCGACTTATCAGTTGCTTAGCTGCTACATCAATAAATGCTCTTCATGTGGCTAAGAATGGACATTTTAAAATTAATTAGACTTTTGGGTCAAGCTCAAAGTCTAGGATGACAAAATTCAAAAATAATATATGTGAGCCAACCTGCACCAATACATGCTCTATGCCTCCATTTGGTCTAACTAATGATCTATCAACTAACTGCAGCACAATAGTGGTAGGACGTTTGCTCCCTAGTCCCATCTTCTTGGAGAAACATGTACCATGTAGCTTGAAATAATGTTTGATGGCTTAGTTCACTAGGTTGGAGCAAGGCTCCATGTATATTATAGAAAATGAGATTCACTTGCATGAGCTGGCAAGGCATGCCACCACTATTCTACCTACCGAGCATGAGAGGGTGTGTTGCTTTGTTAGGGGATTGACCTTGCATCTTTGTCTAGCCACAAAGGGTATTGTAGCTGTGGGACAATCTTTGCTAGCCATTGTGGATCATGCCTGCACTATCAAGGGTGTACTTTTCGAGGCCTAAGGGTCCATCAATAAGAGGCCCCACCATCATGGGAGTTTTAGTGGTTTACAGACTCGGGGTAGAGGCTTCTTTGGCCATGGTCAGCACCAGCAGCGCTTCCAGCCGAGCCATCCTATTCAGTACGCATTACAGATTTCAGAGAGGTAGAGTAGTTAGAGTAGTAGGGATTTGGTTCAGTCTTCTCATGGTGCACATTCTGGGTATTCAGGCCGTGGTAGCCAGTCTGGTTCACCGGGTTCTTTGGTTTAGGCTTCAGCAGGCAGAGGGTGCTTTGAGTGTGGTGAGTTGGGGAACTTTGTTAAAGATTGTCTAAGGGTTAGGCATGATAGTCAGCAGGGTCAGCAGGTTCAGACCCCAGGGGTCTAGTGCCATCGGCCGGAGGTGGTACACAAGGTAGTAGTGGTGTAATGACCCTTCTAGTGATTTTCACATTTACACCTTTTTTGTACTATTATAGCCTTCATGTAGTGGCCCTAAGTCATTTATGGCTTGCTCGGATCGATGGTTCGATGCCCTGGCCATTCGTTTAGTCGTTATGGTCGTTTCTCTGTTTAAACTTAGGAATTTGTTGACTTGGGTCAACATTCTTGGTAAACGCACTTGGAATTGAATTACAACACTTCTGTTAGCTCTAGAGTGTAGATTTTGGTCTAGATGGAACCTTGGTTAGTGTCTGGGAGCTTTTGATTTAGTTTTTCTTGGTTTTTGTGTTTCTAGCCAAGTTGAAC
This sequence comes from Jaltomata sinuosa, assembly GCA_003996215.1. Lineage (NCBI taxonomy): Eukaryota > Viridiplantae > Streptophyta > Magnoliopsida > Solanales > Solanaceae > Jaltomata > Jaltomata sinuosa. The sequence continues at coordinate 72,047 of QJPP01007489.1, read as the reverse complement.
TTAGAAGTTTGACTTTGGGTAAACATTTAGAGAAGACGGCCTCGAATGGAAATTCCATCAGCTTTGTTAGTTCCAGAATGTCGACTTTGGGCTAGAGAGACCTTTTGTTTAGGTCCTGAGGCTTCCAAACTCATTTTTGGGTGTTGAGTTCCGTTTTGGCTTAAGGTTGATTTTTGGGATTGGGCCCACTTTTTTCTAAATTGACCTCCGTTGGGTTTTTCGTCTATTCCATTGAGTCTAGATTGTTGTTCATGGTATGTCAGCATAATTCGTTTGTACGCTCAGGGTCCCGAATGATCCCTATGGGCCTACCCAAAGACTTTTACCCCTTCAAAATTTCTGTTGTTGGCTATTGCAGGTACATGCCTAAGATCTTAATCACAATCGCAAAGCCCTTTCACGCGACCGCGATGAAGGTCCTGTGGACCTGGTACATTTTCTCTACGCTATCACAGGCTCCTTCTTCGTGATCGTGATGTGGCACATGTTTTCTCGTGCTCCACGATCACGATGTTCCTTATCGTGACCGTGATGAAGCCTTCTTCCCTTTATTGATTGCAATCGCATGGCTAGTTCTCGCAATCGCGATGGTCTAGCCAGTGTGGTCATCGCGATCACATGGGGTCCCTTCATGATCGCGATGAAGGACCCCTAGGCAGTATAAATACTTTCCTCTTCATTTTTTCAGCTTTGTTCTTCATTTATTCCCAACTCCAAACATAAAATACTCTCTACCAAAGTGCCTTATTCTGCTCATAGCTTGGATAATTTGATTGAGGAATCTTGCTCCCTTGATCTATGGGTAAGTCCTCTCTTCCCCAAGTTGTTTTCTCCATTGTTGAACAACCTCCATGGTTGTTAATTTCTAAAACTTGGGAAATTCTTTGTGGAATTTGTCCGCTTGTGACTGCATGCTTAGAGGGCTCATTCAGTTCACTTCCTTGGCGTATTTTCTCTTGTTGTGGTAAGTAATTCTTGCTCAATTTTTGGTCTTTTGTTCTTAAATTCCCTCTTTGATGTCTTGAATTGTTTGGGTTGTTTAAGCTCGAATTTCATGCCCAAATTCTTCTTTTCTCTGGGCATGTACTCCCTTGATCATGGTGGTCATTTTGTATGCTTTCATTTTCAACCTCGCATCGCAGGCCCCATGGGCCCGCAGATGACCCAAAATTTGACCCGGCTATAGTTATAGCAATATGGGTATCATAAGTCTCATTTTAACTTATATTTTATGTTCTTTATAATATGACTTCCATTCGGGGCTTCTCAGAGCAGTTCGGGCTTGAACAACATCGTTTCAACAGCTTGTCGTCGAACGACAGGTAGGTTACGGTCTAACTTCTCTCAACTCTGCATATATAGGAAAAAATTGTACTAATTGACATCCTTGGGTTGGATTTATTAGCTTGTCACTATTGACCTTGACCGCTTTTCCAAGTCCACCTTGTTTCTTTCCTCTGTTGCGTATAGTATTATTCATAGATTGATATTATCACCCTTGTGGTCATGTGTGGACTTGTTTTTACTCTGGACCATAAATGATGGGTTATTTGTGGGTATCCGTGAGTCCTGGACATCATTATCGTGATATTAGGCTGATTATCTATGTTGTAGAGTAATTGGAGCTTGTGCAGGGCCGATAGGTTGATTGTGATTTGTTGGGCTGCTATTTGTGATTGAGCATGTCTTTTCCATACATATAAAGGGATTTTTACCATATTTTACTATGGTTATGGGCTTCGGGCCACTATTACTAGTTTTCTAAACTTTGCATGGCCCTGGTGGGCCATTTTTGATGGAAATGACTTTGAAATGGCTTGGAAATTACTTTGTGGATCTTCTTGGGGTAAAAGAGTTAGAAGATGGATTTATAACAGTTTTACTGCTAGTACTAGACTCGGCAAGGCCGTAGTGCTAGTTTCTATTTTTATTACATTGAGGTGATATTAGACTCGGTCAGACATAGCACCAGAGCAATCTTACTACCGTTTTAGACATGATTATGCCCGGGAAACCTTGGTGGGTTTTCGAGACTTATTTCACTATTTTAGACCTGGAGAGAGTCTGGGCATGCATATTATAGATTTGGGCTACTAGATCGGATTTAGACCCACTCCGAACAATGTTTTCGAGATTAAGATTTAGTATGTGGTTGAGGTCCTCCATGGACCTTGCCGATCTTGACTAGGGGCTTTGGGCTGCGTGTGTCGGAGGAGGGGTATATGATGCAGTTGAGATATACAACAGTGTCCTTCCATGGAACCTACCTGTTGGGCCCTCTAGGCATCGGGAGAGGTACATACAGAGTTACTGTTCCACCCAGACATCATCATGCATCATACCAATGATTTGTGTGAGGTTCCACCCTTGTTTGCTATTTATTGAGTGTACGCTCTGGTAGTATGGGATACCAGAGGGTTTGTCTTTACTTGTTTGTGTTCCTCGGGTGTATGGTTGCCCGTTGGTATTTAGGTAGGCTTGTTATTGCTCAGTCAAGTTATTATTCCTTATGTTGATTTCTTACTACAATTTGGTTATTGGAAGTAGTACTTGTCTCTTGACTTGGTTCTTATTCTGGTACTCGAGCATGCTGTTGTCATTCTGTTTCCTCCTTTCCTTTTTACTTGATTTTACCGGTATGCCACTCGTCTTTCTGAAACTTCTTATATACATATTGTTATTGCAAGGATATCAGGTGCATCATTTCTTACTTTCACCCGTGCTTGTCATATATATTCTAATAGCTGGCCATGTATGTTACTTTTTGTTGTCTTCCTTCTGCGCTATCTTCCGTGTACTTCTTCGTTGCTTTATGTGACTATTTTCTTCTACTCTGCTTATTACTGCTCTTTTATCTTATATGTGACCAGTCGGCCTATGATACCTACTGGGTACCATTTGCTTCACTTTTGGTGCTCATACTACACTTTGCATCTTCTGGTGCAGATCCTAGTGTGGGCCATCGCTGCTAGCGCGTGGACACTCGTGTGAGAAAACTTATGGACCATCCAGACTGAGGATTAGCTCTTGGTGATTGAAGGTTGAATTTAGTTTATCTTTCATGTTTTGTACTCTCTTACTACTCGGAGCCATTATGTCAATATTATTTTTGATCCCTTTTGTACCCCTTCTATATGTAGTACTGACTCTTATACTGTGATACCATATTTTTGGATGGTTTAGTTTCTGTATATATATATACTCTTGTTATTCCTTTCCTTTATCGTATAACCCTTGCTTCTATTATATTACATCTTTTTCTGCCTGCTATTAGATAGTAACCCATTACTAATCGTTCAGGGCTACGGGGATTTGTTTGCCAATTGGGGGGTTGTAGGTGTCATCATGATCAAGAAATTAGGTCGTGACAACTTAGTATCAGAGTCTAGGTTCACCGATGTCATCGGTATAGGAGCCAATATCTAGTAGAGTCCTGTAGATTGGGGAAGAGATATCCACACTCTGTATTCAGGAAACTAGTGACATCTTAGGAAATATGACTCTCTTATTACTTGTGTATCGTGCAAAATCCTTGAATGTTCTTGAAATCTTACTTATCCTAGTTCATTCTTCCATAGATAGTTCGTACGAGATCCTCAGCATCTGGCGAGGATGAGCCTCTAACTCCAGCACCCCATACACAAGCTAGGGGCCAAGGAGGTTGTAGAGATAGGGGTCGAGGACGTCCCCGAGCAGCGGCACCTGTTAGAGATCCTAGAGTTGAGATAGAGCCCGAGAATGAGTATGAATCAGAGTTAGCTCCTGAGAATCAGCATGTGGACCAGGGGACAACCCAGGTACCACCAGCTCCAATACCAGTTTCTGCATCCGCTCTTGTGCTAGCTTCAGCCCCAACTCAATCTTCAGATTTTTGGGGTTCACTATTACAGCTTTTAGGTATGATTAGAGAGTGGCTTTCTGAGGTAGAACATACATCCGCTCAGGGGGAAGCCCTGGATGAACCGAGTTTAGCAGCGCAGCCTGCTACTGTGGCTCCCCGTGCCAAGGTCATTCCGGTCCCATTAGTTGCACAACCTCTTGCTCCTCTCCCAGCTATGACAGAGACGGAGCAAAAGGCGTCTGGTAGGTTTTTAAGATTGACACCTCCAAGGTTTGCTGGTACTTCTGGGCAGAACCCTCATGATGTTATTACTACCTGTGAGGATATGTTGCACTAGCTGAGTTTACTGGAAACTCATGGTGTTGGTTAAACTACATATCAGCTGGAGGGCCCAACTAAGTTATAGTGGAAGGCCCAGGTTTCTTACAGACTATCATCGTCACCTCCGTTGACTTGGTTTGAGTGTTATAAGGCTTTTATGGACAGTTTCCTGCCACAGAGAGACAGAGAGTATCAGGGAGAGGAGTTCACTAGACTTACATAGGGTTTTATGACCGTATCAGAGTATGAGACTCATTTCCATCAGCTTTCTCTATTTGGGGCCATGATTATGCCTACCAAGACTGAGAGAGTCTGTAGGTTTATTTTGGGACTACAGACAGAGTTTAGAGATCCAGCAGAGATATTAGTATCTAGTGGTCGGTCATTCTACGCTATTATAGACTATGCCCATATTGTAGAGGATATACATCATTTTGACATCAGGACCAGAGATAAGAGGCCTCGAAATCAGGGTGGGTACAACGGTTCTCATTAGGGTGGTATAGGTTCAGGCCAGTGGGGCCGAGGTTATCAGTCGCAATAGCACCAAGGTCAATCTGGTAGACCGACTCAGGCTTCACTTCAGTCTTCTGGTGGGTCTAAGTATGAGCAGGGTCAGAGTAGCCAGCAGGGCTATAATGGTCAGTCATCGAGAGGTGCAACTTCTGGTGCATCAGGCCGTGGTGGCCACACGAGTTCTGCAATTTTATCCCGATAGGGTAGGCCGTCAAGGCCTTTCTATACACGTGCAGTTGTGGGTCACTTTGCGAGAGATTTCTCCAGTGGGACACAGTTCATCCTACAGCTCTGTCGGCTCTGCTTATTTACTCAGTTCATCCACCAGCTTGAGAAGGTGGTAGTAAGGGTTGAGGTTGTGGCCCACGAAGAAGGACATGTGGTAGGGATGATGGTCTGTCAAGTGGTGGTGGTCATCAGTTCTATGTAGTCTCTGGGAGATCAGAGGCAGAAGCCTCGAATGCTGTGATCACAGGTAGGATTTTTATTTTTCGTCGCCCAGCTTTTGCAGTATTTGATCCTGGATCCACTTGTTCATATGTATTTGCCTATTTTATCCCTTGTTTGGGGTTGGCTAGTGAGCCGTTATCTGTGCCTGTACCTATTTTGACCCATATAAGAGACTCTTTAGTAGTGGATTAGGTTGTGAGGTCTTGTATGATTTTTGTGGGTGATTTATAGACTTGGGGTGATATTTTGATCCTCTATATGGTAGATTTCGATGTGATTCTGGGCATGGACTAGTTATCCCCTCACTGTACGGTTTTGGATTGCTATGCCAAGACTGTTACCATAGCCAGGCCTGGCGTAGCCCCGGTTGTGTGGTAGGGTTCTGTCAGCCGCGCACCATCTGGGATCATCTCTTATCTTTGAGCTGTGAACTTGATTTCCCATGGGTGTTTGGCTTATCTAGCATATGTCTGAGATGCTAATGCAAACCCTTCTTCCCCTGAGTGCATTCCTGTGGTTAGAGACTTCCTAGATGTGTTCCCTACTGACCTGCCATTCATTCCATCTGAGAGAGATATTGATTTTGCTATTGAGTTAGAGCCGGGCACCAGGCCCATTTCCATTTCTCCTCACCGTATGACTCCAGTGGAGTTGAGAGAGCTTAAGGAGCAGCTCCAGGATATGTTAGCTAAGGGATTCATTCAACTGAGTGTGCCTCCTTGAGGTCCTCCTATTCTGTTTGTTAAGAAGAAGGATGGGTCAATGTGGATGTGTATTGATTATCGACAGTTTAATAAGGTGACCAAGAAAAATAGGTATCCGATGCCGCGGATTGATGACTTTTTTGATCTGATTCAGGGTTTAGCCGTATTTTCGAAGATTGATTTGAGGTCTGGCTACCACCAGTTTAGGATTAGGGCGGAGGATATCCCTAAGACAGCATTCATGACACGTTATGACCATTATGAGTTCCTGGTGATGTCTTTTGGGTTGACTAATACCCCCGCAACTTTCATAGACTTGATGTATAGGGTGCTTAGCTTGTATTTGGATAGGTTCGTGATAGTCTTCATTGGTGACTTTCTAATATACTCGAGGAGTAGATATGAGCATAAGCAGCACTTGAGGACTGTACTTCATACTTTAAGAGATCATCGGCTTTATGCCAAGTTCTCAAAGTGCGAGTTTTTTCTTGAGTCAATTGCATTCCTAGGACATGTGGTGTCTAAGGATGGGATTAGAGTGGACCCAGGTAAGATTTCAGCGTTTTGTGTTTGGCCTAGACCTACTACTCCTACCGAGATTAGCAGCTTTGTTGGGTTAGCAGGGTACTATCAAAGGTTCATTGAGGAGTTTTCTTCCATAGCAGCACCGTTGACTATGCTGACTAGGAAGTATATCCCATTTCAGTGGTCGGATCAGTGCGAGGACAGCTTCCAGAGGTTTAAGGCCTTAGTGACTTTAACTCCAATTTTGACTTTGCCGGTTGAGGGTCAGATTTTCTTTGTGTATTGTGATGCTTCCGAGGTCGGTCTTGGTTGTGAGTTGATGCAGCATGGTTGAGTGATAGCATATGCATCAAGGCAGTTAAAGGTTCACGAGCGCAACTACCCCAGTCATGACTTAGAGTTGGTGGTGGTAGTTTTGGCACTCAAGACCTGGAGGCACTACTTGTATGGAGTTTATTGTGATATATTCACCAATTATCGTAGTCTTCAGTATATTACGAGTTAGCGAGAGCTGAACTCAAGGAAGAGGATATAGATTGAGTTAATGAAGGACTATGATTTCATTATTTTGTACCCTTCGAGCAAGGCAAACGTTGTTGCGGATGCCTTGAGTCAGAAGGCAGTGAGTATGGGTAGCCTAGCTTCACTTTTAGTTTATGAGTGGTCATTGGCCTTAGACATCCACTCCTCAGCAAACCACTTGGTTAGGCTCGACTTATCGGATCCCAGTAGAGTTCTTTCTAGTGTTGAGGTTTGTTTAACTCTAGTTGATCAGATTTAGAGCTGACAGTTTGAGGATCAGAGATTGTGTGACCTTTGTGATAAGGTTTTTTGGGGTGAGTCTAGCCTGGCTATTCTAGATTCAGATGGGGTTTTGAGGTTTGATAGTCCTCTTTGTGTTCCGGGAGTTGGAGGTTGATTTATTTGTTACTCTATGAGGCACATTGTTCTAGATACTCCTTTCATCTTGGCATAACAAAGATATACAGAGACTTGAGATAGCTTTACTGGTGGAGTGGTATGAAGTGGGACATAGCGGAGTTTGTATATCTGTGCTTGAACTGTCAGCAGGAGAAGTTTGAGCACATGAGACCTGGTGGCTTGATACAACGACTTACCATTCCTGAGTGGAAGTGGGAAGGTATTACTATGTATTTCATAGTTGGTTTGCCTCGTACTTCTAGGGGTTTTTACTCCATTTGGGTGATTATGTACCGGCTGACTAAGACAGTGCTCTTCTTGCCAGTTCAGACTACTTACGGTGCAGAGAGGTTAGCTCAGATTTACATTCGAGAGGTTGTTCGATTGCATGGGGTCCCAGCTTCTATCATTTCAGACTATGGCACTCAGTTCACATCTCAATTCTGGAGAGCTATTTAGAGATATTTGGGTACAGATGATCAGCTTAGTACTGCATTCCACTCTCAGACAGATGGCCAGTCTGAGAGGACTATTCAGGTCCCGGAGGACATGCTTCGGGCTTGTGTTCTTGACTTTAGAGGTTTTTGGGATCAGTTTGTGCCTTTGGCTGAGTTTGAATATAATAATAGCTTCCATTCTAGTATTGGCATGGCACCTTTTGAGGCATTGTATGGTAGGCATTGCAGATCGCCGGTTGGTTGGTTCGATTGTTTGAAGTCTAGGCCATAGAGTATAGATTTACTTTGAGATTCCTTAGACCGAGTTTAAGTGATTTAGGATAGACTTCGAGGAGCTCAGAGTAGGCAGAAGAGCTACACTGATTATAGACTTCATGCCTTGGAGTTCAGTGTTGGTGATTTGGTATTCATCCGTGTGTCTCCCATGAAGGGCGTGATTAGATTTGGTCGGAAGCGTAAACTTAGCCCCAAGTACATTATATCGTTTGAGATTCTTTAGAGGGTTGGTAGTGTTGCCTATTAGTTAGCTTTGGCTCTGATATTTTCAGCTATGTATCCAGTTTTCCATGTTTTGATATTGAGATGGTATATTCCAGATGAGTCTCATCTGTTGTACTGGGACACGGTTCAGTTGGATGAGAGGTCGTCTTTTGTTGAGAAGCCAGTTGCTATTATTGCCAGAGATGTTGTAGGTTGAGGTCTAAGGAGATTCCTATTGTCAAATTTCAGTGGAGGCACCGTCCGGTTGAGGAGGCTACCTGGGAGACCGAGAGAGATATACGGGCTCAGTATCCTTAGCTAATTGAGCCTTCAGGTACCTCCCTATTCTTGACTTTTGAGGATGAAAGTCCTTTTTAGTAGTGGATGATGTAATGACCCTTCCAGTCGTTTTTGCGTTTACGCCTTCTTTGTACTGTTAGAGCCTTCGTGTAATGGCCCTAAGTCATTTATAGCTTGCTGAGCTTGGTGGTTTCGTGCCCTAGCCATTTATTTGGTTGTTATGGTCGTTTCCCTGTTTTAGAGCTTAAACTTAGGAATTCATTGACTTCGGTCAACATTTTTGGTAAACGCACTTGCAATCGAATTTCGACAGTTCTGTCAGCTCCGAAGCATCGATTTTGGTCTAAATGGACCCTTGGTCAGGGTCTGGGAGCTTTCAGTTTGGTCTTGTCTTGGTTTTTATATTTCTATCCAAGTTATACTTGGAAGTTTGACTTTGGGTCAACATTCAAAGAAGACAGCCTCGGATGGAAATTCCATCAACGTTGATAGTTCTGTAATGTCAATTTTTGACTAGAGGGACCTTTGGTTCGGGTTCTGAGGCTTCTGGACTCATTTTAGGGTGTTGAGTTTTGTTTTGGCTTAAGGTTGGTTTTTGGGCATTGGGCCCACTTTTCGCTAAATCAACCTCTGTTGGGTTTTCCATCTGTTCCATTGAGTCTGAAATGATGTTCCTGGTACATTAGCGTAGTTCATTTGTGCACGCGAAGTCCCGGATGAGCCTTGTAGGCCCACCTAGAGACTTTATCCCCTTCAGAATTTCTGTTGTTGGATGTTGCAGGTACATACCTCAGGACTTAATCGCGATCGCAAGTCCCTTTAACACGACCGCGATGAAGGTCCTGTGGACCTGGTATCTTTGCTCTACGCAATCGCGGGCTCCTCCCTCGCGACCGTGTTGTGGTACCTGTTCCCTTGTGCTCCGTAATCAGGACATTCCTTGTCGAGACTGCGATGATGTCTTCTTTCCTTTGTTCTTCGCAACCTCGTGGCTTGTCCTCGCGATCACGATGGTCTAGCTAACATGGTCATCGCAACCGCGTGGGGTCCCTTCGCAATCGCGATAAAGGACCTCTGCGCAGTATAAATACTTTTCTCTTTAGTTTTCCAGCTTTGTTCTTCATTTATTCCCAACTCCAAACATAAAATACTCTCTAGCAAAGTTCCTTATTCTGCTCATAGTTTGGAGAATTCGATTGTTCACCAAGGAATCTTGCTCCCTTGATCAATTGGTAAGTCCTCTCTTCCCCAAGTTGTTTTCTCCATTGTTGAACAACTTCCATGGTTGTTAGTTTCAAAAGCTTGGGAAATTCTTTGTAGAATCTGTCCCCTTGTGACTGCATGCTTCCAGGGCTCATTCAATTCAATTCCTTGGCTTATTTTCTCTTGTTGTGGTAAGTAATTCTTGCTCAATTTCTGGTCTTTCATTCTTAAATTCCCTCTTTGATGTCTTGAATTGTTTTGGCTGTTTTAGCTCGAATTTCATGCCCAAATTCTTATTTTTTCTGGGCATGTACTCCCTTGATTATGGTGGTCATTTTGTATGCTTTTGTTTTTTGCCTAGGATTGTGGGCCCTACAGGCCCGTCGGTGACTCAAAATTCGACCCGGCTATAGTTATAGCAATATGGGTATCATTAGTCTTATTTTAACTTATAGTTAATGTTCTTGATAGTGTGACTTTCGTTCGGGGCTTCTCGGAGTGGTTCAGGCTCAGACAACGTTGTTCCAGCAGCAATTTATAGGACGACAGGTAAGTTACTGTCTAACTTCTCTAGACTCCGCATATATAGGATAAAATTGTACTAATTGGCATCCTTGGTTTGAGTTTATTAGCTTTGCACCACAGACCTTTACTGCTTTTCCATGTCCACCTCGTTTCTTTCCTCTGTTGTGTATAGTATTATTCATAGATTGATACTATCACCCTTGTGGTCCTGTGTGGCCTTGTTTTGAATCTGGACCATAGATGGTGGGTTATTCAGCGGTGTCCATGAGTCCCGGACATTGTTATCATGATTTTAGGCTAGTTATCTGTGTCGTAGAGCAGTTGGAGCCTGTGCAGGGATGATAGGTTGATTGTTAGCCGTTGGGCTGCTATTTGCTGTTGAGCATGTCATTTCCATGCATATGAAGGGATTTTTACAATATTTTACTATGGTTTTGGGCTTCAGGCCATTATTACTTGTTTTCTAAGCTCTTCATGGCCCTGGGGGGCCCTTTTTGACTGAAATGACTTTGAAATGGTTTGCAAATGACTTTTTGGATCTTCTTAGGGTAAAAGAGTTAGAAGATGGATTAATCACAGTTTTACTACTACTACTAGACTCGGCAGGGCCGTAGTGCTAGTTTAGATTTTTATTACATTGAAGTGATATTAGACTCGGTCTGACCGAGCACCAGAGTTGTCTTACTATTATTTTAGACCCGGTTATGTCCGAGCACTCTTGGTGGGGTTTTGAGACTTATTTCACTATTTTAGACCTGGACAGAGTCTGGCATGCATATTAGAAATTTAGGCTACTATATTGGATCCGGACCCATTCCGGATGATGTTTTCAAGATTGAGATTTAGTATGTGGTTGAGGACCTCCATGCACCTTGCTGATCCAGACCAGGGGCTTTAGGCTGCGTGTTTTGAAGGAGGGGTATATGGTGGAGTTGAGGTATACGGGAAGTGTCCTTCCATGAAACCTACCTGCTGGGCCCTCTAGGTGCCGAAGGAGGTACATATAGAGTTACTGTTGCGCCTAGACATCATCATGAATCATATCATTCATTTGTGTGAGGTTCCACCCTTGTTTGCTATTTGCTAAGTGTACGCTCTGGTAGTATGATGCCGGAGGGTTAGTCTTCACTTGTTTGTGTTCCTCTAGTGTATGGGCGCCCGTTAGGACTGTAGGTAGGCTTGTTATTTCTCAGTCGAGTTATTATTCCTTAAGTTGATTTCTTACTACGATTTGGATATTGGAAGTAGTACTTGTATCTTGACTTGGTTCTTATTCTTGTACTCGAGCATGCTATTGTCATTATGTTTCCTCCTTCTTTTTTTACTTGAGGTACCGATGTACCGCCCATCTTTCTGAAACATCTTATATATATATTGTTATTGCAAGGATCCCAGGTGCGTCACTTCTTACTTTCACCTGTGCCTATCATATATATTCTTATAGCTGGCCATGTATGTTGTTTTCTGTTGTCTTCTTTCTGTGCTAGCTTCTGTGTACTTCTTTGTTTCTTTGTGTAACTATTTGCTTCTACTCTGCTTATTACTACTCTATTATCTTATGTGCCCAGTCGGCCTATGATACCTACTGGGTACCATTTGCTTTGCATTTGGTGCTCACACTACACTCTGCATCTTCTAGTGCAGATCCTAGTGTGGGCCATCGCCGCTAGCGTGTGGACACTCGTGCAAGGAGACTTTTGGACGATCCAGACTGCGGGTGAGATCTTGGCGACCGGAGCTTGACTTTAGTTTATCTTTCATGTTTTTTACTCTCTTACTACTCGAAGACATTATGTATATATTATTTTATATCCCTTTTGTACTCCTTATATATGTAGTACCGACTCTTATACTGTGATACTTGGTTTTGGGATGGTTTAGTTTCTATATATAGATACTCTTGTTATTCCTTTCCCTTATCGTATAACCCTTACTTCCGCTATATTACTTTTTATTCCGCCTGATATTCAATAGTAGCACATTACTAACCAATCTGGGCTATGGGGATTAATTCACCTACTGGGGGGGTGTAGGTGCCATCATGACCGAGAAATTGGGTCATGATAAGAGGAGGTCCCCAGGGTACTCGAGGTGGTCCTTAGTCTGGTAGATTGGGTGGTCATGGCAGTTGTGTCACGCCCCCAACTTGAAGGTGCAACTGGCACCTGATGCAAAAACTAATGACAAGAACGACTCTTTTATACCATTTATCAACGGTACATAGCAGCCACACACAATCTGTAACACCTCGGAAATTGAACCAGCTATCTAAGTCTGAAAACTCAGAAAATTTTCATGTTCCAGGAGTGACGGGTCCAAACCACGGGTTGTGGAATGGAATCGTGATTCCCTTCTATGATTCAGCCTCTGGTCTAGAACCACGAGTAGGTTCTATGGACCGTGGTTCAGACCACGGCTCTGCCGTGTCAACTTGTGGAACCAGATCAGGGGTATGACAAGTTTCCCAGGTTTCAAGACTGGATTTGACGACCCGTCATCCATTTTATGGGTCCGTCCTATTGACCCATAGGATTGCCTTCTGCAGCCTGAATGGTTGGACAGGAACCACAAGTTGGAACCACGGGTCATGGTTCAAATGATTACCCATAGAACAGACCCGTTATTCTTGAAGCCGATGCATTTTTCCCAGCTTTTTCTTAATTAAATCCCATGGGTATTTTAGTCATTACCCACCTTTTTAACGCCTAAATGATGTTGTTTTGGCTATTTCTAGAAGGTTTTTCACCCTCAATAGCCTAAGTCCCTTTTCATTACCTCATTCATCTCCCAAAAATGAAAAGAACTCTCTCAAGCTCAAGGTCTCAAGCTCCAAGTTCAAGTCTCCTAAGTCTTTTCAATTCAAGTAGGTTAGCCTCAATCAAGGTATGTGGGTATTCAACAATGGGTTCCTTTTACCCTTGTGCCCAAAATCCCATATTTCAAAATGTGATTTCATGAACTTTCAAATTAGGGCTTTTACCCAATTCTTATGAGTTTTCCTATAAATTTCATTCTCATGATTTTATTATGAAATTCTACTAAATTGCATGATTTTGCATGGATTTTTGTATATGAACTCCTATTTCATGAATTTAAGGTTAATTATGGTGAATCCTACATGCATGAAGTGATTTAAGAAATTTGGGAAAATGATGGCATGTTTTCATGAATTTCAAGCAAGTGCATGCCTAGTTCTTATGTTTTATGAAAGTATATGTTATTATGAAATTGAACTAAGGCCATTCAAGTTTTCAAGTTATGAATTATAATGCAATGCAAGACACTTGATGTTCCATCAATGCTCATGAATTTATTTTTAAACTATAATTCATGAGTAGTATGATGATCCTGGGTATGAACATGTTATGAACAAATTTGGCATCAGATATGTCACATGTATATGAGCTCATGTTATATGTTTTGGGAGTAGTATTTAGCACCGAGAGACGAGGGTTCAGATAACCCAAGTCCAAAACTACGTTGCCACCATAGGTTCCCTCAGTGGATTATTATGACAGCATCCTGGTACGACATGGTTCTAAATTTGGCCGGTTAGGATAGCCCTTTTCAGTGGGGGTACATGACACTGGACTCCATGTAGCTCAACATGGTTTATGTCGGTTAAGAGAGACTCCCACATGATCATTTTCAAACTATGAAGTTATATAATTCTATACTTTGAACTTAAGTATTTTTCCATGTCTTATGTCTCTTATATTAATACTTATTCATGTACTTTCTTTATGTAACAAGTCATTTTAAGTAAGTTTTTAACGGTTTTTATCATGTTCATGCATCGCTCTCATACTCGGTACATCATATAGTACTGACACATATCTTGTGTTGCATCCTTTGATGATGCAGATTCAGGTTTTCCTTCTCAGATCCGTGGCTAGAGCTTCCAGGCCACCTTATGTCAGTTGTTGGTGAGTCCTCTTAGATCGAGGACTAGTTATGCTATTAGTCAGTGTTAGCTATTGTATTTTCTGCACTTCGAGTTAGCTAGGGTCTTGTCCTAGCAACTCTTTATGTCATGAGTAGAGGCTTTTCAGACATAGACAGCTTTTGAGTCTCTTTCTAGATTTTGTATTCCTATTTGACTTGATTATCCATTTATGTAATTCCAGATTTATCTATTATGTTTCCGCTTATCTTTTATTATGTTTGAGAATGCTATGACCAAGGGTTAGCTTGGGGAACTTATGGTCCCAAGTCCCGTGTTTCATCTAAGGCTCACCTCGAGGCGTGACAAACTTGGTATCAAATCCTCAGGTTCAAAAGTCCTAAGATGTCTTAAAGTCGCATAGAGTAAAGTCTCTTTCATGTGTGTGAAGCGTGCCACACATATGAGAGGGAAGCTATGAGGTGTCTTAGAAAATTTCATTTCTTTCATGATCATGTCGTGCGATATAGCTTAACTCTAATGTTTCTCTAATCCTTACCTTGTATGTTTCAGATCATGCCTCGGCGTGCTATGCCTCACTGAGCTGCTCGGAATGACGCTTCTCCAGTTTCGGCCCTCGAGGTCACGAATGAGGAATTTAGGAACGCCATCTATTTGCTAACCCAGACCTTGGCCGCCCAGGCCAACCAACCAGCTCCTATCCCAGTCCACCCTCAAGGTGGGGTAGCGGCCCGGGTTCATGATTTTATCCGAATGAACCCACCCGAATTTTGGCATTTGAAAGTGAGTGAGGACCAACTTAACTTTATTGATGAAGTGAAAAAGATATTTGATGTTATACAAGTGGTTGGTGTTTATTGTGTGGAGCTCGCATCCTACTAACTCAAGGATGTAGCTCATATCTGGTTTACACAATAGAGGGAAGCTAGAGCTAGGGATGAGGTCCCTATAACTTGGGAGTGTTTCGAGAGAGCCTTCCTTGATCGGTTCTTTCCTCGATAGTTGAGGCAAGCAAATACTGAGGAGTTTATGAACTTGAGACAGGGGTCGATGTCATTCCAAGAGTATAGTTTGAAGTTCACTCAGTTATCAAGGTATGCCCCTTCTATGGTATCGGACCCACATGACCAAATGAGTAAGTTTATCTATGAGGTTTCATACATGGTGAAGAAGGAGTGCAGGTCTTCTATGCTATTGAGTGATATGAACATTTCCAGAATCATGACTCATGCTCACCAGATCGAGGGGGACAAGCTTAGGGAGATGGCTAGGGAGAACAAGAGGGCTAGATCTGAGGGATCAAGTTTTGGTCACAGAGGTCCGGTGGAAGACATCGCTCCTTGTTCCAAAAGAAGTCATCAGGACCCGTTCATTCTTCTGCTAGTGCTCATACCCAGGCCTAGAGGACTCGTCATGATCAAACTGGTAAAGGTTATGGTTCGTATTTGCAGTCTTAGGGGAGTGTTACTAGAGGGCCATCCCATCCCATTTGCAACAAGTATGGGAAGAATCAGCCGGGAGAGTGTCGTGTGGGCACGGGAACGTGCTTTGGGTGTAGACAAGATGGGCACATTGTTAGAGACTTCCCTTCAGTTAAGAAGGGTCAGGGTAGTAGTAGGGCTCAGTCTGCTCCAGGAGGTCGACCAGCCCAGCAGGGCACAACTTCTAGTTCTGGTGGTCAGCGCCAGAACTGTCTTTATGCTATGTCCTCTCGTCAGGATCAGGAGGGTTCCCCAGATGTTGTTACTGGTATGTTGAAAATCTTATCTTTCGATATGTATGCTTTGTTGGACCCCAGTGCCTCCTTATCTTTTGTGACCCCTTATATAGCATGCAAATTCAAAGTATGTCCTGAATTGCTTTTAGAACTCCTTTGTGTTTCTACTGTTGTTGGTGAGTCCGTCTTAGCCAAAAGAATCTACCAAAATTGCCCTATCTCAGTCCTTCATAGAGTCACTTAAGTGGATTTAGTAGAGTTAGAGATGACTGATTTTGATGTTATTCTTGGTATAGATTTGTTGCATGCATGTTATGCTTCGGTTGATTGTCGTACTCGGGTTATCAGTTTCAAGTTTCCAAATGAACCCATCTTAGAATGTAAAGGTAGTCCCACATCCTCGAAAGGCCAGTTCATATATTATCTTAAGGTTAGGAAGATAATTTCAAAGGGGTATGCTTATCACATAGTGATGGTTATGGACATGGACTCCGAAACCCCATCATTTTAGTCTGTTCCCATTATGAATGAATTCCCAAAAGTGTTTCGCGAGGATTTACCCGGAGTCCCTCCCGAGCGGGAGATAGACTTTGGGATAGATCTTCTTTCAGATACGAATCCCATCTCTATTCCTCCCTATAGGATGGCTCCCGCTGAACTTAAGGAGTTGAAGGATCTTCTTGATAAGGGTTTTATCAGGCCTAGAATTTCTCCATGGGGTGCTCCAATTTTATTTGTTCAAAAGAAATATGGTTCTCTTAGAATGTGTATTGACTACCGTCAGTTGAACAAGGTCACAATAAAGAATAAATATCCCATTCCTAGGATTGATAACTTGTTCGATCAGCTTCAGGGTGCTAGTTTATTCTCCAAAATTTACCTTAGATCCGGTTATCATCAGATTCATGTTAGAGAGTGTGATATTCCAAAGACAGCCTTCAAAACTTGGTATGGTCATTATGAGTTTATTGTGATGTCTTTTGGTCTAACGAATGCTCCTGCAGCCTTTATGGATTTGATGAACCGTTTGTTCAAATAGCACCTTGATATATTTGTGATTCTTTTCATTGATGATATCCTCATATACTTTCGGAGTGAGGAGGAGCATGCGGACCATTTGAGAGTTGTGTTGCAAACTCTCAAGGACAAGCAGTTATTTGCTAAGTTTAGCAAGTGTGAGTTCTAGATGTAATCCGTTGCGTTTCTGGGTCATATTATTACAAGGGATGGTATTCGAGTTGATTCTCAAAAGATTGAGGTAGTAAAGAACTGGCCTAGACCCACTTCCCCGTCTGATATTAGAAGTTTTTAGGGTTTGGCTAGCTACTACAGGAGGATTGTGGAAGGATTTTCTTCCATTGCTTCCCCTTTGACCCGATTAACTCAGAAGAAGGTAAAATTTTAGTGGTCTGATTTGTGTGAGAAGAACTCTCAGGAATTGAAGACTAGATTGACCACAACTCCAGTGTTAGCTTTACCCGAGGGCATAGATGATTTTATTGTGTATTGTGATGCTTCTAGGATTGGTTAGTTTGGGTTGTGTCTTGATGCAGCGTGGTAAGGTGATTGCTTATGCTTCAAGATAGCTTAATACTCATGAGAAGAACTATCCTACTCATGATCTTGAGTTGGCAGTCATGGTCTTTCCTTTAAAGATTTGGAGACATTACTTGTATGGTGTGCATGTGGATGTATTCACCGATCATAAGAGCCTTCAGTATGTGTTCACTCAGAAGGAATTGAATTTGCGACAGAGGAGATGGCTTGAGCTTCTTAAGGATTATGACATGAGTGTGCTTTACCATCCGGGTAAGGCCAATGTTGTGGCTGATGCACTTAGTAGATTATCGATGGGTAGTGTGTCTTCAGTCAAAGAAGGAAAGAAGGAACTGGTTAAGGAGGTTAATAAGCTAGATCGGTTGGGAGTTTTCCTAATAGACTTGACAGAAGGTGGTGTTATTGTTTAGAATGGTTCCGAATCATCCTTGGTAGCAGAAGTGAAGGCAAAGCAAGACAGTGATCCCATGTTACTTCAGCTTAAGGGTGTAGTCCATCAACAAAGGGTTGAGGTATTCTCCCAAGGGGGATATGGTGTACTTCGTTATCAGGGTCGACTATGTATGCCAGATGTAGATGGGTTGAGACAGTAGATTCTGACTGAGGCTCATAGTTCTAGATATTCCATCCACCCCGGTGCCACCAAGATGTATCGTGATCTACATGAAGTCTATTGGTGGAATGGTATGAAGAGGGACATAGCCTGTTTTGTGGCTAAGTGTCCCAACTGTCAGTAGGTGAAAGTAGAGCACCAACGACCGGGTGGCATGATTCAGGATATTCACCTTCCCACTTGGAAATGGGAAGCGATCAATATGGACTTCATTACAGGTTTACCTTGTACTCGAAGGCAACATGATTTGATTTGGGTGATTATTGACCGGATGACTAAATCATCCCATTTCTTGGCTGTTAAGACTACGGATTCAGTAGACGATTATGCCAGACTCTATATCTGGGAGATAGTTTGATTGTATGGTGTTTCTTTGTCCATCATTTCAGATAAGGGTACTCAGTTTACTTCTCAATTTTGGAGATTGTTTCAGAGAGGCCTTGGTACTCACGTGAAGCTTAGCATAATTTTTTACCCTCAGACAGATGGCCAGGCAGAGTGTACTATTCAGACTTGTGAGGATATGTTTAGAGTTTGTGTGATTGATTTCAAAGGTAATTAGGATGATCACTTACCTCTTATTAAGTTTGCCTACAACAACAACTTTCACTCTAGCATCCAGATGGCTCCATATGAGGCACTTTATGGTCGGAATTGTAGATCTCTTATTGGTTGGTTCGAGGTAGGTAAGGCATCTTTGATTGGACCATATTCGGTGCATGAGACCATGGAGAAGGTTCAGCTTATAAGGGAGAGGTTGAAGACCACTTAGAGTCAACAGAAATCATACATGGATGTGAGGAGGAGGGAAATAGAATTTGAAGTTGATGATTGGGTTTTTCTAAAAGTGTCACCCATGAAGGGTGTGATGAGATTTGGAAAGAAAGGGAAACTTAGTCCCCGTTTGGTAGGTCCTTATCGGATTCTTAGGAGGGTTGGTAAGGTTGCTTATGAGTTGGATTTTCTATCGGATTTTAAAGCGGTTCATCCAGTTTTCCATGTTTCCTTATTGAAGAAGTGTGCTGGTGATCTGACCTTGATTGTTCCTTTAGAGGATATAGGTGTGAAGGATAATCTTACCTATGAGGAGGTCCCCGTAGAAATCCTTGATCACTAGATTCGGATGTTAAGGAACAAAAAAGTTGCTTCGGTAAAAGTTCTTTGGGGAAATCAGCTTGTTGAAGGAGCTACTTGGGAAGCGGAATCAACCATGAAAGCCAAGTACCCTCATCTCTTTCCTTTCGATTCCGTTCCAGCTTGAGGTAATAGTTTTATCCTTAATATGTTCCTCCGAGCCTATTCCATCAGTACTCTCATGATCCTAGCATGCAATCATGTTTTCGAAGTTGATTTAACCATGTTTTAAGTTGAAAAGTTCAGTTTTCATGTTTATTCCTTGAATTCCATGTTTTGTTGCTGGTTGGGCTATTTTTCTCTCAGTTTTCTATTGTTTAGTCTTCATTCGAGGATGAATGATCCCAAGGGGGAGATATTATAACACCTCGGAAATCGAACAAGCTTTCTAAGTCTGAAAACTTAGAAAAAATTTATGTTTCAGGAATGACGAGTCCAAACCACGGGTCTTGGAATGAAACTGTGATTCCCTTCTGTTGATTCAACCTCTGGTCTGGAACCACGAGTTGGTTCTACGGAACATGGTTCAAACCATGGGCCTGTCCTGTTGACTCGTGGAACTAGATCCGGGGGATGACAAGTTCCCCAGGTTTCATGACTGGATTTGACTACCCATCATCCATTCTACGGGTCCATCCTGTTGACCCGTAGGATTTCCTTCTGCAGACTGAATGGTTGTCCAGGAACCATGAGTTGGAACCACAGGTCGTGGTTCAACCGATAACCCATAGAACCGACCCATGATTCCTGAAGCCGCCCTATTTTTCCCAGCTTTTTCTTAATTAAATCTCAGGGGTATTCTAGTCATTACCCACCCTTGTAACTCATAAATGATGTCGTTTTGGCTATTTCTAGAAGGATTTTCACCCTCATTAGCCTAGGTCCCTTCTCAATACCTCATTCATCTCCCAAAAAGGAAAAGAACTCTCTCAAGCTCAAGGTCTCAAGCTCTATGTTCAAGTCTCCTAAGTCTTTTGAATTCAAGTGGGTTAGCTTCAATCAAGGTATGTGGGTATTCAACAATGGGTTCCTTTTACCCTTGTGCCCAAAATCCCATATTTCAAAATGTGATTTCATGAACTTTTAAATTAGGGTTTTTACCCAATTCTTATGGGCTTTGCTATAAATTTCCTTCTCATGATTTTATTATGAAATTCTACTAAATTGCATGATTTTGCATGGGTTTTTACATATGAACTCCTATTTCATGAATTGAAGGTTAATTATGGTGAATCCGACATGCATGAAGTGATTTAAGAAATTGGGGAAAATGATGGCATAATTTCATGAATTTCAAGCAAGTGCATGCCTAGTTCTTATGTTTTATGAAAGTATATGTTATTATGAAATTGAACTAAGGCCATGCAAGTTTTCAAGTTATGAATTATAATGCAATGCAACACACCCGATGTTCCATCAATGCTCATGAATTGATTTCTAAACTATAATTCATGAGTAGTATGATGATCCGAGGTATGAACATGTTATGAACAAGTTTGGCATCAGATATGTTAGATGTATATGAGCTCATGTTATATGTTTTTGGAGTAGTATTTAGCTCCAAGAGATGAGGGTTCAGATAACCCAAGTCCAAAACTATGTTGCCACTGTAGGTTGCCCTCTGTGGCTTATTATGACAGGATCCTGGTATGACATGGTTCTTACTTTGACCGGTTAGGAAAGCCCTTTTCAGTGGGGGTACATGACACTAGACTCCATGTAGCTCAACATGGTTTATGTCGGTTAAGAGAAACTCCCACATGATTATTTTCAAACTATGAAGTTATATGATTCTATACTTTGAACTTAAGTTTTCTTCCATGTCTTACGTATCTTATATTAATACTTATTCATGTCCTTTATTTATGTAACAAATCATTTTAAGTATGTTTTTAATGGTTTTTATCATGTTCATGCATCGCTCTCATACTCAGTGCATCCTATAGTACTGACGCATATCTTGCGCTGCATCCTTTGATGATGCAAATTCAGGTGCTCCTTCTCAGACCCGTGGCTAGAGATTCCAGGCCACCTTCTGTCAGTTGTTGTTGAGTCCTCTTAGATGGAGGACTAGTTATGTTCTTAGTCAGTGCTAGCTATTGTATTTTCCGCACTTCGAGTTAGCTAGTGTCTTGTCCTAGCAACTATTTATGTCATGAGTAGAGGCTTTTCAGACATAGACAGCTTTTGAGTCTCTTTCTAGATTTTGTATTCCTATTTGACTTGATTATCCATTTATGTGATTCCAGATTTATCTATTATGTTTCCGCTTATCTTTTGTTATTCTTGAGAATGATATGACCAAGGGTTAGCTTAGGGCACTTGTGGTCCCAAGTCCCGTGTTACGTCTAGGGGGTAACCTCGGGGAGTGACACAATCAAGAAAACAAGCAAGTATATATGGGTTTAAAAATCAGCCATCGGCTGGCAAGGCCCATGTCAACAGCTCTAGAAAGAAAATAACTACTCTCAACAGTTCATATATGGAAATAAGCATCTAGCACATAAGTCTTGTTTAGGCCGTCGAGGCCACCATGATATCTAGGAAAGCATAAATGCTATGTGGGCCATTGAGCCCACCATGATCTCTATATAAAAATTTAAAACATGTATATAAAATTTAAACTAGGCCAATGAGCTGCTAAACTTCCAACAAAATAACAACAAGACCTAACTGGAAAGCAAGATATAACTAATAAACATACAAGGCCAAAATGGCCACCATCATAGCTATATAACTCAACCGACTAGTCTGGAAGCCTCTATGAATATAATACTCAATGGGATAGGGCCCCAACCTACCCAATAACACTAACCAACAAAAAGGCAAACCTCTGAGACTTTGGCAACCTTTGGAAGGAAAGGAATCAACCAACCCTCTAAAATCTCGGCTATGCTACTCGGCAGGCCTGTCTAGTCATTGCTCAGGACCTGTAGGTTTCAATACAAAATAATGTACTGAGTATGTAAGTCAATCATAAAACAAAAACTGAAGTGTAAGGACTGAACAAAAGGACAGGAGTAAAACAAAAGTACAATAAGTTACCTTCCTACAATAAGATACCACCTAAAGCACATAGCAAATAATAATCTTACTTGGCCCCATAATCCTGGCAGGTACAAACAACATAAAATTTCCATAAATCCTAATAGGCACAAACAGTCGCTAAATACCCATACTGACCCCCTTACCTGAACATGTATAATACAAGAATGTACCTCAAGTACTCAAATATGGGTCTACTATCTATTTGTTCTGACCATCATCTGAAGGAGTGAACAAGCGAAGATATCTGGACTTCGTGTCTGATAAGTTGGTAATCTACCAACTTATTAAGCCTTTATTCATGAATTATTGCCATGTTTTTATGAGAGTTAGATTTACTTATTGCCTTAATTCATGTAAATGTAGGTACTCTCGGTCAAATGAAGAAAACAAAGGATTCAAACCCAAAGAGCTTAAAATGGAGTTAAAGTACGAAGGTGATCAGAATGGGAAGAATCTGTTAAGAGAGTCGAAGTGATGAGCAAGCCACAAAGAGGCACTTGTGTTTTGCAGGTACCATTGCACATGAAGGATCAGAAACTGCCCGAGCAGTCACTCACATGCAAGCCACACATTGCCAAGGAAAATCGCACATCCCCTTGCACCTGACTTGCATACTGCTGGAACTTTACTGCCTGAGAAGATGGGCACTTGCAATCCGCAAACCTCAAGGGGTGATCACAGGTGACTTCGCACTTCCATCGCACATGCCCCAAAGGGAAATTTTGTCCAATTATGTGTGACATATTTGCAAAGGTTTTAAAACCCCTTTTGGATTTGTACTAGGAATTATTTAGTAGTTTTACTTTCCCAAGGAAGAATATTGAGAGTACACTTTCTCTCTTCTTCTTCCTCATTGAAAATCACCATTTGTAAGCAATTTGGAGCTTGGAATTTAAACATAGCTTACATAATGAATGGAATTTTGGGAAACCCAAATGGTATCTTCTCTTATTCCTTTGATATGTGTAGCTAAATTCTATTCTAGGGGTGTATGCATGATGGGTATTTGAAATTTGGAATGGGTGTTGATTATTTATGTTTATAATTGATTATTGAGTATGGGTCTATTGAATTCTTCATATTTTAATTATAAAATTGATGGTTGCAATCATTAATTGGGTTTACTAATTTTTTACTTGCTTGAAAGAGGTGTTCATAAATTGGGTAAGAATTCAATAGTGGAAATTTGAGATTTCCACCACAAATCAAGGCTAGAAATAGTTTGATTATAGGAAATACTCATCTAAGAGTCAAATCTAGAGATAGTTTGACTTAACCAAGTATTAATTGGTTGGTTTGATGTTAAACTATAAGGATGAATAAAGACAATTAGTAAATATGCTTAATAGGTTGGAAAACTATTAACTATAGGTTAAATCAAGATACCCATACTCTTAATTGAAGTTTGTTTGACTAATCAAACCCCATCCCATATTAAGACCCCATCGGAAGCACACCTCTTGTTTTCCTTCTCCTGATTACTCAATTCGTGTTTACTCTTCTTTTGTTACATTACGAATTATTTTCCCAAATCTTTTCCCCCAATTTTACTTCAATTTGCTAGAATAATTTCTCACTCCAGTGAATTGAATTCTGACATTTAGTTGAAAGACATCATCTTGTTCTCTGTGGATTTGACCCCGACATCCCATTGGGTTACTTACTTGTTTTGCTTGGCGATCATTACTACCTCCTTCAGGAGATTGCTTTTGAACGTTATAAAAAATGGTGTCATTGCTAGGGAATGGTTTTTGATTTTCCATTTAATTGTCTTTAATTCACTTCTGTTGAGTGTTTATTCTCTTTTACTTTTTTTTGTTGTTTGTGTTATTTTGAACAAGTTGCTCATGAGCCAACCTGGTAATCAAGAAAATGCAGATGAATTCATAGACGTCAAAGATGGACCCATTGTACATGATGCTGTGGGTGCCAGTTGACTACCCCCAACCATTGGCAATGTTGTATTCCATGTAACAAGTACAATGTTGCATTTGATACTAATGAAGGGACTCTTTGGAGGGCTGGCCTACAAAGATGCCAATCGATATATTTGAAATTTTATCAAAATATGTCAGCCCTTCAACATTCAAAACATATCTCAAGAGTCGATCAAACTTTAGTTGTTCCCATTCTCTTTTACGAGAGAATAAATTGTGTGGCTTGAAGAGCTCCTGGAGGGCTCCATTATGACTTGGAATGGACTAGTTGAAGCCTTCTTGGTCAGATTTTTCCAACCTTCTCGAATGATGCAGTTGAGGGATGAAATCACCAATTTTTGACAACTATCAGATGAGCCATTGCATAAAGTATGGCTAAGATTCAAGAAGAAACTATTGTTATGTCTAAACCATGGTTTTTCAGAAGAGGTCCTTCTCAAAAGCTTATAACAAGCACTAGACTCTATGAACAAATCAGTGGCCAATAACATCGCAGGTGGAGCTCTCATGGACCAAAACTATGGACTTGTTTTAGCTCTCTTAGATCGAATGATAAAAACTAATAGAGTATGGCATATGAGAGATGTCAAAGTGTCAACGGGTGTTACTTCCTCCATAATGACTAATGGGATGAGGAAAAAGGAGGACGAGAGAGATAAGACCATGCCCAAAATGATTACTCAGATTGATTTATTGGCCAAGCATATGATGGGAGCCGGGCCCAAAAGTTTTAATTCTGTAGGTACTTATGGTTCAAAATACCATGATGAACTTGGCGCTTACTCATCGGGGGAGGAGGAGGAGCTTTGTTATCTATCGACTAGTTCTTGCCTTGTGTATCAAGATGCCAATCAAGGCACCTGGAGACCACAGGATGAGAATCAAGGTTGGAGAGACCGTGAGCAAGATCATGAAAGGAAGGTGATCGGTATAATCACTGATGTAATAAACCTTATGTGCTTCCACCCAAGGCAAATGCTTCTCCTTATCAACTGAGTATGAGTAATCCTGTACATTCCAAGTTTAATGACATATTGTCACAAGTTCTAAAACAGGTTGAATCTACAGATAATAGGGTGAATGATTTGAAAATTGAGGTATCTACTCTTCATCAAATGGTGAGTTCTCACTCGACATCAATTAAACATTTGGAGGCTCAAATGAATCATCTCTCATCACAATTAAACCCTCGGTTAAAAGGTACTCTTCCTAGTGATACTCTTGCAAATTCGAAAAATGATGGCCATGTGATGGCAATTGTCACTCGAAGTGGAAGAATGCTGGATGGATTGAGGAAACTGACCAAATAAGTCATTATGGAGAAGGATGACAAGGTAGTAAAAGAAGTCATGATTGAGAAGAAGAGTGATGTAAGTCCGGATATTGGGGTAAAGCTTACTGCACCAAATGTGATTGTTAATGATAACAGCCCGTATGAGAAGAATGACAAGACCGAGTCACCTCCTCAAATTACAATTGAGATCGAGAAGGAAACCTCGAGTGTGCCAAGGTCGTTGCATAAAAATCCTCCTCCATATCCTTATAGGTTGATCAAGAAAAAGGAAGATAATCAATTCAAGAAGTTTTTAGACATGTTCAGCAAACTAGCTATCAACATTCATTTGGTGGATGCTCCCATGCAAATTCTGGGTTATGCAAAGTTTATGAAAGATTTGCTAAAGAAGAAATGGGTGATTGATGTGAAGACGGTTAAAATGTCCCATAGTTGTAGTGCTGTGATGACAAGTAACATAGACCCCATGTGGGAAGATACGAGAGCTTTCACCATCCCTATACCATTGGATGCTCCTCATGATATTCAAAAAGTTAGGGTTAAGTCCTCTTAAACCCACTCCAATGAGGTTCCTAATGGATGACCATTTGATAAAGTGCCTAGTGGGAATATTGTTTGATGTATTGATAAAGGTAGACAAGTTCATCTTACCGACTGATTTTATGGTTTTAGATTGTGACATTAATCTTGAAGTACCTCTTATCCTAGGACGTCCTTTCTTAAATGCGGGAAGAGCCCTAGTTGATATGGAGTTGGGAGAGCTCAAGTTTCGAGTGGGAAATGAGAAGGTCACATTCAGTATTTGTCAGCCAATGAAGCCTCCGAATGAGTATAGGGTGATTTCCATAATTGCTACCATGGATGAGCTGGTTGAAGGTCCATGGGGAGATGGATATGGAGATAAACCACCAAACAATCAGCTGGTTGTCTACGATAATGGTGAGATAAAGGAACCCGGGAGATTGACAATGACTAAGCCACCAAATTTGGTGGGATTGCACTTGGATCCTAGTGACACCCTCCACTTGTTCGTGTCTATGATGTTGTCAACTTGGCGATGAGAAAAGGTAATGAAGATCTTGAAGAAGTACTTCCAATGTTTGGGTTGGGATTATGCTTAACGTATTAGCATGAACCCGATCAATGATTGATTTGTGAGATACTATCGTCATGATTTGACGTAAAATCAAGCGCTTCTTGGAAGGTAACCCAAGTGTTTATAGTCTATTTCTCTACCTTTTGTTGTTTTTGGTTTGTTTTAGAAATGCATGGAGATTGAAAAATGGCTAAGTGGAGGAAAGGTTGCAGTAAACATATGCACCGCAACACATAGTCTGCATATGGCATCGCCCTTGCTGGCAGTGCATTGAAGAGAAAAGACAAAAATTGGCAAGCACATGTGAGCAGAGGGGCGAAATACCCCTCCAGGTTTACGCGTTGCACACCCGTCGCATGTTAATCCAGAAACATGGAAACAATTCAACTAAAAAATCATCACTTTTAAATTGACATGTGAAACAGACATCATCATGTATGACTCGCATGTTGCAACGCAAGCGCAAGTACATTTGAAATTTATTTTACCTGCCCATTGACTGACCCAACTTGGACTTTGACCCGCGCCTCTTCTTCTGCTTTTTCCCTTTAAACCATCACCTTTAACCCCTCTTTCTCTCATAACTCTCACAAAAACCTCCTTTACTCTCCACCAATACTCCCTAAATCTTCCAAACTTTCCCCTCAATCTATTTCTCCCTCACTACTACTCCACCACCAAAGCCCATACTACCGCCGCATGCCCCGTTTCCGGCAAAAAATTTAGACCTCTAATGTGAAGCACAAAAAGCTTCAAGTTTTTGCTTTTAACTCCCTCTTCTTCATTTGTGGTAAGTTCCCCAACATTAAATCCTTGTTTTCTTAAGTATATTGGGAACGTTATTTGTGAAGCATGCTAGTTTAATCTACCATATTGAGTTTTGGGTGAGATCTAATTTTTGGGACCCTAATTTTGGGGCATATTGTTGTTTTTGCTTGAGAAATACTTGGTAGATCGTGTTTATAGAATGATACATGTAACCTGTGATAATTTGTAGACCTTAATTTCTAGTTTTTGGGTGAAGTCTGAGTAACCCACTTATGATGATGCATGATTTGACCCAATGATAGATTGGGTGATGCCGTTCTTAAGGGAAAATAGTCATATTTACATGTTTTTGATTGAATATTATTTTTTGTGCTGAAATTATATATATCACTTTGCCTTTGTGTTGTTTTAATGATTAAAATTATTCGGTGAGCTTTGGTCGAGGGGAGTGAACTCTTGTTGTGTTGAATGTGCTTGAATGATTTTTATGAATGCTTGATATACCCGATAATAGATGGGGTAATGTCCTTCTTAAGGGAAGTCGTTAAGCATATCTTTCATAATGTTTGGGTCTTGTTGGTACGTGAAGTTTTTCGGGGAAGTCTAAGTACTCGGATAACTTAAAATTGGGTCAACTATTGGTTGTTATGCCTTAGCCCTGTGAAATTATGTGTTCATATCCTTGTTCGCACTTGCATTCTACAGGTATTGCTCTACGAATCGCTTATGCAACGGACATGAAAATGAAGAGTTGAAAAACTCTTATTGTTTCCATATGCATTTCGCATGTGACACGCAGATTATCACCTACAAAATGCATGAGGCATCACATATCTGTGTTAAAATTGCCAGCCTACTTCCTGTAAGGGCGAAGGCATATGCTACGTGCAAAATGGCTGATGCAATTTGCACTTGCCTTCACCCATTACATCTGTCTTCTCAAGTATTCTGTTAGCAAGGGCGAAGTCACTTGCAAAGCGCAAGTCTCCACCTGCGATTCACATGTGACTCGCACATGCTAACAGTCCACATGGTGTCTTTTTCTTCTTCTATGCATTCCATTTCTTTTTATTTCTTAACTTCTTTTAGAATTTTTATTGTCGATGTAATCATAAAAAGCTAATTTTTCAGGAATTTTAGACCAGGCTTCTGATAAACTTTGATTTTCTCTTACAATATTGCAGAAATACAAAAATATTTTGTTGTGCATTTGAGTACTCACAATCTTTTTTTGCAGTACTATGACCTTTATAGGCGCAAACGATAGGGAATAGCCACAGATGGAGCATCAACATCGGCACATCCTACCATACCTATGCAAAATGCGGGGCCATCCAAATCACAAATTTGATTTGGACTTGAGTGAATGGAGACTTATTATCTGACCTTTCGTGATCAGCAAGATATTGCAGCAGAATCTGTGCTGGATATAGACTCTTTCGAGAATGAACTCCCAAATATAGGAAAGTAATTCTATGAGAGAGATCGGGATCAAATTAATCAAGTTCCCAGCCCTTATCTTCCGAAATTGGTAGGAGAATTATATGCTTCCTACTGAGCCAGACAAGATATTTTGAAGCATAATAGCCCCATAAGAAAAAGGCCTTGTCTACAATCCATCCTAGTGCGGGGTAAAAAGATTGACATTACTCCCATGGCTATTAACTCTCTACTCTGGGTGAGGCACGACGCTCACCATCGGGATTTTCTCGGTGAGTTGCTTTATTGGACAACCAATATGCTTAGGTAGCCAGGGTTATTACTGACGGTCAACCTTTTTGGGCAACATTAAAAGGAAGGATTCTCATCAGGATCTTACGTTTGAAGCCAAAATATGGTTAGACTTTGTTTTCACAATGCTCATTCCATCCAAAAACACCACCCATGATGCCATAGAGGTTGCTATTCTTATCGCATGTATTATGTCTGGCATTCACATCAATGAGGGATAAATTATTGTGGAACAATTCAAAAGAAAAGCTAGACAATAATCCACCTCTTTTCCTTTCCCGTTCTCATTTTCACTTATATCTTCGTGCTAAATGTCCTCCATTTTGGCCATTGGAAAAAACTCATTGAGCGGAGGGCATAATCGATTTGGCCACTATGAGAAATAAATATGCTTCATCAATCAAGAAGAGAAGGTTTACCAACACTCTAGATGTTTCAGAAGGTACAAGTCCTACTCTGACTACTTCACATGATCATCTAAAGAGTCTTATTGCTACCCCTACAGTATTGCGCCACAATCGACATAGTGCCTCATAACTCTATCAACTGTGAACACCGACCACTTTGTCTCGCGGTTTACTCAAAATTGCTCACAATAATCTGATAGTTGGAACTGAATCTACCAGCTCCTGCTTCAGCCTCACCTCCTAGAAGTAGGAGTCCTCTTGATGATAGGTTTGTAGGAGGGACACAGATAGATATTGTGGAAACACCTAACATCTATAAGGAGGTCGGGCTAGATATGCATGCTACAGAGGGCATTGACCAGCTTGAGCACTATCAGGCAGAATTTCACCCATCTCCCACCAGAAATCCTCATACTAGACCAAGTTGGGCTGCCCCACCTTCTTCATTTTACGAGTTGATGACACTTCTAGATAAATAGGAAGTTGTTGATCCCAGTGGTCACATTAAGGTTATATGGGACCCATCAATTCCATCGGTGGAAGGGTTTTACATAGATCCAGAGAATAGATACATCCCACCACAACCATTACCACCACCCTCCCCACCACCCTATCTAGTCCTCTGAGAGTGCAACACCAATATTATTTAGGAAGGAGGAGTCGTCATTCTTATAGTTTTCAGGGAGTTTCTGCTATTCTTCTTTTGATTACTTACTTTTTGAGCATTGGGGACACTGCTTAATTTTTGTTTGGGTGTGTAATTACTATTTAAGCAATTATGGATCATTACTTGTGTCACTAATTTTTGCCCTTGTTGGGCTATTGTTAAATGGTTATGCGTGACCTCACTGGGCTAGATGTGCATTATTGCTTAAATTGCGCCCTTATCAGGCATGATCTTTTCTCTCGAGCCGCCCTATCGCCAAGTTAGTCCTAGATGCATAATTATTTCACTACCCGTGCATTACAAATTCGCTTAGTTCCTACACCAAAGCTTGTTTCCCATTTATCCATGAGAACATAACTTAATGTCGCCTTGTTAATAGTATATTAGTTGAATACACTCCGAGGATTTTCTTCATACCACGTTTCTTTTCCAAGGAGCAAATGTTTTATTTTGTTTATTTTTGGGTTGAACCGAGTTGGTGTTTCCCTATGATAGATTTAGAGGCGACTTACTTAAGAGAAAATGCCAAGTTTTAGTGTTAAATTGAGTCTGTGTTTTGCTTGTCTCAAAATAGGCCCACCAAAAAAAAATCTTGGCAAGAAATTTACAAATTGATAGAAATAAGGGAAAATGATTTTTTGCTAAAAGCATTCTCTTGTCATGACATGCACATTCTCTGTTTGGATTGATTAATTCACAAACAAGTGTGTAGAACTCGGAATAGCTTGTCAAAAGTCATTTGTCCTAATTGATTTTGAGACTAGTTGTGAAATTCTTGTGTTGTGATGCCTAGTGTGGCAAGGTTTTACTTCATTCTTGTGTATGTGTGTTGTCTAGAACTTTCCCCAAATGTGATTCAAGGTGAAATCCTAGATGTTACCGAGCTTGGAAGATGACCTTAGCCCCTTTTTGAATAGCCACTTTACCCCAAATTGACTTCCCTTAACATTGATCCCAGTAATCCCCTTTGAGCTTGTGACTTTTCTTTGGCACGTTGTTAGACATCTTAACCTTTTTTGGATTCTCTATCTTTGCACCTAATCTCCCTAATAGATAAAGAGTGAAATGTAGGCTAAAAGCCAATGTTTGGGGGGAATTAAAGTGTTAACATAGGCAAAAGCCTAAGTTTGGGGGTGTATGCATAAATGTGGAGAATAAAATGAGTTGTACTTTAATACAAGACAACACCTTATGTTTAAAATGAAAATTGCTTATAAAATATTCCATGTAAAGAATGAATGGAAATAAAAGAAAAATTGGTGCTACCAAATGAGTGTAACAAAAGGTAGTTGAATCAATAAGTTGAAAGGGAAGCTTGGGTTGTGAGAGGAATAAATAAGGTAAAGTTAATGTTTGAAAATGTGAGTGGTGCATTGAATGATCAAAAGTAGTGTTAGGGAGGTTTAGTCACTTGAGCCAAATGTAATCTTCACCTTAATCCTAGCCAATATTGTTGCCCGCAAGTCCTTGGTGATTCCAAGCTTGGTAACTCCACATTAGTGGCGAACTAAATAAGGGCAAGCCTATGGTTCAATGTGTATGCACTCAAAATTCTTTGAGAAAGTGAAAGTCTCTTTGGGTTCTCTTATAATCCCTTTATGATGAATTGCATGATTGTGAGTGGGATTCTCTCTTGTTGTCACGACCCAAAATAGGGCCGTGATGGCACCTACATAACCTCCCGGTAGGCAAGCCAACTTAAAGATGCAGAAGATAAAGATACAATATGAATAAGGGAAATGAGAGAGAAAACATAAGGAAATAAGGGCCAACTATATAGATACATACCAACTGTAATGAATACGCAAAAATGGCCCTAAAGTGACAGAGAAGACAATATATACACAAGAACCAACTCCGGACCTGGTGTCACCGGTACTAGAGCACCTAAAGTACGTAGTGGCTGTACAACAAGTACTGTCTATCCAAAATACAAAATATAGATAGAAAGATAGATGGAAAGTAGTAAAAAGACTCCAAAATGTTGGGAGCTCACCACAATCCAAACAACAGTTGACCACGAACGATAGGAGGATCAATGAGAGTGGCTAGTATTAGGTTTTGTATCAAAAAAAGATGCAGAGTGTAGTATGCGTATCAAAATATTGGGTACTGAGTAGGCATCATAGGCCGACCGAGATCAGAAAGATAATATATAATATAAACTACAGGAAAGTAAGCTAACTACAAGGATCCACCTAAATCTAGTTGTCAACAAAAAAATCGAACTATCTATCCGATAGTGAAGATAATAATGAATAACATGTAAAGAATTCCAAGTACACATAGATAATGCAATGCAATGATATGAGGTGGAGTAGGGCCAATGAAGAAAAGTAAAACCTGGTATTTGGTACCCTCGGCGCCCGGAAGGAACCTTGAGCTCATTAACATATGCATAAAAGTATAACCCAAATATGTGCTCCTTGGGCCTCCCAGAATCATGCTTCGGGGTCATCAACAGGAAAGTAAAAATAGATAAAGTATCCAAAAATATCCCTCGGACCGTCATAATAGTAGTACTTCTCTTTCTCTTTGAAAACTAGTGGTGAAGTAAAATTCTGAGTTTTGAACCAAAAATCCCATGTTTCTTTCATTTCCAAAACCAAAGCATTGTAGTGCAATAATGAGATATTATGCCATGTTTAGAGAATATCAATTCAACCAGGGTAAAAACACCCTCCAAACAAGATGACTGACCTGGTACTATGGGTTGCCTCCCATACAGCGCCTGATTTAATGTCGCGGCACGATGCGGGTGTCTTGATTACTCAGACTTCATCAAGATACACCAAAGATGGAACATGTACCTCCTCCGGGAGGCCCAGATATTGCTTTACCCTCTGCCCATTGGCTTTGAACAACTCACCATCTTTATTTTCGAGTTCGACCGCACCGGATAGGAACACTTGGTGTACTTTGAATGGTCCAGACCATTTGGATTTGAGTTTCCCGGGGAATAATTTGAACCTGGAGTTGAAAAACAATACCAAGTCCCCAACCTTGAACTCCCTTCTCTCAATTTTTCCTGTCATGGTACAGCTTCATTCGTTCCTTGTATAGAGCGGATCTCTCATATGCTCGCAATCAGAACTCGTCCATCTCATTCAATTGTTCCAACCTTAGTTCCGATGCCTCTTTCCAACTGAGATTTAACTTTTTGAGCGCCCAAAGGGCCTTATGCTCAAGTTCCACGGGCAAGTGACAAGCTTTACCAAAAACAAATTGGTAAGGAGACATACCTATTGGCGTCTTAAATGCTGTTCGGTACGCCCAGAGTGCGTCATCCAGCTTTCTCGCCCAATCTCGCTGGTTCACATTCACAGACTTAGCCAAGATCTCTTTAATTTCCCGGTTCGACACCTAGACTTGCCCACTGGTTTGGGGGTGATAAGGTGTGGCTACCTTTTGTTACTTCACTCCATATTTTGCTAGAGCAGCCCGGAACACCTTATTACAAAAATGTGAACCTCCATCACTGATGATTGTGCGAGGGGTGCCAAACCGAGCAAAGATGTTTCTTTTTAAAAATGCCACCACACTTCTCCCTTAGTTATCGGCCAAAGCAACTGCCTCTACCCACTTTGAAACATAATCCACCGCTACCAAGATGTAACGATTCCCATAAGAGCTTTCAAAAGGGCCCATAAAATATATTCCCCATACGTCGAACAACTCAACCTCCAAAATAGTGGACATGGGTAGCTCTTGTCGGCGAGAGATTGCTCCTCTTCGTTGGCATTGATCACAGAACTTGGCAAATTCATAGGAATCTTTCTGGATTGTCGGCCAATAGTACCCACACTGTAAGATTTTTCGGGCAGTTAGATTACCCGCATGATGTCCTCCAACTGGGGACGAATGGCAAGCTTGCAAGATGCTTGTCATTTCCACTTCCGGTACACATCTCCTTACTATGTTGTCAGCATACAACCGGAATAAATATGGCTCATCCCAGAAAAACTTACTTGCATCATGGAGAAACTTCTTTTTCTGGTGGAAGTTCAAATCTTCCGGGATCATGTCACTCACCGTATAATTTGCGAAGTCAGCGTACCAAGGCACCATATCAAGTGACGTAGCCATCACCTGATCATCCGGGAATGCATCATCAATCTTCGGTTCATCTATTACATTCTCTTCTCTCTCAAGCTTGGACAGATGATCCGCTACCTGGTTCTCACACCCTTTCCGATCTTTGACTTCAAAGTCAAATTCCTGCAACAATAGCACCCATCGGATTAGTCGAGGTTTTGCATCCTTTTTTGTCATCAGATACCTCAAGGATGCATGATATGTGTGCCCCACCACTTTTGTACCAAGTAAGTATGCTCTGAATTTCTCAAAAGCGTATACAACAGCCAACAGCTCCTGTTCAGTCACTGTGTAGTTCTTTTGCGCCCCATTCAATGCTTTACTAGCATAATAGATAGGGTGGAAAAGTTTATCTCGCTTCTGTCCCAGAATAGCTCCAAGCGCAACACCACTCGTATCGCACATTACTTCGAACGGTTTGGACCAATCCGGGGCAATTATAATAGGAGCATCCACTAACTTTTCTTTCAGGCATTCAAATGCCCTCAAACACTCAGCATCAAATACAAACTTCATCTCCTTTTCAAGCAACTTGCATAATGAGGTAGCAACCTTAGAGAAATCTTTGATGAATCTTCGGTAGAAACCCACATGACCAAGAAAGCTCCTCACACCCTTTACTGAAATGGGTGGAAGTAGTTTCTCGATGACTTCTATCTTGGCTCTATCTACCTCTAGACCTCTCATCGATATTTTGTGCCCTAATACAATGCCCTCTTTCACCATGAAATGGCATTTCTCCCAACTCAGCACGAGGTTTGACTCTTCACACCTTTGCAATGCCTGACCCAGATTAGCCAAGCAATCATCAAATGCATCACCTACTACCGAAAAGTCATCCATGAAGAATTCCAATGTGTTCTCCACCTTATCAGAAAAGATAGACATCATGCATCTTTGGAATGTTGCAGGAGCATTGCAAAGACCAAAGGGCATGCGTCTAAAAGCAAACGTACCATAGGGGCAGGTGAAAGTGGTATTCTCTTGATCTTCCGGGGCGATAGATATTTGGTTGTACCCCGAATATCCATCTAAAAAGCAATACCAACCTCTTCCAGCTAATCTATCCAACATCTGATCCATAAAGGGCATGGGGAAATGATCACGGAGAGTACAAGAGTTTAGCTTCCGGTAATCCATACAGACTCGCCAGCCCGTGACAGGTCTTAATGGAATCAGTTCATTCTTTTCATTTGCTACCACAGTCATTCCTCCCTTCTTAGGAACACATTGCACTGGGCTTACCCATTTGCTATCAGAGATTGGGTAAACCACTCTAGCATCGAGCCATTTGATGATCTCTTTCTTCACCACCTCTTGCATTGGCGGATTCAGTCTCCGTTGGTGCTCGGTGGAGGGAGTGCAATTTTCTTCTAGCTGTATCTTATGAGTACAAATACCTGGTGGGATGCCAATAATATCTGCAATGGTCCAACCGATTGCTCTCTTGTGTCTCCTCAGAGTGGATAATAACGCTTCAACTTGAGATTGCACAAGGTCTGTCGCGATGATTACAGGTAAGGTATCTTTGTCACCCAAAAATGCATACTTCAGATGACCTGGAAACTCTTTCAACTCTAATACCGGCGATTCCTCAATAGAAGGCTTTGCAGGAGGTGTCGGTCTGTTCTTTAAATCGAGATCCAATTTCTTTGGGGCGTAAACATATGACCCCATTCCAACCACAGCATTTACAATTTCCTCATAATGTTCGACGTTATCATCATCGAAGTTCATCATGACTGCTGCCAATGTCTCTACAGCAAGTCTCTCTTCAACAGAAACAATCACATCAGATTCTGCAACAACATCAATAACTGAGACGACATTCATGTCCCTCGGTTGCCTCATTGATCTGCACACATTAAACTTCACTACCTCGTCGTTCAACCTGAAAGTCAAATCGTTGCTCTCCATATCTACTAATACTCTTCCGGTTGCCAAGAAGGGTCGTCCCAAAATAATAGGGACTTCAAAGTCTACCTCGCAGTCCAAAATTACGAAGTCTGCCGGAAATATGAACTTCCCCACCTTCACAAGTACATCATACAGAATACCAACCGGGCGTTTCACCGATCTGTCAGCCATCAATAATCTCATAGTCGTCGGCTTGGGGGCTCCTAAGCCCAACTACCGGTAGATGGCTAACGGCATCAAGTTTATGCTAGCCCCCAAGTCACAAAGAGCCTTTGCAAAGTTAAACTCCCCTATGGTGCAAGGAATAGTGAACGCACCCGGGTCTTCTTTCTTTTAGACTAGCTACCTTGATGAAATGGCGCTACAATGGTGGAGGTTATCTTCCGGTTCAGGAACTTGCTATCTTCCACTTTCTTCTTCAACCGTTGTGGGAAAGGAGGTGGTGGCCGAGGCATCATAGTTGGAAGTTTTTCAACTTCCTTACTTTTATCCGTGAGCACTTGAGTAGCATCTTCTTCCGCACCGAGTTTTTCAACAGACACTTTCACACCCTCATCGACCATATTTTCAGCATCTACTAACTCATCTTTCTCAGCAACGCTACCTTTCTGGGTCTGAATTACCGGATGTGATTCTGCTAATGTCTTACCGCTTCTGGTGGTGATTGCCATACAATTTCCGTCATTTCTCGGGTTTTGAATGGTGTCACTCGGTAATGTTCCAGCTTTCCTTTGATTTAGAGACGCCGAGACTTGACTCATTTGTTGCTCTAACTGCTTGATTGAGGTGGAATGAGAATTAACCAACTGACTCAATGATGATAATTCCGATTTCATTTCCTTGACTCCGGAGTCAGTAGATTCTACCTTCAACAACATCTTTGCCATCATATTCTCTAACTTGGACGTCCCTGTATCATTGCTACTTCTTTCTCGGTTACCAGGTGGTACGTACAACCCACCTCTATCTGTTTTATTCATCCAGTTCCCCTGATCACGGTCTCTGTAGCCAGCTTTTTCATAGTAGTTGTCCTTCTAATAGTTCCGACCTTGGCTTCCCTGGCCATTGGCCTGGAAACCCCCCAAATAATTCGCCTCCTCATCAGACTCGAACTTTGCTGCTCTACTTTGGGAACCCACAACTTTCACTTTCTCCATGTCTCCAGACAGCAAATGTTTTGTCAATAGGTCCATTTGCGTTTTCAGATGGGCCATATCTTGGTCCCACTCTTCCTCTCTCCTGCATTGTTCTGCTGACATACCTACTGCATGAGTGCTAGCAGCCATCTCTGTGTCCCGTGTATGCCAGGCCCTATTGGTTTTAGTGAGCCAGTCCAGAATAGTTGTGGCATCGATAAAAGTGAGACCCATAAATGCTCCACCTGCTACATTATCCAGTGTCGGCTTGGTAGCCGAATTTAGTGCCCTGTAAAATGTCTGCATCTGAAAATTATCGGTCAACTGATGGTTAGGGCCTTGTGTCAGCTTTTTCTTGAACCGCAACCACGTCTCATGTAACGCCTCATGAGGTTGTTGTCTGAAGTTGCTAATTTCATCCCTCAACTGTATCATCCTAGAGGGAGGAAAGAACCTTTCTAGGAAAGCTCCTTTCAACTCTCCCCAGGTTGTGATAGAGTCGGGGGTTAGCTCTGTCAACCATAGCACTGCCTCATCAAATAGAGACAATGGAAACAACCTGAGTCTAATCGCGGTCTGACTTACTCCAGGCAATTCGAAGGACTTGCAGATACCCACAAAGTTCATCAGGTGTCGGTTTGGATCATCACCAGCCATACCACGGAACAATCCCTTTAAGTTCAACAGCTGGAGCATTGTGCTAGTAATGTTGAACTTGGCCCCGGGCGCTAGCGGAGGAAGAACAGTGGCGCCCGTAGCACCAACTCCATCTAATGCCATATCATCCTCTATATCCTCAACATTCACATGATGCTGATCCTGTTGAGCCTGCTATTCTGCAGCGAGCCTTGATGCCTCCTGTTGTTGTACATTCATGGTTTGCCTTAGCGTTCTTGCGAGCTCGGGGTCGTAAGGTAATATTGGTTCACCCGAGCGTCGGGTACTTGGCATGCACAACTCAGTACCCTGTAACAAACAAAAACAACAAATAAAAGTAAAATCAGGAAATATGACTAAGAGTCAAATAACACCAGACTTAATAAACAATCGTATTCCCCGGCAACGGCGCCAAAATTTGATACGCCCAAATTACAACTCCAATTATGAAGTGTAAGCGGTCATCATCAAATATAGAACCCAACAGAGGTTGGGGTCGATCCCACAGGTAATAAGGTGCAAATTAAGTCGTTAGTGAATTAGATGACTAGTAATCAATAGTTTCCGGTAAAAAGGGGGGTTTGTGTGAACAATATTTGATCAAAAGAAATAATAATGTACGATGAATAATCAATATGAGAGTGAACTAGGGAAGTGTTCACCATGGCATCGTAACAATGTCGACTCAAAGCTTAACCGGGTTCTTTCTATGTGCATGTCACGATGTGATTGAATTAATGGTATCATCTAAACGTTTCTCAACCAATTAGACGAATTTCCTTTTCAATTCTCTTGAACTTGAAAAGGTGAGCTTTTATATTTCAATCCTAAACATCAAGTAGATTAATCTAGTTACAGCATTAATCATAAGATGAGATGTGGTGGTCTCGAATCCTCGTAGTTAATCAAATTTCCCGGTTTTAATCTCTTTACTCAAGCAAATTAAACCTAGGCATGTTCTAATGTTTGCAACCACTAGAAAACGTTAATAATGAATGATTAACAACGTGAAAACATAAATATTGAACCCGATACTACCTGGAATCTATATTGCTACTTTTGTCATGGCTCCCACAACCCTAGTTGTGGGAAGTTAGTTACTGATGCTATTCGGAGAAGAGAAGAAAATCATATTCATAATAAAGAGAAAAGATTCTTACAATATAATGAACACAAGCTTCAATTATCCAAGAACAAGAAACCAAGATCCCAAGAACAATGGAAGAACAAGATGATGAAGAAGAAAAATGTGTAGTGTCGTGTTTTCTCTCCAAAAACTCGCTCAAAAGTCGACTAAAAATATATCCTAGAACTATTGGGTAATCAATAATTAAAATAAACCTAACACAGGGTATTTATAGTAGTCCAGGAAATAAAGTCCAAAAATAGAATTTTCGAAATCCGCGTGGTATTTGACGAGTCGCCTGACGGACCGTCGCCACTGTGACGGGCCATCACTCACAGCCGTCGCCACTATCAAGTACATGCCATCTTTTAGCTCCCACTTGACGGCTTGGCTGACGGTCCGTCAAAGGTGTGACGGGCCGTCATGCCAACCGTCGCCGCTATCCAGTGGCTACTTTAGCTGTTGCCAGACTTGGTGGCTCTCCTGACGGTCAGTCACCTGTGTGACGAGCTGTCAGGTCCTCCATCAAGCTTAACCTTTGTTACTTAGCTTGAGTATTTTTACTTCCTTTTTATCCTTGTCTACATTTCCTGCAAATACAACATAAAAACATCAAAAGACACAAAAGTTGCTCGAAAACTTGCGAGTATTCTTAGTTAAAGGCGTCAAATGTGCCGTAGAATCCAGGCACATCACCTACATATCCAAATGGAAATCAGGTCAAATGTAGTTCAGGAATACAAAAGAGAGTGAATAAAAGCATAAAAAGTTTATTGATCATAAGACGGAGAAATAGAGGATAATAACACTTTGCATACGAGTCTTGTTCTCGTCAATTCCTTTGATGTAGCTTGCGCTTCCTTGTTAAATGTCTTGGAAATATTTTTGTTGGATCACCTTGAACAATGACTGCATTTATCATGACATGATTACTGTTTAGTGATCTTTGCACTTTTATTTTGACCTTCTCAATCAGAGTCTGAATTTTGTGCCTCAATGCTGAACATTCCTCGATATCATGACCTTGAATATTTGACTGATAAACACAACTTTTGGATGGATCAAAAGACGGAGATGAGTACCTAGGAATCCATCCCCTTATTGGTTTCAACACTCCTTGAGCCCACAATCTTTGAAATATACTCGACAAAGTTTCCGTTAAGGGAGTAAAGGTACGAGGGTTTCTCCCTTTTTGTGGAGAAGAATCGGGTGCCTGATACACCTCTGGAGAACTTTGTGGATTATACGACTGGGGACGCTCATCAAAAATGGCATGGACTTGTTCAGAATTTTGATGATATTTTGTCTGAGGTATAGGGGTCGATATCTTATTTCCTTTTTCATCCGGTGAGCTCTTCGATGTTTGAAAGGCGGCTTGTATTGTAGAAACATCATTGATTCTCTCCGTCTAAATGCCATATTCTAATTCTTTCCCAATTCGAATCAGATTATCAAAGCTTTGAATACTTGCAAAGTATAATGATTCATAATATACACCATCGAGTGACCTTATGAAGGTTTGTACCAATTCTTCTTCAGGTACTGAAGGACGCACTTTAGAAGCTTCTAATCTCCATCGTGTTACATATTCCTCAAAAGACTCGTGATTCAATTTTCTTAATCTGAGCAAATTTAGCATAGATGCATCGGCCTTAATGTTGAACTTATATTGTTCTACAAAGTCTCGAGCCATATCTTCCCACGAATACCATTTGCCAAAGTCTTGTTTGACATACCATGTGAGTGCTATTCCCGATAAACTCTGAATAAATAACCTCATAAGAAGAGCCTCGTTATGTCCTGTTCCAACCAATCTGCTGCAATAATCCTTAAGATGTGTGATTGGATCTCCATGCCTATCAAACACATTGAATTTTGGAATATTGTACCCTAGCGACAATTCAATTCCTGGATGTAGACATAATTTTTTATACCTCAGGTCATAAACATTTTCAGAGCGTAATTTTTCATCCACCCTCTCCTCTAAATCATGAATCCTTTTTTGCAATGCACCTAGCTTGTTGTTCTCATCTTCGCCAGATATAATCATTCTCGGTAAAGTACCGCGATCAAAGTGGGCTGAAGATATTTGTTCAGGGAGTGTATGAGTAGGGACGGAGAGAGGAGATATAGTCCAAAAAGTATTTTGCCTGGAGCTAGCAGGAAGAAGACTAGCTTTCTTTCGAATACTGAGCATATTTTTCATATTGCAGATTCTTAATCGAATCGATGTTCAAACGCTAGACAACCTTTGAGCAAAAATAAATTAAACATAAATAAAATTATCATGTACCATACATAAGCTTGAAACATTGAATAATTATAATGATAATGATACTAAAAATAAAGGACGCCCAAAATGGACGAGAATTAAAATTTAAAGAGTGATTTAAACGCAGAGATTTGAGCTTCGCCTGAAATTTATGATAGTAACAAAACTTATGATTTCAAAGGTTCGACATGATACTAGGATGCAAACTTAAGAGACAAGGGAGTCGTAGGATGAACAAGGCCGATTATTGTTGAACACTAGAGCTCTCTCCATATTATTCTTTTTCATCTAACGTTGAACTTTAGTCAACCTTAGGAGAAGTAGATTCATGATTAACAAAGGAGGAATGAACGCAAGAAAATATCTTATGAAGAACAATATTATGGAGTCATAGAGTGGAATGCCTTATTTATCTGAGTACTAGATTATGATTTATTCAGAATTGAATTAAGGTTATGAGGGATCTATACAACTCAAAAGTTGCGAGAGTTGAAAGATGACACAAACATCGAATGTTGATGATTGCAAGTCAAACTTACGATGAAATATGTACCCAAATAAATAGGATTTTGACAAAGAAAATAATATGTCCATGTTGAACGCGAGGATTCAAGGATATTCTAAAGGTAACAAATTACCCTAAGAGGTTAGAAAGGGGTCTAGGATATCCTATCAAGGAATAGATTAAATCAAGAGATGATTTGTATGTCAAAAGAAGATTTCTAGAGGACAGGCTCAAATCATAACGTTAAAATAAAGGAGGATTTGACTAGGCCCTAAGATTGTATGATTTGGGCCTAAAGGAAAAAGGTATGGTTCTATAAAATTACTTGCATTAAGTGCAAATAAATAAATTTTAACATCGCCTAGAACTTGGGATTCTAAGAGTAAGGGATACCTAAGACACGAATTAAATAATCGAATAGGTAAAATAATAACGTAAACATAAAAGATTAACACATAACAAATAAATATATGCATCATTTTTGTGTCACAAACACGCATTTATAGTTAATACATGCATGACTTAAGTATAAGGGGTGGGCACAACACTATCTTAGTTTTCAAGATTTGGATAGACACAGACTCATGGTTTTCCTATGCAAGGAGGCACGTGGTCATATGGTAGCAAACTATCCGCTCATCCCACGTCTATGCCAACTCTCTAAAATGGGTATTTGAAAGAATTTTAGAGAAGTGCAAAGGCACAACTCACGTGTATAGTGTGTGAAAGTGTGAAGCTCCCAAGTGGGAGGAAGTATGAACGGAATGTCAGTTATGAAAAATGATAATATGGAGCATATATAAAAAGACAGTAAAACATTGAACAGTTTATGAAAGCAGTAAAAACAAGTAAATTAATCAATAAAGAATCACAAGTAATTTTGACAAAGAAAATAGAAAAATTTCCATGAAAACATGAGAATAAATAGAAAATTAATCATGCCAGGATACACAAAACTTATATCATCTATGAAAAAACATTAAGCATGAAAAATACAAAAGAATCAAGGAGCCAGCTAAACTTGAAAAAAATAAAATAATAAAATTAATTAGGGAGAAAAAGCAGTCATTAAATAAGATAAGGTAACACAAATTCCCACATAATATCAAATACGTAATGGTTAGAACCTAATTATCCCCAGCAGAGTCGTCATTCTGTCGCGCCCCATTTTTCTTGCGAAAAGTGGACCATCGACGTGACAACTCTTTTCGGATAGGAAAGAGAGTGAGTCGCCACCTAACGAAATAAAGGCGCGTTAGGGCATCGTTCTAAACTAACTACGATTAATTTTAGTTTTAGAGGTCTACGTCACCAGAAATCGGGTAAGGGTTCAAGTTACCTCAAAAGGAAGGTGTTAAGCACCTTTCGAGGTCCACAAATGTGGGTCCTTGCCGGATTCATTATTTATGTGGGAATTAAGTGATAAACAAAGGGTCAACAACGTTATTAGCCTATTATTAACTAGGTAATTAAACAAATAATCCTTTATTTTAAACAAGTAGCTAAGTTAGTTACTAACAGTCTAAGTGAGAAAAAGATCATGCATATAAACCACAATTAAAATAAATAATAAAACGAAAAGGAGATCAGCGAGAAGACAGAATTAACACAAGAATATAGAAAAAAGAAACCTAATTACTAAGTGATTTAGATAACTACCCCAAACATATAATAAAACAGGAACTAAACTTAGGCTAGTTTTAACCAATTCGGATCAGCGCCCGGCTTATTTACCGAAGATAATTTTAAAGACATTGTCGTATTCTGCTCGGGTCAATTTCCATCATGTCCGTCTATCTACCCACCTAAGTTGGTTATTAAGATTATTTTCCTGAGAGCGCACTAAACAAATGAAACATACTAACGCGTCTTAAGATGCTTACCCGTCCCAACTTAATGTCCAAGAGGCGTTTACTAACTTGGATGTGGATCTAGACAAATAAAATCTTAGGTTTCCTAATTAGACACGGGGTTAATGTCAATCAAAACATACATGGACTGAAAAACAAGTAGCACATAAATGATCTCACATAGGCCTCACCATTCATACAATTAACACTTTATGTAGCATGATATCTAGCGATGAAAACGTACAAAACATTCATTAATTAATCCTATGAGCAAGTCATTTAATGAAAGTCATATGAACAAAGCTTCTAATTATTTAGCATGCTGAAACTAACTTAAGTCCATAAAAAACAACCATTTAATATACTAAGACTGATTTTAAACATGTTGAAACTGATTTTAATATGCTGAATTAAATTTGACAGATTTAAGCATGCTGAAACTGATTTTAATACTGAATTAAATTTAACAGATTTAAACATGCTGAAACTGATTTTAATACTGAATTAAATTTAACAGATTTAAACATACTGAAACTGATTTTAATACTGAATTAAATTTAACAGATTTAAACATGCTGAAACTGATTTTAATACTAAATTAAATTTAACAGATTTAAACATGCTGAAAATGACTTTAATACTGAATTAAATTTAACAGATTTAAACATGCTGAAACTGATTTTAATACTAAATTAAATTTAACATATTTAAACATGCTGAAAATGACTTTAATATGCTAAAACGGATTTGACTCTTAGGTGTGGTTTCACAACTGAAAACAGTTTTAAGCCTATAGGCATGGTTTCTAAGTAAATAATATTATATTTAACATGTTGAAACAGAAATATCATATAAGCACGATTTCTGATTTTTTAAAGCGGATTTTAAAACCTAAAACATGATTTCT
The DNA here is from genome assembly GCA_003996215.1 of Jaltomata sinuosa. Classification (NCBI taxonomy): domain Eukaryota; kingdom Viridiplantae; phylum Streptophyta; class Magnoliopsida; order Solanales; family Solanaceae; genus Jaltomata; species Jaltomata sinuosa. Next base: position 27,465 of record QJPP01007489.1, on the reverse strand, counting down.
AACAAACGATATTAATACACTCCTATAGGCATAATTTCTAACAAATGATATCAACAGAAATCCTATAGGCATAATTTCTACGATTTACAATTAAGCAAGTAGCACGTAGTTTGCCCCTCCCCCGTTGCACCCCTAATATATCTTATTATTTATCGAAGCTTGTACAAAATATTACAGACCAAATAAATGAATGAGAAATAAAATAAACAGATCTAATTCTTGGAGACTCCCAAATCCTGGCAACTCTTCAAGGTCCCAACCAAATGCTAGCAAAGAACCTGTTAAAGATAAATATATAAAAATGCAAAGGAGCCTATAACGATTCCTAATACTAGTCCCTGACATTACAAAGTTTCATGAGAACCTCAAGGGTTCTAGGCATTGACCATGTCAAGGTTTAGGATATGTTTAAGGCCCTCTCCATTCCACACAACATATACCAGAACAATAGCAAGAAAGAATCATGGCAGTAACATATATAACTAATATATGATCTACAAGTAGTGGCAGTTTGGATCACATAATCAAGTAGGCAATAAGTTATTAGCTTTAAACTCCTATATTCATGCTTTCTATCAAACTCATAAATTATGTATACAAATTAAGAGACATACCGGTTTGCAGTGAACAATAAGAGAAATTTGAAATTCAACACTTAGCAGCAATCAACCATTTTGTTCACAGTAGAGAGCCTTTTAACAATATGAGAGTAGTCAATATGAGTGTAAAGTCTGAGAGATAATGAAAAGAGGGAGTTGTTTATATAGTAGAAGAGAAGTATTCCATTGCATAATTCAGGGGAGGAAGAGGATTCAGAAAGCCAATTAGAGGGATTATTTTCCTTAAAGAAATTATGCTAAGTTTACCATAAATATACTAACACTAAATCTGTCCAAACTAAAAAGGAAGGTCAAGAATCAATGAGCATGAATCAATCAAGAATTTACCAAAGTTAACCAAGTATCAAGGCTATCTAAAATTTGAAATGGTGAATATGTCACACAATCTGTCTCTTCTCACCATAATCTTTTTTTCAAAATTCAAGCAATTGCACCAATCAAGTCAACACATACCAAAATTACACAAGTACTAAGGCTACTCTAATCCACAAAAGAAAGAAAAATCACTCAAAAGGATGATGACATGCTATGGTCAATCAATTTCACATCCAAATTTTACCAAGGATAACCAAGTATCAAGTTTTTTTTCACAATTTGAACTTGAAAGAAAGAGGGGGGCAGACAGATAAATTTTGCTACAAATAAACAAGTAACATGGCTGTCCTAAATATACAAGGAAAGGAGATACCAAATCATGCTTGGACCAGATTAATTGCATCATAAAGTGATCAAGTGATAAGCATAAAGGACTCCCAATCACAGAACTAATCAAGTAATAGGATTGTAACAGTTATTCTCTTCCCATGCTCAAAAACATGCCATATAAGACTGCCTCGGGGCTAAGCATAGACTTTCCAAGTCATGAGCAAAATTTTAATCCAATAATAAGATATAACTTAACATGTAGAACATATCGGGGCGATGAAAGGAAGTAAACAGAGGCAAACCAAACCAATTCGAACTTAGAACATGAAGCAGCAAATTGGCAATTGAATTCAATACAAAAACAACTCATCAGGTTTCAGGCTTAGAACATAGTAACAGTAATCCAACACACATGCTACTAATAAAATTAGCTTCACCGACAAAACAAGCATATGTTTCAAATTTTTGGAGTTAGGCTAAAAGTGACAGTTCATGACAAGTCTGAGTGTTCACGTATGACGGTCCACAGGGGAAGATTAACACAAAATCACAAGATTCAAACACAAATTTTACCCAAATCTTAACAATTTCACATCTAATAATCTGATGACAGAGCAAGAATATGACAGAATTAAACCAAAAAAGAAACCAAACCAGAAATGATTTCGTGATATCCCGTAGGAACCCCCAAGTTTTGACAATGACCCAAATGGTAGATCCAATTTTGCGGACCTCTCGGTCAGGCATCCTTTAGCCACAAAAATAGTGAAAAACATGCATGGTGCCTCTTTTTCCCATAGTTCACCAGCAGCGGGGTCAATGGTTTGGAGGCGGCCGTTTGGTATCTGCGGAGGAGTTCGCCAGAGATGGAGAGAGAGAAAAGGGGAAGGGTGAAGATGGTAGTTGTTTGGTGTTTGGTTGATGGTTAGTCAGGGTCTTGCCGATGGTGGGGGTTAGTCAGGGAAATGAAGCAAAGCGACGTCAGTGGGCCACCGCCCGTCGGCATAGGAGAAGAGAGGAGAGTTAGATGGAGGGAGATGAAGGTGAGGCGGCGGCTGGGTTCGTTGGAGGCTCGGTGGCTGGTGGAGTAGCGGCGACCGCCATTGGTCAACGATGGGAAAGAGGGGATTTGGGGTGAGTGGCGGCTGGTGGAGGGGAAAAAATGAATTAGGTTTTAGGGGGTATGGGTGATTAAGAAAGGAAAGAGGGGTGAGATTTAATCTCGACCGTTGATCACATTAGATCAATGGCTGAGATTTGATCTCATAGCGAGTCGGATCCGGGTCGGTTGATGGGTCACGGAATTGGATTTGAGATTTAAAAATGGGTCAAATTAGTTCAAATTTAGGCTAGAATTGAAAGAAATTGACTCAAAAGGGCTAGAATTTAAATAAATTGGTAAGAGAATTACAAATTGAGCTGCCATTTAATTAATAAAATAATTAACGAGATTAATAAATAAATACACTACGTACATAACAATTTACATATATTATTTAAAATTATAAATAAATTACGTATATATATTGTACGTAAAATCAATTACATGTAATATTATACGAAATTTACGATGGAATAGTAATAATAAGAAATAAATTATATATTTATAAATTACATATAAATTTAAAAAGTGTCAAGACGACGATAAAATACATGATTTATTTAGTAAATAAAAGCAATACGCAAGGAAAATTAAGCTTAAAAAATAAGAATAACTAGTAAAATAACAGCCCGTGAGAGGTATACGGAGGTCAAAATTGGGTGTCAATAAAGTGAAGAAAATATTTGATGTGATGTAAGTGGTTGGTATTGATTGTGTCGAGTTGGCATCCTATAAACTCAAGGATGTAGCGCATATCTGGTTCACACAATGGAAGGAAGCTAGGGCTAGGGACGTGGTCCCTATGACTTGGGACTGTTTTGAGAGAGCTTTCCTTGATTAGTTCTTCCCGAGGGAGTTGAGGCAAGTGAAGGCCGAGGAGTTTGTGAACTTGAGACAGGGATCCATGACTATTCAAGAGAATAGTTTGAAGTTCACTTAGCTATCTAAGTATGCTCCCTCTATTATAGCGGACCCACAGGATCAGATGAGCAAGTATATCTATTGGGTTTCAGATTTGGTAAAGAAGAAGTGTAGGTCTGCTATGTTGTTGAGTTGCATGAGTATCTCCAGGCTTATGACTCATACTCACCAGATCGAGGAAGACAAGCTTAGGGAGATGGCTAGGGAGAACAAGAGGGCTAGGTCCAAAGGTTCAGGTTTTAGCTATTAGAGGTCCGGTGGCGGACATCTCTCTTCGTTTCAGAAGAAGTCATCAGGACCTGTGCATTATACCGCTAGTGCTCTTTCTCAGGACTTCATGCCTCATCATGATCAGTTTAGTAGAGGTGCGGGCTCTTATTCTCAGGGGAGTGGTTCAAAGGGGCCTCCCTACCTCGTTTGCACCAAGTGTGGAAAGAATCATACTGGTGAGTGTCTAGCTGGTAGAGAGGGTTGCTATGGATGTGGTCAGGTTGGTCACAAGATTCGAGATTGCCCTTCAGCTAAGAAAGGGCAGGGTGGTAGCAGGACTCAGTCTGCCCCATCAGCTTCAGGAGGTTGACCAGCCCAGCAGGGCACTGCTTCTAGTTCCGGTAGTCAGTGCCAGAATAAACTTTATGCCATGTCCTCTCGTCAGGACTAGAAGGGTTCCCCAGATATTGTCACTAGTATGTTGAAAGTATTCTCTTTCGATGTGTATGCTTTGTTGGACCCTGGCACCTCCATATCTTTTATGACCCCTTATATAGCATGCAAGTTTGAAATTTGTCCTGAATTGCTTTTAGAACCCTTTTGTATTTCTACTCGTGTTAGTGAGTCAGTCCTAGCCAAAAGAATCTACATAAATTGCCCTATCTTAGTCCTTCATAGAGTCACTTCAGTGGATTTAGTAGAGTTGGAGATGACTGATTTTGATGTTATCCTTGGTATGGATTGGTTGCATGCTTGTTATGCTTCGGTTGATTGTCGTACTCGGGTTTTCAGTTTCAAGTTTTCAAGTGAGCCTGTCTTAGAGTGGCAGGGTAGTCCTACATCCTCAAAGGGTCATTTCATATCTTATCTTAAGGCTAGGAAGATGATTTCTAAGGGTTATGTTTATATATAGTTCGGGTTATGGACAAGGAGTCTGAAACCCCATCCCTTCAGTCTGTTCCTGTTGTGAATGAGTTCCCAGAATTATTTCCCAAAGATTTGCCTGGAGTCCTTCTGGAGCGGGAAATCGACTTTGGGATCGACATTCTCCCAGATACGAATCATATCTCTATTCCTCCTTATAGAATGGATCCTGCAGAACTTAAAGAGTTAAAGGGTCAGTTGAAGGATCTTCTTGATAAGGGTTTCATTAGGCCTAGCATTTCTCCATAGGGTGCCCCAGTCTTATTCGTGCTAAAGAAAGATGGTTCCCTCAGGATGTGTATTTCCTACCATCAGTTTAACAAGGTCACAATCAAGAATAAGTATCCCATCCCTAGGATTGATGACGTGTTTGATTAGCTTCAGGGTGCTAGTTTTTTCTCCAAAATCGACCTTAGATCCAGTTATCATTAGCTTCGTGTTAGAGACTGTGATATCCCAAAGACCGCCTTCAGGATTCGGTATAGTCATTATGAATTTGTTGTGATGTCTTTTGGTTTAACAAATGCTCCCACAGCTTTTATGGATTTCATGAACCGTGTGTTCAAGCAGTATTGGATATGTTTGTGATTGTGTGCATTAATGATATCCTCATCTATTCTCGGAGTAAGGAGGAGCATGCAGACCATTTAAGAGTGGTGTTGTAAACTCTCAAGAACTGGCAATTATTTGCTATGTTTGGCAAGTGTAAGTTCTGGATGCAGTCTATGGCTTTTTTGGGTCACATTGTGACTAGAGATGGTATTCGAGTTGATTCTCAAAAGATTGAGGCAGTAAAGAACTGGCCTAGATCTACTTCCCCATCTGATATTAGGAGCTTTTTGGGTTTGGCTGGTTACTACAGGAGATTTGTGGAAGGATTTTCTTCCATTGCTGCCCTTTTGACTCGGTTGACTCAGAAAGAAGGTAAAATTTCAGTGGTCTGACCTTTGTGAGAAGAACTTTTAGGAATTGAAGACTAGATTGACCACATCTCCAGTGTTGGCTATATCCAAGGGCCTAGAGGATTTTGTTGTGTATTGTGATGCTTCTAGGATTGGTTTTGGTTATGTGTTGATGCATTGTGGTAAAGTGATTGCTTATGCTTCGAGATAGATTAAGACTCAGGAGAAGAACTACCCTACTCATGATATTGAGTTAGCAGCCGTTGTCTTTGCTTTGAAGAATTGGAGACATTACTTGTATGGGGTACATGTGGATGTATTCACTGATCATAAGAATCTTCAATATGTGTTCACTCAAAAGGAATTGTATTTGCAACAAAGAAGATGGCTTGAGCTTCTTAAGGATTATGACATGAGTGTGCTTTACCACCCGGGTAAGGCCAATATTTTTGCGGATGTACTTAGTAGATTGTCCATGGGTAGTGTGTCTTCAGTTGAAGACATGAAGAAGGAATTGGTTAAGGAGGTTCATAGGATTGCTCTGGTGGGAGTTTGCCTTATAGACTCGACAGAAGGTGGTGTTATTGTTCAGAATGGTTCCGAATCATATTTGGTGGCTGAAGTGAAGGCAAAGCAAGATAGTGATCCCATTTTGCTTCAGCTAAAGGGTGCAGCCCATCAACAAAGAGTTGAGGTTTACTCCCAATGGGGAGATGGTGTGCTTCTCTATCAGGGTCAATTGTGTGTGCCTGATGTAGATAGGTTGAGCCAACAGATTCTGACTGAGGCTCATAGTTCCAGATATTTAATTCACCCCGGTGCCACCAAGATGTAACGTGATCTACGGGAAGTCTATATGTTGAATGGTATGAAGAGGGACATATCCGGTTTTGTGGTTAAGTGTCCCAACTGTCAGCAAGTAAAGGTACAGCATCAGCGACCGGGTGGCATAACTCAGTATATTAACCTTCCTACGTAGAAGTGGGAAGCGATCAATATGGACTTCATTACAGGTTTGCCTCATACTCGAAGGCAATATCACTCCATTTGGGTGATCGACGATCGGATGACTAAGTCATCCCACTTCTTGGTCGTTAAGATTACTAATTCAGTAGATGATTATGCCAGACTCTACATTTGGGAGATAGTCAGATTGCATGGTGTTCCTTTATCTATCATTTAAGATAGAGGTACCCAGTTTTAGAGATCATTTCAGAGAGGTCTTTGTACTCAAGTGAAGCTTAGCACAACTTTTCACCCACAGACGGATGGCCAGGCAGAGCATACTATTAAGACCTTGGAGGATATGTTGAGGGCTTGTGTGATTTACTTCAAAGGTAATTGGAATGATCACTTACCTCTTATCGAGTTTGCCAACAACAACAGCTTTCACTTTTGCATCCATATGGCTCTTTATGAGGCACTTTATGCTCGGAGGTGTAGGTCTCCTATCAGTTGGTTTGAGGTAGGTGAGGCAGCCTTGATTGGTTCAAATTCAGTTCATGAGGCTATGGAAAAGGCTCAACTTATTAAGGAGAGGTTGAAGACCACTCAGAGTCGACAGAAATCATATGCGGATGTGAGGAGAAGGGAATCAGAATTTGAGGTTGATGATTAGGTTTTTTTTAAGGTGTCACCCATGAAGGGTCTGATGAGATTTGGCATGAAAGGGAAGCTTAGTCCCCATTTTTTAGGTCCTTTTATGATTCTGAGGAAAGTTGATAGCGTTGCTTATGAGTTGGATTTGCCATCGGATTTACAAGCAATTCATCCGATTTTCCATGTTTCCTTGTTGAAGAAGTGTGTTGGTGATCTGACCTTGATTGTCCCTTTAGAGTATGTGGATGTGAAGTATAGTCTCACTTATGAAGAGGTTCCCATGGAGATTCTTGATTGTCAGATTCGGAGGTTGAGAAACAAAGAAGTCTCTTCGGTAAAAGTTCTTTGGAGGAATCAACTTGTTGAGGGATCTACTTGGAAAGCAGAAGTAGCCATGAAAGCCAAGTACCCTCATCTGTTTCCTTCCAATTCTGTTTCAGCTTGAGTTAATAGTTTCCTCCTTAGTATGTTCCTTCAATTCTATTCCACCAGTTTTTCTCATGATCTTAGCATGTATTCATGTTTTCGAAGTTGATTCAGTGATGTTTTTAAGTTGCAAGCTCAGTTATCATGTTTGTTCTTCAGATTTTATGTATTGTTGATGGGTTATGCTATTTTCTCTACAGTTTTCCCTTGTTTAGTCTTCATTCGAGGATGAATGATCCCAAAGGGGAGATATTGTAACACCCCAGAAACATATTCAGCTTTTAAACTCAGAATCTCAGAAAAATTTCAGCGTTTATGGGTTCACGAGTCCAAACCACGGACCGTATTCTGAACCACGAGTCATGGAATGAAGTCGTGGTTTAAGTCTACCAAGCTCATAATCTGGTTTGAAAACCACGAGTTGAATCTATAGACCTTAGTTCAGTCTACAGCCCATCTGTCGACTCGTGGTATCAGACTTGAGGACTGACTGATTCCCAGGAACCACGAGTCAAGTCTACAACCCGTAGTTTGAACTACAGACCATCCTATTGACTTGTGAAACCTGATCAGAGACCTGCCAAGTCCTTCAGGAATGACGAATTGGTTTGGCGGGTTATAATCTATTATACGGTCTATCCTATTGACTCGTAGACTGCCTTATGTAGCCTGTTCACTTGGCTAGGAATGATGGATGGAAACCACGAGTTGTGGTTTGGTCTACGGCCCGTGGAATCTATCTGTGGTCCCTGAAAGTCAACTTTTTCCAGCTTTTTTCTAATTATGTCCCAGGGGTATTTTAGTTATTACCCACCCTTTTAACTCCTAAATGAGGTCGTTTTGACTATTTCTAGAAGGGTTTTCACCCTCATTAGCCTAAGTCCCTCTTCAAATGTTCATTCATCTCCCAAAACGGAAAAGAACTCTTTCAAGATCCAAGTCTCAAGCTCCAAGTTCAAATCTCATTTTCTTTTCAATTTCAAGTGGGTTAGCTTCAATCAAGGTATGTGGGTATTCAATAAGGGATTCCCTCCACCCTTATGCCCAAATCCCCAATCTTCTAAATTGAATTTATGGATTTCTAAATTAGGGTTCTTACTCATATTGGGGAAAAAGTTAAGTGTCTTTTCCTAAGGTATCAATTCATGATTTCTTATTACATTTCTATGATTTAATTAAAGTTCCTCAGTTGATTTCAAAAGCCCATATGTTTATGATGAATTTTAGCATGATTTCATTGAATTGCATGTCTTCAAGTAAAATTGGTATGTTTAGAAAACATGACCTCTATTTTCATGAAATTGCATGCCTAACTCTTCAAGTTATGATATTAGAAAGAAAAGTATATTTTGAATTATGGTTTTGGAAAGCTTTAATATTCATGACTTGTGAATTGCATGACATCAGATATGTCCTTATACTTTTCCAACAGTTTTGGACATTAGATATGTCCCTATGTTTTATTAAAGGTTTGGCATCCAGATATGTCTGCCTAAGTTATGAACAGTTTTGACATTAGATATGTCATAAGTATTATGAGCTATATTATATGTTTTTGGGAGTAGTATTAGCAGCGAGTTAGACAGGGTGAGAGTACCCTTAGTCCCTGAACTACGTGCCCCCGTACGTTCTAAGTCCCCTTAGTTTGGCATCAGATTTAGTGATCACGCCACAGTCATGCCTCTATACCCTGACAAGGTATATTAGATCCTTTTGATGGGAAATATACATCAGATTTCATGTAGCTCACATGATCTATGTCAATTAGAGAACCTCCCACAGAAACATTATCAGGTTTTAAAATGCATTGACTCTTTGCCTTCAAATTTTAGGACCATTATGATTACTATGATATTTGTATAACTTATTTTGGCATTGCATTGAGTCTCTTGCATTTCAGTTTTAGACTTATATCATGATTTCAGCTTTACAAGTTTATTTAGCATGTTTATCTCAAATTCCTGTTTATCTCATATATTCAGTACATCCTATAGAACTGACGCATTTTGCGCTGCATCTTTTTACGATGCAGATTCAGGCACCTGCCCTCAGACTCGTGGCTAGACTACGCCAGAATTTTAGCTAATTTTGGTGAGTCCTCATTATTCGAGGGCTAGAGATAGAGTATCCATCTTTATATTTTAATTTCAGATTTTTGAGTTAGCTGGGGTCTTGTCTCAACAACTCTTTATGTTATTTAGAGGCTTTTCAGACATAGACAGTATTCGAGTCTCCTCTTTGTATGTGTATTCCTACTCAACTTGATTATTTATACAATTTTTTTCAGATCTTCCTAGTATGTTTCTGTTTATCTATTTATTTATTTGAGTTATGCTATGACCAAGGGTTAGCTTGGGACACTTGTAGTCCCGGGTCCCATTTTACATCTAGGGGGTAGCCTCAAGGCATGACATGAGGATGTGCTCCCCCGTACTAATGATGAGAGGTTGGATGATGATCAGGATCTTAGAGAGTCCACACTTACTTCGCACTCCCGAAAGGGTGGTGCTGGCCCGAGCGGAAGAACCTCAAATGAGGATACAGCTGCAGATAATGATAAAGATGAGGCCTAGTTTTTCAGGGAGTTCACCCTTCTTTCCCTTAAGCTATTAGCATTGAGGGCAATGCTTCTTTTATGGGGAGGGGGTGACTTTAATTGCTTTTTGTTGGTTTCCCGTGATTGGGCTTAAGATATTTTTTTATTTCCTTTGCCGGGCCTTGTTGAAATTTTTAGTTCTGCTAGATTTATTTTGGCCATTGTAGGGCATATTTTAGATGATTGTGATGCTTATTACCCTTGCTGGGCCTTTTTCTTATGATTAGTTTGTTTTGAGCTTAATTGTGCCCTTGTCGGGCTTGATTTTTGTTATTGTGATTGTGTTGCCGGGTTGGTCTTACACACCCCATTGTTTTACTACCCGTGCTTTGCAAATGCGCTAAAGGCCTACGCTGAGGCTTTTTTTTAATTGTAACATGAGCACAAAATTTGAATATCCCCTTGTTAATAGTAGTTTACAAATAAACTCCGAGGGTTTTCTTAATACCACAGTTCTTTCCCAAGGAGCAAAATTTTTCTTTATCTCTCTTTTTCTTTTGTTTTTGTGTCAAACCGAGTTGGTGTTTCCCTATGATAGATTGAGAGGCGACTTTCTTAAGGGAAAATGCCAAGTTTAATTTAAAATTGAGTCTGTAGTTGCTTGTCTCGAAATGGACCTATCGAAAATTTTCTCTTGGCAAATTGTTTTTGAAAATAAAAGGAAGAAGGGAAATGATTTTTTAAAGAAAAGCATTTTCTTGTCATGACTTGCACACTCTCGCTTTAGCTTGATTAAATCACAAATGAGTGTGTAATGAAATCAGAAAATCTTGTTTAAAATCATTTGTCCCAATTGATTTTGAGACTAATGAAAAAAGTCTTGTGGCATAATACCTTGTGTGGTGAGGCTTTACCTTGATTCTCGTGCATGCGTGTCATCTAGAACTTGCCCCAAATGTGATTCAAGGCAAAATTCTAGGTGTGACCGAGCTTGGATGATGACCTTAGGCTCTTTTGGCCCTTTTTGATAGCCACTTCACCCAAATGAATTTCTGTGACATCAACCCTAGTGAACCACTTTGAGCTTGTAACCGTTCTTTGGCACCTGGTTAAAACCTTGACCTTTTTGGAATCTTTATCTTGGCACCTATCATCCCTAATTTCTTGAAAGTGAAATGTGGGCTAAAAGCCTAAGTTTGGGGGGAAAATGAAAAGACAACATAGGCAAATGCCTAAGTTTAGGGGTGTATGTGATCAAATAAGGAGAAGAAAAGGAATGCACTTCAAGTGCAAGGTAGCACCTTAGGTTTGAATTGAAAAGCGCTCCAAAAGTCAATCCAATGAGCATAAAAAATGAAAATAAAAAATTAGGTGCTACCAAATGAAGGTGATACAAGGAGTTTGAAGGATCATGATTGGAAGGGAGAAGATTGGGTTGTGTGAGGGAGAAATAAGGTGAAGTTGAAATTTGAAAATGTGAGCGGTGTTCGAAAGGATAACAAAGAGCGTTAGGGAGGTGTAGTCACTTGAACTAAATGATATCCTCACCTTAGACCTAGCCAACATCGTAACCCACAAGTCCTTGGTGATTCTGAGCTTGGCTACCCTACATTAGTGGCGATTTACATGAAGGGCAAGCCTATGGTTCGACGTGTGTTCACTGGAACTTCCTTGAGAGAGTGAGAGTCTTTTTAGTTCTCCTACAATCCCATTGTTTTGTGAATTGCATGATTGTGAGTGGGATTGTATCTTGTGGTGAGTGGCATCCTGCACTCGAATTGAAACATGAAGTCTCTATTTTAATTGAGAGGAATGAATGAGACAAGTTATGTGGTGAATCTTGAGGCAAACCTTGAAGGTCCATGCCAATTACTTGAGAAGCTTAAATATCTTATTTTGAATGACAAAATTCCCTTGATTTTGAATAAGAAATAACGTCCTTTTGGAAAAGGTTTTGAAATGACCAATTTCCTTGATATTGTGGTGGTTCAAAATGAGATGAGCATTGTAGTTGAGTCTTTTGTTTGAGTCTTTTTGTTTATTCTTTTTCTTAATTTTTAGTATAGATTAGCCCTTTGTGCCTTGATTGAATCTAGAGCATAATTCATTCCATGCCTTGTCAGTATCTTGCTTGAGGAGAAGCAATAGTTCAAGTTTGGGAGTTTGATAAGTCGGTAATCTACCAACTTATTAAGCCTCTATCCATGAAATATTTCTATGTTTTGAATAGATTTAGAGGTTCTTAGGGCCTTATTTGATGTCTACGCAGGTACTTATGATCAATGATGGAAAACAAGGAAATAGACCCAAAAAGAGCTTAAAAGGAGTGAAGTGTGAAGTGATCGGAAAAAATGGAGATTCTGCCTTGAGATGCAGTGCATGTGTGACACGCACAAGCTGTGGTGTGAACCACACCTAGACCGCATAGAGCCACAAAGTCACTGAAGAATCTACTAATAGGTACGGTCGTTGTGCAATGTGCACAAGTCATGGTGCGAATCGCACCTCTTTTGCACGAAGACTCCAAAAGTAGCTGAAGTCACTGGTACAACTGAAGATGGTGTGTGAAGCACACATCAGGACATGCAAACTGCACATCGCGTCATATGCCACCCAAAGGGCAATTTTGTCCAGAAAATTAGTGATGTTTTGGGAAAGTATAAAAAGCCAATTTAGGCACAATTGTAAATAGAATCCTTCAGTCCTAAATATTTTGAAGAGTTTTTATCTTTGAGAACAAGTTTCCTCTCCAAGAAGAAGATGTTTTCAATACATTCTCTCTTCAAAATCTTGGTTAACCATTTGTGTACAAAATTGAGCTTAGAACTTGAAATTACACTTGAATGAAGAGGAATTTGACTTACCCATTTGGTATATCTCTTTTCTTTAGTATGAGTAGCTAATTTCATTTTTCTAGGGATGTGTTGATAATGGGTTCTTGACAAATGGGTGTGGGTGTTGTTAATTCTTGCTTATAATTGTTTATTTGACATGGGTCTAGTAGTTTCACCAAGTTTTAATCCTAAAATTAGTGGTTGCAAATATTGATTTTTATACTTGACTATGTTGTTACTTGAAAGAGAATTTCATAGTTTCGGATGTGAAATTATTAGTGGGAACTTGGGACTCCATTCAGATTTGAGGCTAGAAATAGCTCATATCGACTGAATCACCCATTTAAGGGTCTAAGCTAGAGAGAGTGTGACCTCCTTAAGATTTAGCTTGGTTGTTTGTTGTTAAACTGATAGTGCTCTAACCAAGATTTTTGGATATATGGTTGTTGATCGAGAGAAAAACAATCCATACCCATGACCAAGGCTACCTATGTAATTGATCGAGAATAAGCATGAATAAGCAATTACCCTACCCCACATTTGAGCCCCATTGGATACACATCCCTAGTTGTCTACTCTCATTTGTACACCTATTTTACTTTACCGTCTTGCTTGAATTGGATTTTTGTGACAGAATTCCCAATTCTCCCCAATCCTTTACTTTCTTGCATTTAAACACTTACTCTCTTAGTGAAGTCGTTTCTATACAATCATCATTGTGTTATGTACAAGTCTCTGTGGGTACAACCCCGATACCTGTTGGGTACTTATAAATGTGTTTTGCTTGACGATCGCCATTACCTCCTCATGTGAGAGTACGTTTGAGCGTTTATAACCATTTTATAAGGGAGAATTTATATTGGCTTGTCATCTGGTAATGTATCAATAGAAAAATTAGTCTCCCATTCTAGGTGAATACTAGGATGCTCATCTAGAAAAACATTTTGAATCTCATTAACCACTAGAATAATTGAATAGTCGATGGTTGAGCGTCAATATCTTAAACGCAGACAATATGGTAAATTCATCCTTAGGCGATCATTTTCATTGCCTTAAGATGGGAAATAAACATGTCTTTCAGCGTTGCCACATTACCTTTCCACTCTCAAACTACTTCCCTTTGAAAGAGGGATCTAATAGTCTTTGCTCGGCAGTCGACATTAGCATAACAAGATGCCAGCCAATCCGTACACATAATAATATCAAAGTCAAGAATCTGTAGCTCTATCAGGACTACAAAGGTCTAACAACCAACAATCTCTATAGTACAACCTCGATAATTTGTCATGGCGATAATTTAGTTTCCAACAACAAAAGGTCGATGTAATGACTTAGGTACTATACATAACTTCACAGCAATAAATGGGGTAACATATGATAATGTGGATCCTCGATCTATCAAAACATAAATATAGTGAAAGAAACCACTCAATATACATGTCACAATGTGTAGCGATGAGTCTGAATCCTGATGACCTATCAGTGCATAAGTGAATTTTGGGCCACTACTAGAACTAAATGCTCATCATTGGCCCGACCTCTATCTGATGAAATTAGGGACCCACACTTGATAGGATATACTGAGAAAGATGATCCAATTATTGATTTGTCCCTCTATCCTGAAACATACTGGCCTATTAACGGATAATATCTTTTTGTAGGACCCTCTTGGACACCAAAATAGCATATTGTAGATCCCCGATTAAATCTCTTGACATGTGTTTATTGCATGTATCACAATGTGGCATAGTTGATCTAAACTACTCTAGGACCCTATCCTGTTGTGAGCTTGATGCTTGTGATTTCTCACTCAGACCTGACTACCTCAAGAGATCCAAACTGCTATCCTGGGAATGCTATAGTGGATGCCTAAGTGGTCTCCCCGAATACCAAGGTCCGGAGCCACCCTAGGCCACTATGTAAAATTGGTGGGCCTATCCCTCTTATGTTTCCCTCTCTCAACTCTCTCAATCATATACTGCTGATGTCAAAACACCTCTGTGTTCTGTGCAGCGGCATGTATTTTCGTGATGTCCATATTGTCATTATGTACGGTTTTAGTACAAGCCCAATAACAATCGTAAGCCAAATAACTCAACCCTTATGACTCAGCTCTATAACACGATTTGAGCAAGTGAATGGTAGCTTTCCTGAACAATGTCTGTAGGTTCTTGCTTATAGAATGTGGTGCACAACACACTTATAAATAAGATACTACTAGACACAACTTGAAGACTCCCTAGGATATGATATTGCTCTGATACCAAGTTTTTCACGCCCCAAACTCAAGGGTGCAACTGGAACCTGATGCCAAAACTTAGGACAAAGACGACCTTCCTGAACCATTTTCCAATGGCGCATAGCAGCCACACATAATCAAGAAAACAAGTAAGTATATCTTGGCTTAAAAATTAGGCTTCGGTTGGCAAGTCCCCTGTCTACATCTCTAAAAAGAAAACAACTACTCCTAACAGTTCATATAAAGAAATAAACATAGCATATAAGTCCTGTTTGGGCCGTTGACGCTGCCTTGACATCTAGGAAAGCATAAATGCTATCCGATCCATCGAGGCCACCATGATCTCTATATAAAAATTAAAAACATGTATATAAAAGGTAATCTAGTCCAATGAGCTGCTAAACTGCCAATAAAACAATAACAAGGCCCAACTAACAAATAAGCTAAAACTAATAAACATACAAGGCCAGAATGGCCACCATCATAACTATGCAACTCAACCTACAAGTCTGCAAGCCTCTATGAATACAATACTTAGTGGGACAGGGTTGCAACCTACCCAATAACAATAAAAATCAAAAAGGCAAACCTCTGAGACTCTGGCGACCTTTGGAAGGAAAGGAGTCAACCAACCCTCTAAAAGCTCGACTATGCTACCCGTCAAGTCTGGAAAGTCATCACTCAGGACCTGCAAACATGAATGCAGTGCCCCCAGGAAATGGGGTATCAGTACGAAATAATGTACTGAGCATGTAAGGCAAACAGAAAACTAAAACTTAAGTTTAAGGACTAACAAAATGTCAAGAGTAAAACAGAAGTACAATAACTTACCTTCTTGCAAAAAGATACAACCTGAAGCACATAGAAAATAATAACCTTATTTGACCCCTATAAGCCCAACAGGTACAAATAGCATACAATTTCCATAAGTTCTAATAGGCGCAATGTCACGACCCGATTTCTCGGTCATGATGGCACCTACAACCCCCGGTAGGTGAACCAAACCCTGTAGCCCAGAACAGTTAGTAATGGGCTACTATTTAACAAATAAGAGAATAAGACGAATAAAATAGATAATATGAATGTAAATATATACAAATGCGGAAAACTAAACCAAACCCCCAAGACCTGGTATCATAGTACAGAGCCAAACTACATACATGGAGTACAAGTAAACCAAAACTATATATACAGATGTCTCTGAATGGTAATAGAGTACATGAAGCAAAAGATAAACTAAAGCTAAGCTCCGATCGCCAAGAGCCCACCTTCAGCCTGAAGTAGTCTCCAACAGATCTCCAAGCACGAATCTCAACGATCTACCGGCGATGGCCCACACTAGGATCTGCACCCAAAGATGCAGGGGGTAGGGGTGAGCACCAAATGCGAAGCATAAGGTACCCAGTAGGTATCATAGGCCGACTGGGCACATATAAGATAAAAGCGCAGTAATAGACAGAATAGAAGCAAGTAGTCACAGAAATCAACGAAAGGTACACAGGAACTAGCCCAGAGGGAAATCAACAGAACCACATGTGAGGCTAGTAAGCAGAATATACACACCAAAGGCACAGGTGAAAGTAAGAAATAACGCACCTGGGGTCCTTGCAACAACAGTGTATACAAAATAAGTTTACGAAATGGACGGTATACCGGTAACCTCAAGTGTAAGAAGAAGAGAGAAAGAGTAATAATAGGCATGCTCAAGACATGAATCAATACTCAACTAATCATATCAACCTCAAATCCAGAAACTAACACCCTAACAGTACCAATCTCATACTTATCCATAATAGAGAATCATTCTATAAGTAAAAAGCAAAAGTCTACCTACAGTCCCTCGGCCGCCCATACAACCGAGGAACACAAACAAGTGAAAACAAACCCTCCGGCATCCCATACTACCGGAGCGTACAATCAGCAAACAGCAAACAAGGGTGGAACCTCGAACCATGAATGATATGATGCATGAAGATCTCAAGTGCCATAGTATCTCTGTATGTACCTCCTCCGGCGCCGATCCGGCCCAGCAGGTAGGTTCCATGGAAGGTCTCTGCCCGTATACCTCTACTCCCCCGTATACCCCTCTTCCGGCACACGCAGCTCGTAGCCCCTGGCCCGGATAGCAAGGTCCATGGAGGTCCTCGACCCCATACCATATCTCAGTATCAGAACATGTATCAAGATAGAGTCCCAGTCTCAATATCAAGATATAGAACCAGTCTCAAATATGCATGCCCAGACCCTGTCCAGGACTAAAAATAGTAGGAAAATATCTGAAAAACCCCTCCAAGGGTGCCCGGGCGTCGCCGGGTCTAAACAGTAAAAAGTCATCTCATGTGCTCGGTCCAACCGAGCTAAAAATCATCTCAAGTAGTAAGAAAACTCAACTAGCACTCCGGCCCTGCCGAGTCTAGTGATAATCGTAAAACTGATGATTTTAAACCACAAGTGAAATCAACCATTTCCAAATCATTTCCATCAAAAACGACCCCCCGGGCCATGCAAGGTTTAGAAAACAGTGTCAGTAGGCCCAAAGCCAAAACCGCTGTAAAACATCGATAAAACCTCTTTATATGCATGGAAATGATATGCTCACACACAACAATAGCTGCCCAACAGCTTACAATCAACCTACCGACCCTGCACAGGCCCACAGCTACTCAGCAAGCATAACCAGCCTAGAAGGATAATTCTATGCCCGGGACTCGCGGACATTCCCAAAATCCCACCGTCTATGTTCCAGAGTCAATAAGGCCCTCACAGGACCGCAAGGGTAAATAAATAAAATATATCGCCAAATACTACAAACAACGGAGGAATAAAAATAGCGGACATGAATAAAGCGGTCAAGGTCTGTGGTACCAACCTAGTAAACCAACCCAAGGATGCCCATTAATACAATTTTATTCTATATATGCGGAGTCTAGGGAAATTAAACCGTAACCTACCTGTCGTCCGACGACAAGCTGCTGGAACACGATGTCCAAGCTCGAACCACTCCGAGAGAATCCAAAATTAAATCGGAATCGGAATCGAATTTGGGAAGGAATAACTTGACAAGATAATTGATTTACTTTATCAAATATATCTTTCTCACAACAAAACCTCTCACGTGAATGAGTATTTAATACTGTGCATAATTGTATGCAATCAGTAATATATACTTTATGTATATAACTTTCAGCAATCACTAATATATAATCAGTGTAAATGCTGCCACCTTTCAACCCTATAATGCTGCCTTCACCTTCCACTTACACGTGGGGGTGGAGGTGGCAACCACTTTCCCTCCGTTAGATATATATTCGGGTATTGCATAAATTCGTGGTAAAATAATTATAGTATTTTAAATATACCATAATTATTAGAAAATCATTTCCAATAAAACCTACTATATTATAATAATAAATTTTAACATAATTAAATTTACTATCTCCGTTAAAATATTACGGAGTATAAAAACTTTATAAAATAAATACGTAAACACTTATATCGTACCAAACATATTTTTCATAAGCCTTTTAAAATATTTTGAAAAGGTAATAATAATATACTTTTTACCAAATTTACTTTTTAAATAATATTTCAAATATACGCACGATACTAATAAAATTCTTAAGTTTAGGCTCGTAATTCGCCTACGCACGATTTTGATATTCAAGAATTATCTCGGGATCCTCCCTTATATTTTATCACTGTTTCGGAACTGAAATGGCATTTTAAAACGTAAAATTGAAGCTTAAATCGGGTTAAACCCGACCCGATTCGCGACCCGGTTCGTAACCCGTTTTCTGCCAGACAGTCCGCGGTAAAACAGTCATAACTCTCTGCTCCGAGATTATTTGGACGTGCGGTTTTGTGCGTTGGAAACTAGACTCGTAGACCTTCGATTTGGTATTTCGGGGGACTTCTAACTCTTATATATTGGGAGAAAAGCCCCGACACATTTGACCCAAAGTTCAGAAAATTGTTAAAGGTCTTACGATATCTTTTGCCGATTTGCTTGACTTCAAACTTAAACGTGGAAATGACCGGAAGGGTCATTACATCATCCACTACTAAAAAGGGCTTTCGTCCTCGAAAGTCAAGGTCAAGGGGTACCTGAAGGCTAAAATAGCTGCGGATACTGAACCCGCATATCTCTCTCGGTCTCCCAGGTAGCCTCCTCGACTGGACGGTGTCTCCACTGAACCTTAACAACCGGGATCTCTCGAGACCTCAATCTCCTGACATCTCTGGCCAAAATAGCTGCTGGCTCCTCAACAAAAGCTAAACCCTCATCCAACTGAACTGAATCCCACTGCAACACGTGAGACTCATCTGGGACATACCGACGCAACACCGAAACATGAAACACAGGATGTATAGCCGAAAACATCGGAGGTAAAGCTAACTGATAGGCAACGCTACCAACCTTCTGTAGAATCTCAAACGGCCCAATGTACCTGGGACTAAGCTTGCCCCGCCTACCAAATCTCATCACGCCCTTCATGGGCGATACCCGGAGAAACACCAAGTCACCGACACTAAACTCCAAAGCACAAAGCCTACGATCAGCATAACTCTTCTGCCTGCTCTGAGCTGCCCGAAGTCTATCCTGAATCACTCGGACTCGGTCTAAGGAATCTCGAAGCAAATCTGTGCGCTGTGGCCCAGCACTAAAACCATCAAACCAACCTACCGGTGATCTGCAACGCCTGCCATACAAAGCCTCAAAAGGTGCCATGCCGATACTCGAATGGAAACTATTATTATAAGCAAACTCTGCCAAGGGAACAAACTGATCCCATGAACCTCCAAAGTCAAGAACACAGGCTCGAAGCATGTCCTCCAGAATCTGAATGGTCCTCTCGGACTGGCCATCTGTCTGAGGGTGGAAAGCGGTACTAAGATGAACCTCTGTACCCAAATCTCGCTGAATAGCGCTCCAGAACTGAGATGTGAACTGAGTGCCGCGGTCTGAAATAATAGAAGCTGGGACCCCATGCAATCGAACAATCTCACGAAGGTAGATCTGAGCTAACCTCTCTGCACCATAAGAAGTCTGAACCGGCAAGAAATGTGTTGACTTAGTCAGCCTATCAACAATCACCCATATGGAATCAAACCTCTGAGAAGTACGAGGCAAACCAACAACAAAGTCCATAGTAATCCCTTCCCACTTCCCCAGGAATGGAAGTCGCTGCATCAAAAATCAACCAGGAGTCTATCATGTGCTCGAACTTAATCCTTTGACGAGTTCAAGCAACCGAGATACAACTCCGCTATATCCCGCTTTCATACCAACTCCACCAGTAAGCTGCCTCAAGTCTCTATTAGCATCTTTCGCTGTGCCGGGTGAATGGAATATCTAGTAAATGTGCCTCACGAAGTATCAACTGAATCAAATCACTAACCCTCGGAACACAAGGCGACTATCATACCTCAGAACCCCATCTGAATCTAGAGTAGCCCGACTGGTCTCACCCTGAACAACCGATCACGAAGGTCACACAACTGCTGATCCTCAAACTGACGGCTCTGAATCTGATCAATCAAGGTAGAACGAACCTCAATGCTGGCGAGGACTCTGCTAGGATCCGACAAGTCAAGCCTAACCAAACGGTTAGCCAAGGACTGAATGTCCAAGGCCAACGGCCGCTCTGAAACTGAAAGAGAAGCTAGGCTACCCATACTCACTGTCTTTTGACTCAAGGCATCCGCTACCACGTTTGCCTTGCCCGGATGATACAGAATGGTGAAGTCATAGTCCTTCAGTAACTCGACCCATCTCCTCTGTCTCGAGTTCAACTCCCGCTGACTCGTGATATACTGAAGACTACGGTGATCGGTGAAGATATCACAGTGAACTCCATATAAATAATGTCTCCAGATCTTGAGCGCGAAAACTACTGCCGCCAACTCTAAGTCATGAGTGGGGTAGTTGCGCTCGTGAACCTTCAGCTGCCTCGACGCATATGCTATTACTCGACCCTACTGCATCAACACACAACCAAGACCAATCCCAGAAGCATCACAGTACACGGAGAAGCTCTGACCCTCAACCGGCAAAGTCAACACTGGAGCTGAAGTCAATAAGGCCTTAAGCCTCTGGAAGCTATCCTCACACTGATCTGACCACTGAAATGGGACATCCTTCCTAGTCAGCATAGTCAAAGGTGCTGCTATGGAAGAAAATCCCTCAACGAACCGTCTATAGTAACTTGCTAACCCAATAAAGCTGCGAACTTCAGTAACAGTAGTAGGTCTAGGCCACTCACAAACCGCTGAAATCTTTCCCGGATCAACCCTAATCCCATCCTTAGACACCACGTGCCCTAGGAATGCAACTGACTCAAGCCAAAACTCGCACTTTGAGAACTTGGCATAAAGCCGATGATCTCTCAAAGTCTGGAGTATAACCCTCAAGTGCTGCTCATGCTCATCTCTACTACGCGAGTATACCAAGATGTCGTCTATAAAAACTATCACAAATGAGTCCAAATACGGGCCAAGAACACTGTGCATCAAGTTCATAAAGGCTGCGGGGGCATTAGTCAACCCAAAAGACATCACCAGGAACTCATAATGGCCATAACGTGTCCTGAATGCTGTCTTAGGGATGTCCTCCGCCCTAATCCTCAACTGATGGTAGCCAGACCTCAAATCAATCTTCGAAAACACGACTGAACCCTGAAGCTGGTCAAACAAATCATCAATCCTCGGCAACGGATACCTATTCTTCACTGTCACCCTATTCAGCTGCCGATAATCAATACACATGCGCATCGACCCATCCTTCTTCTTCACGAAGAGAACAGGAGCACCCCAAGGTGACACACTGGGTCTAATAAACCCCTTAGCTAACAGATCCTGGAGCTGCTCCTTAAGCTCCCTCAACTCAGCAGGAGCCATGCGGTAAGGAGGAATAGAAATGGGCCTAGTACCCGGCTCCAACTCAATAGCAAAATCAATATCTCTCTCAGGTGGAAGGCCTGGCAGGTCGGTAGGAAACACATCGAGGAAGTCTCTAACCACAGGAACAAACTCAGGAGAAGTGGGGTCAGCACTAACATCTCGGACATATGCTAGATAAGCTACACACCCACGGGCAATTAACTTCCTAGCTCGAAGACAAGAAGATGATCCCAGATGGTGCATGGCTAACAGAACCCTGCCACACAACCGGGGATACACCGGGCACAGCTATGGTAATGGTCTTGGCATAACAATCCAAAACCACACGGTGAGGGGATAACCAGTCCATGCCCAGTATCACATCAAAATCTAGCATATCAAGAACCATCAAATCACCCCAAGTCTCTGAATCACCAACAGATAACATACAGGATCTCACAATCCGATCCACTACTAAAGAATCTCCTACTGGGGTCAAAACAGAAACAGGAATAGATAATGGCTCACTAGCCAACCCCAAACAAGGCACAAAGTAGGCAGATACATATGAACAAGTGGATCCAGGATCAAATAAAGCCATAGCAGGCTGATGGCACACATAAATCGTACCTGTAATCACAGTATCTGAGGCCTCTGCCTCTGGTCTCCTAGGGACCGCATAAAACTGACGACGACCTCCACCTGCCCGACCGCCATCCCTACCACCTGCTCTACCGCGTGGCGCACCACCTCTAATCTGACGACCACCCCCTCTAGCAGGGGGCTGAACCGCTCGTAAAGGCTCGGCTAACTGAACTGTACCCTGCTGAGGGCAATCTTTAGCAAAATGACCCATCGCACCACAAGTAAAACAAGCCCCTAATGGCCTACTCTGTCGAGATGAACCCGCAAATCCCGAATGACCACCACGACCTGATGCCCTAGAAACTGTACCCCTCGAAGACTGGCCGCCATAGCCCTGATGGCTGCCCTGACCCTGCTCGAACTGGGTACTATCAAAGGTCTGAAGGGAAGACTGAACCGGTCGGCTGGACTGACCCTGGTACTGCTGTGGCTGATAACTCCGACTCCACTGGCCAGGACCTCTACCCCCATATCTAGAACCACTATAGAAACCCTGATGTCGAGGCCTCTTATCTCTGGACCCCTGATCATGTCGCTGTAAGTCCTCCACCGTGCGAGCATAGTCTACAATAGCCTGGAATGGCCGACCACTGGCAATCAATATCTCAGCTGGCTGCCTAATCTCTGGCCTCAAACCCCATACAAATCTGCGAATCCTATCTGCCTCAGTAGGAATGATCATAGCTCCGAATGGTGCTAACTGATGAAAACGGGTCTCATACTCTGATATAGTCATAGATCCCTGCGTAAGATGAGTAAACTGCTCCCTGCGACGCTCTCGATCACTCTGGGGTAGGAACTTGGCCATAAAGGCCTCATAAAACTCAGACTAGGTCAACGGAGGTGACGACAGTGGTCTACAAGCAACCTGGGCCCTCCACCATAACTTTGCTGGGCCCTCTAACTGGTAGGTAGTATAACCAACCCCGTGAGTCTCCAATAAACCCAGATGATGCAACATCTCCTCACAGGTGGTAATGAAGTCATGTGGATCCTGTCCAGAAGTACCCGCAAATCTCGGGGGTGCTAACCTCAAAAATCTGCCCAACGCCTTCTGCTCTGTCTCTGTCATAACTAGGCGAGGAGCAAGAGGCTGTGCAACAGATGGAACTGGAATAACCTCCGCACGGGGAGCCATAGTAACAGGCTGTGCACCTAAGCTCTGTGCACCCAGGGCTGCCCCCTGAGCAGATGTCTGCGCTACCTCCGAAGGCCGCTCTCCAATCACACCCAAAACTGCAATAGTAATCCCCGAATATCTGGAGACGGAGCTGTGGGTGGAGCTGGCACAGAAGTGGGCACTGGAGCTGGTACTGGAGCTGGCGCTGGAGCTAGTGGTACCTGGGCTGCCCCCTGAACCACACGCTGCTCGGGCTCTACCTCCACGCTAGCAGCTCTAGCAGGTGCCACTGTTCGAGGGCGTCCTCGACCCCTAGCTGGAGTGGGAGGCTCATCCTCGCGTGCTGCCGATGATCTCGTACGAACCATCTGCGGAAGAATGAAGTAGAACAAATGAGATTTCCAGAAACTTCAAGGGTTGTACGCACGACACGGAAGCAATGAAAGAGTCAAATTTCCTAAAATGCCACTGTAGCCTCCCAAAGATTGAGTACGGACGTCTCCGCCCCGATCCGTAGGACTCTACTAGACATTGGCTCCTATACTGATGACACCGGTGAACCTAAAGCTCTGATACCAAGTTGTCACGACCCGATTTCTCGGTCATGATGGCACCTACAACCCCCGGTAGGTGAACCAAACCCTGTAGCCCAGAACAGTTAGTAATGGGCTACTATTTAACAAATAAGAGAATAAGACGAATAAAATAGATAATATGAATGTAAATATATACAAATGCGGAAAACTAAACCAAACCCCCAAGACCTGGTATCATAGTACAGAGCCAAACTACATACATGGAGTACAAGTAAACCAAAACTATATATACAGATGTCTCTGAATGGTAATAGAGTACATGAAGCAAAAGATAAACTAAAGCTAAGCTCCGATCGCCAAGAGCCCACCTTCAGCCTGAAGTAGGCTCCAACAGATCTCCAAGCACGAATCTCAACGATCTACCGGCGATGGCCCACACTAGGATCTGCACCCAAAGATGCAGGGGGTAGGGGTGAGCACCAAATGCGAAGCATAAGGTACCCAGTAGGTATCATAGGCCGACTGGGCACATATAAGATAAAAGAGCAGTAATAGACAGAATAGAAGCAAGTAGTCACAGAAATCAACGAAAGGTACACAGGAACTAGCCCAGAGGGAAATCAACAGAACCACATGATGAGGCTAGTAAGCAGAATATACACACCAAAGGCACAGGTGAAAGTAAGAAACAACGCACCTGGGATCCTTGCAACAACAGTGTATACAAAATAAGTTTACGAAATGGACGGTATACCGGTAACCTCAAGTGTAAGAAGAAGAGGAGAAAGAATAATAATAGGCATGCTCAAGACATGAATCAATACTCAACTAATCATATCAACCTCAAATCCAGAAACTAACACCCTAGCAGTACCAATCTCATACTTATCCATAATAGAGAACATTCTATAAGTAAAAAGCAAAAGTCTACCTACAGTCCCTCGGCCGCCCATACAACCGAGGAACACAAACAAGTGAAAACAAACCCTCCGGCATCCCATACTACCGGAGCGTACAATCAGCAAACAGCAAACAAGGGTGGAACCTCGAACCATGAATGATATGATGCATGAAGATCTCAAGTGCCATAGTATCTCTGTATGTACCTCCTCCGGCGCCGATCCGGCCCAGCAGGTAGGTTCCATGGAAGGTCTCTGCCCGTATACCTCTACTCCCCCGTATACCCCTCTTCCGGCACACGCAGCTCGTAGCTCCTGGCCCGGATAGCAAGGTCCATGGAGGTCCTCGACCCCATACCATATCTCAGTATCAGAACATGTATCAAGATAGAGTCCCAGTCTCAATATCAAGATATAGAACCAGTCTCAAATATGCATGCCCAGACCCTGTCCAGGACTAAAAATAGTAGGAAAATATCTGAAAAACCCCTCCAAGGGTGCCCGGGCATCGCCGGGTCTAAACAGTAAAAAGTCATCTCATGTGCTCGGTCCAACCGATGCTAAAAATCATCTCAAGTAGTAAGAAAACTCAACTAGCACTCCGGCCCTGCCGAGTCTAGTGAAAATCGTAAAACTGATGATTTTAAACCACAAGCGAAATCAACCATTTCCAAATCATTTCCATCAAAAACGACCCCCCGGGCCATGCAAGGTTTAGAAAACAGTGTCAGTAGGCCCAAAGCCAAAACCGCTGTAAAACATCGATAAAACCCTCTTTATATGCATGGAAATGATATGCTCACACACAACAATAGCTGCCCAACAGCTTACAATCAACCTACCGACCCTGCACAGGCCCACAGCTACTCAGCAAGCATAACCAGCCTAGAAGGATAATTCTATGCCCGGGACTCGCGGACATTCCCAAAATCCCACCTTCTATGTTCCAGAGTCAATAAGGCCCTCACAGGACCGCAAGGGTAAATAAATAAAATATATCGCCAAATACTACAAGCAACGGAGGAATAAAAATAGCGGACATGAATAAAGCGGTCAAGGTCTGTGGTACCAACCTAATAAACCAACCCAAGGATGCCCATTAATACAATTTTATTCTATATATACGGAGTCTGGGGAAATTAAACCGTAACCTACCTGTCGTCCGACGACAAGCTGCTGGAACACGATGTCCAAGCTCGAACCACTCCGAGAGAATCCAAAATTAAATCGAATCGGAATCGAATTTGGGAAGGAATAACTTGACAAGATAATTGATTTACTTTATCAAATATATCTTTCTCACAACAAAACCTCTCACGTGAATGAGTATTTAATACTGTGCATAATTGTATGCAATCAGTAATATATACTTTATGTATATAACTTTCAGCAATCACTAATATATAATCAGTGTAAATGCTGCCACCTTTCAACCCTATAATGCTGCCTTCACCTTCCACTTACACGTGGGGGTGGAGGTGGCAACCACTTTCCCTCCGTTAGATATATATTCGGGTATTGCATAAATTCGTGGTAAAATAATTATAGTATTTTAAATATACCATAATTATTAGAAAATCATTTCCAATAAAACCTACTATATTATAATAATAAATTTTAACATAATTAAATTTACTATCTCCGTTAAAATATTACGGAGTATAAAAACTTTATAAAATAAATACGTAAACACTTATATCGTACCAAACATATTTTTCATAAGCCTTTAAAATATTTTGAAAAGGTAATAATAATATACTTTTTACCAAATTTACTTTTTAAATAATATTTCAAATATACGCACGATACTAATAAAATTCTTAAGTTTAGGCTCGTAATTCGCCTACGCACGATTTTGATATTCAAGAATTATCTCGGGATCCTCCCTTATATTTTATCACTGTTTCGGAACTGAAATGGCATTTTAAAACGTAAAATTGAAGCTTATATCGGGTTAAACCCGACCCGATTCGCGACCCGGTTCGTAACCCGTTTTCTGCCAGACAGTCCGCGGTAAAACAGTCATAACTCTCTGCTCCGAGATTATTTGGACGTGCGGTTTTGTGCGTTGGAAACTAGACTCGTAGACCTTCGATTTGGTATTTCGGAAGACTTCTAACTCTTTATATATTGGGAGAAAAGCCCCGACACATTTGACCCAAAGTTCAGAAAATTGTTAAAGGTCTTACGATATCTTTTGCCGATTTGCTTGACTTCAAACTTAAACGTGGAAATGACCGGAAGGGTCATTACAGTTTGAAATCCTAAAACCCCACGAAAACCCCTCCGAACCAACAAGCGCCATTAAATAGGTCCTCGCGGACGCCCACGAAAAATTTCGGCCAAAATTCCGCCGAAGCACATATCACACAAAATCCATGGACTATAACACACGAAAAAACCGAAAAATCCCTATTTCCCATTCCGG
>QJPP01007487.1:0-30637 GCA_003996215.1 Jaltomata sinuosa | reverse complement strand
TTAATCATTCGTTATGTAACGTTTTCTAGTGGTTGCAAACATTAGAACATGCCTAGGTTTAATTTGCTTGAGTAAAGAGATTAAAACCGGGAAACTTGATTAACAACAAGGATTCGAGACTACTAACTCTCGTCTAAAGATTCATGCTGTAACTACATTAATCTACTTGATGTTTAGGATTGAGATCTAAAAAGCACATCTTTTCGAGGTCGAGAGAATAGAAAAGGAAATTTGTTTATTTGGTCAAGAGACGTTTAGACGATACCATTAATTCAGTCACATCGTGACACACATATAAAAAGAACTCGGTTAAGCCTAGAATCGACATTGTTACCAACGCCATGGTAAACACTTCCCTAGTTCATTCTCCTATTGATTATTACTCTTACATTATTGCTTGCTTTTGTTTACACTTCGTTCACAAAACCCCCCCTTTTTCCGGAAACTATTGACGACTAGTCACTTAATTCACTAAAGGCTTAATTCTCACCATATTCTCTGTGGGATTCGACCCCAACCTAGTTGGGTTCTATATTTGACTACGACCGCTTACGCCTCGTTAATTTGAGGTGTAGTTTGGGTGTTATCAAAAAGTGGCGCCGTTGTCGGGGAATACGGTTGTTTATTAAGTCTGGTGTGTTTATTTGACTCTTAGTCATACTTTCCTGCTTTTATTTTTTTTTTGTTTTTGTTTTTGACAGGGTACATAGTTGTGCATGCCAAGTACCCGGCACTCGGGTGAATCAACATTACCTTACAATACCGAGCTTGCTAGAACGTTAAGGCGGAATATGGCCGCACAACTAGAGGCAACAAGGCTCGCTGCAGAACTGCAGGCCCAACAAAATCTGAATGCTGGTGGTCTGCAGGATGATGTCGCACTGAATGAGGAGGATATCGAGTTCTCCTATTTTGGAGACCCTGGCGGTCTCCAACATCATTCCAGAATCTGAGTCATATCGACTTCACAGGTATTCCTTTCTCTCACAGTTTTAGCTTTCATATGGATGCATTGGGGACAATGCATGAGTCTAAGTTGAGGGTGTGGGGAAACCTGTGAGTCACCACCGAGGGTTTTTGTTGCCGATTTCTTTTCCCTCCGGTGTGCTATCTAGTAGAACCGGCATGTTTAGGTTGTTATTTTAAATTTTTTTTAGTGTCTATAGTGATGAGCATGGCGTTTTTTGTTGACTAAAAAGAGGCCCCTTTAAAAATTTTCTGGTTTTGTACTTATGTTGAAACGATTGACTGTCTGGATCTTTGGATGTCATTGTGTGGTTATGATTGGAATAAGTATGCTTAAGCCGAGTTGTTTTCTTGATAGTTAGTAGTAGTATGGTTTCTTGGTGCCAAGTGTGTGTGAGCGTATTGTTATAAATTCGTACTCTGTGCATGCATCTAGAACTTGCCCGGTCTATTTTGTTAAGTTTGAAGTTGGTTGCTTAGGAAAGGATCACAGGCCCTTTTTGTGTGCAGTCCACTTAACCTATAAGACCATCCAAATGCAAATAGTCCCTTTTGAATCCTGTTTGAGCCATGATTGACCTTGTTCTTTCAATAACCTGTCACCGTTCTTGTTTAACTTTGAATCCCTATTTTGGCCCTGGTCCTTCCTTGGACATCGTGCACCTCAACCCAGGCAAACAGCCTAAGTAGAGGGTGGCTACTATAGAGGTAAACCTTGTTTTGGCCCTGGTCCTCCCTAGGACATCGTGCACCTCACTTCAGGCAATCAGCCTAAGTTGAGGGTGGCTACTATAGAGGTGAATGATAAGAAAAAGAGGATGAAGAAGATTGGTTATGAATAGAATGAAAATTCGGGTGTGTGCCTAACAAAAGAAAAAAAAAGAGAAGAAAAAGATCGAAAAAGTAATAAAAAGAATTGTCAAAATAAAGAGGTCGCACCCGTAGCTAGAAAGAAGGAAATAAAAAGGTGAATAAGGATGGACAAAGTAAAGT
Organism: Jaltomata sinuosa; assembly: GCA_003996215.1. Taxonomy (NCBI): domain Eukaryota; kingdom Viridiplantae; phylum Streptophyta; class Magnoliopsida; order Solanales; family Solanaceae; genus Jaltomata; species Jaltomata sinuosa. The sequence continues at coordinate 28,678 of QJPP01007487.1, read as the reverse complement.
TATGTGGTAATAAGACGTCGGTGGTTCCAAGGAGGGCTTAGTCACTAACCCCTAAATGTACCATACCTGCACCTGAAACCTCATTACAAGCCTAAACAAGTCCTGTAGTGATCCTGAGCGGCTTTCTGAAGAACTGAAATAGAATAGTAAGGGCAAGCCTATGGTATCGCATGTGCATTGTTTGAAATCGTTTGTGAGTGTGAGCGCTTACCTAGTCCCAAATCTTGTGTGTGGGATTTCTTTGTGGTGAGGGCACCAAGATTTCTGTATTGTCTATTGATTGTTAAGATAGCTGCGCGTGTGTATGTAGAATGTTCTATCATATCGGAATGACATGTTTGGATCCTTGCAACTTAGTGTTTTATACATTTGTGTGCTATGAGGGAGCTTGAGTTAATGAACTAATGAATGACCATGAGTCGCTGGAGACACGAGTTTGTTTTCTTAGTTGAGTCGTCGTATTATTGTTTTCGGTGTCATGTTGCTTGAGGACAAGCGAACGTTTTAAGTTGAGGGTGTTGATGTGCCGACATTTTACGGCACTTTCGACTCCTTTTAACTAAGAACAATCGTACGTTTTCAAGCAACCGTCATCGTTTTTGATGTGTTTATGGTGTATTTTCAGGAAATAGGAACAAACATGGAAACGGAAGGAAATACGAGCAAAAAGACGTTCTGGATAAGAGTGACGGTCCGAGTGACGGACCGTCAAGCGAGTGACGGACCGTCAAGCCCAATCCGTCAAGATGGGGCAGCACCACTGCCTAGTGGTGACGGCCACCGTGACGGGCCGTCAAGGTGGTGACGGTCCGTCACCCAAACCGTCACGTCAAAGCAGTAGCGCACCAAGGCAGCCCGCGATTAGGATTCCTACCGTGTTTGGAATTTGGTTTCTTGGATTCCTAATGCGTTTGGGATTGTGTTTCTTGGACGCACCAAGGCAGCCCGCGATTAGGATTCCTACCGTGTTTGGGATTTGGTTTCTTGGATTCCTAATGCGTTTGGGATTGTGTTTCCTAGACTCCTATAAATACCCTATGTTAGGTTTATTTTATTATGATGCAAATCACGTTTTTACAATAACTTTAGGAGAGATTTGAGCGAAACTTTGAGAGCAAGAAACAAGTTTTTCTCTTCTTGAATTCGTGTTCTTGAATCGTTCTTGGGATCTTGTTTTCTTGTGCTTGGATAATTGAAGATTGTTCTCCTTATATTGTAAGAATCTTTTATCTTTATTATGAATATGACTTTCTTCTCTTCTTCTTCTAGCATGATTAACTAAACTCCCACAACTAGGGTTGTGGGAGCCATGGCAAACGTCGCAATATAGATTTCGGGTAGCATTGGGTTCAATATATATGTTGTCACGTTGTTAATCATTCGTTATGTAACGTTTTCTAGTGGTTGCAAACATTAGAACATGCCTAGGTTTAATTTGCTTGAGTAAAGAGATTAAAATCGGGAAACTTGATTAACAACAAGGATTCGAGACTACTAACTCTCGTCTAAAGATTAATGCTGTAACTAGATTAATCTACTTGATGTTTAGGATTGAGATCTAAAAAGCACATCTTTTCGAGGTCGAGAGAATAGAAAAGGAAATTTGTTTATTTGGTCGAGAGACGTTTAGACGATACCATTAATTCAATCACATCGTGACACGCATATAAAAAGAACCCGGTTAAGCCTAGAATCGACATTGTTACCAATGCCATGGTAAACACTTCCCTAGTTCATTCTCCTATTGATTATTACTCTTACATTATTGCTTGCTTTTGTTTACACTTCGTTCACAAAAACCCCCCCCCCCCTTTTTCGGAAACTATTGACGACTAGTCACTTAATTCACTAAAGGCTTAATTCTCACCATATTCTCTGTGGGATTCGACCCCAACCTAGTTGGGTTCTATATTTGACTACGACCGCTTACGCCTCATTAATTTGAGGTGTAGTTTGGGCGTTATCATCTACATTTATTGATCTTGCTAGTCATATCATTATATTCAGATTTGTTTAAAAGCTTCATTGCGAGTTTCACCTGCTTCAATTTCCTCCATACACCTGCCAGCTTGTTGTTACCCTCAGGACCATTCCAAGACCTTCGAATCAGCTCAAGGAAAGTGGGATGCTCAGCAAGATGATTCAAGAATTTGAATGGCTTAGCTGTGATCTCTTCTTCTTCAGATAAGGTCAGACATAAGGGTGAGTGATCAGAGCATCCAGGTTGTTTTAGTATAGCTTCCACACAATTCATGTCCAACATCCACTTAGCATTAACCAACACCTAGTCTATCATACTATATGTATGGCCATTACTCCATGAAAACCTTCTACCTTTAGTTCTGAGCAGTGTCATTCTAGTATCATCCAAGAAGTTAGCAAAGTCTCTAATTTCCCTTTCTTGCACTGGTGCTCCTACGACTCTGTCCTCTTGCCCCTTAGTTGCATTGAAATCACCCATCACTACCCATTCCTCCTGCATAGAGTTATTAATAGTTGTAAGTTCAGACCACATGGACTTGCGTGCCTCAATCGTGTGTAATCCATGTACAGCAGTTAGGTAGACTGCAAATTCCCACTCGTACAGGTTACTTTCACATGTATAAATTGCTCATCTTGAGCTACCAATTGACAATCAACTATTTTCTTATCCCATAGTATCCATAATCTCCCTCTATCGCTGCTAGAGTAGTTGTCCAGCCAGGACCATCCCGGGGTTATTTTATTAATTACTCGCACAACATGTTGTTCCTTGACTTTATGTTCACTCAGTGCTAGTATGCTAGCTTTATTGACTCTAAGGAAAGCAATAAGTTCTCTTTGTTTATGCACTTTATTCAAGCCTCTCATATTCAAGCAATCACCTTCATGTTAGATTGGGGGATGGAGTTTTCATGATCTGAGCATAACTACCCTGGCCATACTTCTCACCAATATCACTGGATTCGCCTGGATGGGGGTTCGCCGTGACTACCTATTTAATGGTGTGGGTTGGTTTAGAGGGGCAAACATGGATTTTTTTGAGTCAAAAGGAGGCCCGAAACAGGAAATATTAATTTTTCAATTTTTTCGTGTGTGTTAGTTCATGAATTTTGTGTGATACGTAGCTCCGGTAGAATTTTGGCAAACATTTTCTAGGGGCGTCCGTGATGACCTATTTAAAGGTATGGGTTAGTTCAGAGGGGCAAAAGTGGATTTTTTGAGTCTAAAGGAGCCCCGAAATAGGAAATATCAATTTTTTGGTTTTTTCGTTTGTGTTAGTCCGTGAATTTTGTGCGATACGGGATTTCGATGGAAATTTGGCCAAAATTTTTCGGGGCGTCCGTGACGACCTACTTTAAGGTGTGGGTTGGTTCAGATGGGAAAATGTGGATTTTTTTCTAGTTGAAAGGAGGCCCAAAACAGGAAATATTGATTTTTAGGTTTTTCGTGTGTGTTAGTCCATGAATTTTGTGTGATACATGATTCCGATGAAATATTGGCCGAAGTTTTCCGGGAGCATCCCTGACGATCTATTTAATGGTGTGGGTTATTTTGGAGGGGCAAACATGGATTTTTTTGAGTTGAAAAGAGGTCCAGAATAGGAAATATCAATTTTTTAATTTTTTCATGTGTTAGTCCATGTATTTTGTGTGATACGTGGTTCCGGTGGAATTTTGGCCAAAATTTTTGGGGGAGCCCGTGACGACCTATTTAATGGTGTGGGTTGATTCAGAGGGGAAAACGAGAATTTTTTTGAGTCAAAAGGAGGCCCGAAACAGGAAGTATCGATTTTTCAGTTTTTTCGTATTTGTTAGTCCATGAATTTTGTGTGATATGTGGTTCCGGTGGAATTTTGGTAGAAATTTTTCTAGGGCGTCCATGATGACCTATTTAATGGTGAGAGATAGTTTAGAGGAGGAAATGTGGATTTTTTGAGTCGAAAAGCGGCCAGAACAGGAAATATCAGTTTCCTATTTTATCGTGTATTAATCCATGAATTTTGTGTGATAGTGGTTTCAGATGAATTTTGGAAAAAAAAATTCGGGTGCATCCGTGACAACCTATTTAATGGCGTGGATTGGTTCAGAGGAGCAAACGTGGATTTTTTTGAGTCGAAAGGAGGCCTGGAACAGGAAATATAGATTTTTAGGTTTTTTCGTGTGTGTTAGTTCATGAATTTTGCGTTATATGTGGTTCCAATGGAATATTGGCCAAAAAATTTTGGGAGCATCTGTGATGACCTATTTAATGGTGTGGGTTGGTTCATAGGGGCAGACGTGGTTTTTTTTAGTCGAAAGAGGCCCAGAACAGGAAATATTGATTTTTTGGTTTTTTTTGTGTGTTAGTACATGAATTTTGTGTGATACGTGATTCCAGTGGAATTTTGGCCAAAAAATTTTAGGTGCATCCGTGATGACCTATTTAATTGTGTGGGTTAGTTCTGAAGGAAAAGAGTGGATTTTTTTTGAGTCGAAAGGAGGCTCGCAATAGGAAATATCGATTTTTTTGGTTTTTCGTGTGTGTTAGTCCATGAATTTTGTGTGATACGTGGTTACGGTGGAATTTTGGCTGAAATTTTTTGGGGGCGTCCAAGATGATCTATTTAATTGTGTGGGTTAGTTCGGAGGTGCAAACGTGGATTTTTTTGAGTCAAAAGGACGCCCGGAATAGGAAATATCGATTTTTTGGTTTTTTTGTGTGTAATAGTCCATGAATTTTTGTGTGATACGTGGTTCAGGTGAAATTTTGGCCGACATTTTCTAGGGTCGTCCGTGATAACCTATTTATGGTGTGGGCTGGTTCGGAGGAGAAAACATTGATATTTTTGAGTCGAAAGAGGCCCGAAATAGGAAATATCAATTTTTCAGTTTTTTCGTGTGTGTTATTCCATGAATTTGTGTGATACGTGGTTCCGATAGAATTTTGGCCAAAATTTTTTGGGGGCATCTGTGACGATCTATTTAATGGTGTGGGTTGGTTCGGAGAGGCAAACGTGAATTTTTTTGAGTTGAAAGGAGGCCCGGAATAGGAAATATCAATTTTTCAGTTTTTTAGTGTGTTAGTCCATGAATTTTGTGTGATACGTGGTTCTGGTGGAATTTTGGCCAAAATTTTTTGGGGGCATCCATGACAACCTATTTAATGGTGTAGGTTGGTTCAGAGGGGAAAACATAGATTTTTTTGAGTCGAAAAGAGGCCCGAAACAGGAAATATTGATTTTTTAATTTTTTTGTGTGTAATAGTCCATGAATTTTTGTGTGATACGTGGTTCTGGTGGAATTTTAGCCAAAATTTTCCGGGGGCGTCCGTGACAACCTATTTAACGGTGTGGGTTGGTTTGGAGGGGAAAACATGGATTTTTTTTAGTCGAAAGGAGGACCGGAACAAGAAATAATCATTTTTCTATTTTTTCGTGTGTGTTAGTCATTGAATTTTCTGTGATACATGGTACCAGTGGAGTTTAGGCCAAAATTTTCTGTGGGGTTTCCGTGTAGATCTATTTAATGGTGTGAATTGGTTCGGAGAGACAAACATGAATTTTTTTGATTCGAAAGGAGACCCGGAACATGAAATATCAATTTTTCAGTTTATTAGTGTGTGTTAGTCCATGAATTTGTGTGATACGTGATTGCGGTGGAATTTTGGCCGAAATTTTCCAGAAGCGTCCATGACGACCTACTTAATGGTGTGGGTTAGTTCGAAGGGGACAACGTGGATTTTTTTGAGTCGAAAGGAGGCTCGGAACAAGAAATATTGATTTTTCAGTTTTTTCGTGTGTGTTAGTCCATGAATTTGTGTGATATGCGGTTTCGGTGGAATTTTGGCCAAAATTTTCTGCGGGCATCCGTGACGATCTATTTAATGGTTTGGGTTTGTTCGGAGGGGCAAATATGGATTTTTAGTGTCGAAAGGAGACTCAGAACAGGAAATATCGATTTTTTGGTTTTTTCGTGTGTGTTAGTCCATGAATTGTGTGATACGTGATTCCGGTGGAATATTGGCCGAAATTTTCAAGGAGCATCCGTGATGACGTATTTAATGGTATGGGTTCGAAGGGGAAAACATGGATTTTTTTGAGTCAAAAAGATGCCCAGAATAGGAAATATTGATTTTTTTGTATGTTAGTATATGAATTTTGTGTGATACGTGGTTCCGGTGGAATTTTGGCCAAACTTTTTCAAGGGCATCTGTGACGACCTATTTAATTGTGTGGGTTAGTTCAAAGGGGAAAACGTGGATTTTTTTGAGTCGAAAGGAGGCCCAAAATAGAAAATATCAATTTTTTGGTTTTTTCGTGTGTTAGTCTATGAATTTTGTGTGATACGTGATTTCGATAGAATTTTGGATGAAAATTTCCGAGGGCATCCGCGATGACCTATTTAATGGTGAAGGTTAGTTCAGAGGGGCAAACGTGGATTTTTTTGAGTCAAAGCGAGGCCCGGAACAGGAAATATTGAAATTTCAGTCTTTTCGTGTGTTACTCCATGAATTTTGTGTGATACATGGTTCCGGTTGAATTTTTGCTGATATTTTTCATTGGCATCCGTAAAGATCAATTTAATGGTGTGAGTTGGTTCAGCGGGACAAACGTGGATTTTTTTGAGTCGAAATGAGCCTCGAAACAGGAAATATCAATTTTCAGTTTTTTCGTGTGTGGTAGTCCATGAATTTTGTGTGATACGTGGTTCCGGTGGAATTTTTGCTGAAATTTTTCATGGGCGTCCGTGACGACCTATTTAATGATATGGGGACATTCGGCGGGGCAAACGTGGATTTTCTTTAGTCGAAATGAGGCTCGAAACAAGAAATATCGATTTTTAACTTTTTTCATGTGTGGTAGTCCATGAATTTTGTGTGATACGTGTTTCCGATGGAATTTTTGTTAAAATTTTTCATGGGCGTCCGTAACGACCTATTTAATGGTGTGGGTTGGTTCGGCGGGGTAAACATGGATTTTTTTGAGTTGAAATGAGGCTCGGAACAGAAAATATTGATTTTTTAGTTTTTTCGTGTGTATCCATGAATTTTGTGTGATACGTGGTTCCGATGGAATTTTTGATTAAATTTTTTGTGGGCATTGGTGAAGACCTATTTAATGGTTTGGGTTGGTTCGGCGAGGCAAACGTGGATTTTTTTGAGTCGAAAGGACGCTCGGAACAGGAAATATTGATTTTTAAATTTTTTTCGTGTGTGTTAGTTCATGAATTTTGTGTGATATGTGGTTTTGGTAGAACTTTTGCTAAAAATTTTTTTGGACGTCCGCAATGACCTACTTAATGGTGTGGGTTGGTTCGGCAGGGCAAACGTGGATTTTTTGAGTCAAAACAATGCCTGGAATAGGAAATATTTATTTTTTGTTTTTAAGTGTGTGTTGGTCCATGAATTTTGTGTGATACGTGGTTCCGATGGAAATTTTGCTGAAATTTTTCGTGGGCGTCCGTCACGACCTATTTAATGGTGTGGGTTAGTTCGGCAGGGCAAATGTGGACTTTCTTGAGTGGAAACGAGGCCCGGGACAGGAGATATCAAATTTTCATTTTTTTCGTGTGTGTTACTCCATAAATTGTGTAAAACGTGGTTCCGGTGGAATTTTTGCTAATATTCTTCGTGGGCATCTGTGATGATCTATTTAATGGTGTGGATTGGTTTGGCAGGGCAAACATGGATTTTATTGAGTCGAAATGAGGCCGGGAACAGGAAATATCGATTTTTTGATTTTTTCCGTGTGTGTTAGTCCATGAATTTTGTGTGATACGTAGTTTCGGTGGAATTTTTGCTGAAATTTTTTGTGGGCGTCCGTGACGACCTATTTAATGGTGTGTGTATGTTCGGCGGGGCAAACATAGATTTTTTTGAGTCAAAATGAGGCTCGAAACAGGAAATATCGATTTTTCAGTTTTTTCGTGTGTGTTAGTCCATGAATTTTGTGTTTTACCTGAATCTGGTGGAATTTTTGCTGAAATTTTTTGTGGGTGTCCGTGACGACCTATTTAATGGTGTTGGTTGGTTCGGCAGGGAAAACGTGGATTTTTTGAGTCAAAACGATGCCTGAAATAGAAAATATTAATTTTTTGTTTTTAAGTGTGTGTTAGTCCATGAATTTTGTGTGTTACGTGGTTCCGATAGATTTTTTGCTGAAATTTTTTCTGGGCATCGGTGACTACCAATTTAATAGGGTGGATTTGTTCGGCGGGGCAAACATGGATTTTTTTGAGTCAAAGCGACGCCCGGAACAAGAAATATTGAAATTTCAGTTTTTTCGTGTGTTAGTCCATAAATATTGTGTGATATGTGGTTTCGGTGGAATTTTTTGCTGAAATATTTCGTGGGCGATAACGCCCAAACTACACCTCAATTTACGAAGCGTAAGCGGTCGCTGTCAAATATAGAACCCAACAAAGGTTGGGGTCGATCCCACAGGGAATATGGTGCAAATTAAGTCGTTAGTGAATTAAGTGACTAATGGTCAATAGTTTCCGGTAAATTGGGGGGGTTTTGTGTGATTAATATGTAACCAAAAACAAATAATAACGTACGAGTGAAATCAATATGAGAGAGGACTAGGGAAGTGTTCACCATGGCGTTGTAACAATGTCGATTCAGGCTTAACCGGGTTCTTTCTTATATGCGTGTCACGATGTGATTGAATAACTTGTATCATCTAAACGTTTCTCAACCAAATAGACGAATTTCCTTTTCAATTCTCTCGAACTTGAAAAGGTGAGCTTTTATATTTCAATCCTAAACATCAAGTAGATTAATCTAGTTACAGCATTAATCATAAGACGAGAGTTGGTAGTCTCGAATCCTCGTAGTTAACCAAATTTCCCGGTTTTAATTTCTTTACTCAAGCAAATAAAACCTAGGCATGTTCTAATGTTTGCAACTACTAGAAAATGTGAAGAATGAATGATTAACAACGTGACAATCATAAATATTGAACCCGACGCTACTCGGAATCTATATCGCTACTTTAGCCACGGCTCCCACAACCCGAGTTGTGGGAAGTTAGTTAATCATGCTTTGATGGAAAGAAAAGAAATTCATATTCATAATAAAGAGAAAAGAGATTCTTACAATATAATGAAAACAAGCTTCAATTATCCAAGAACAAGAAAACCAAGATCCCAAGAACGATTCAAGAACAAGATTGAGGAGGAAGAAAACGTGTGTAGCGTGTTTCCTCTCTCAAAAATCGCTCAAAAACTCCTAAAACTATTGGGTGAACTATTGTAAAAGCAATATGTAAAATAAACCTAACATAGGGTATTTATAGGAGTCCAGGAAATAAACCCAAAAACGTTCAGAATCTGTGTCGCGGACTGCCTTAACTTGACGGTTTGGGCGACGGACCGTCACCAGCTTGATGGACCGTCACTCAAGCCGTCACCACTAGGCAGTGGTGCTGCCTCAGGTTGACGGTTTGGGCTGACGGACCGTCACCAGCTTGACGGACCGTCACTCAGACCGTCACTCTTATCCAGAATGTTATTTTGCTCGTAATTCCTTCCTTTTCTACGTTTGTCTCCCTTTCCTGAAAACATAACATAAAACATCAAAAACGACGACGGTTGCTTGAAAACGTACGATTGTTCTTAGTTTAGAGGCGTCGAAAGTGCCGTAGAATGGCGGCACATCAACACCCTCAACTTAAAACGTTCGCTTGTCCTCAAGCAACATGACACGAAAAACAATAAGACGACTCAACTAAGAAAACAAACTCGTGTCTCTAGCAACTCATGGTCATTCAATGCTTATTCAATTTTAAATCAAGCTCCCTAGTAGCACAACAATGTATGAAACTTTAACTTGCAAGGATCCAAATATGTCATTCCGGTATGATAGAATATTATACATACACACGCGCAGCTATCCTAACAGTTAATAGACAATACAGAAATCTTGGTGCCCTCACCGCAAAGAAGTCCCACACACAAGATTTAGGACTAGGTAAGGCGCTCACACTCACAAACGAGTTCAAACAATGCACATGCGATGCCATAGGCTTGCCCTTACTATTCTATTTTAGTTTTTCAGAAAGCCGCTCAGGATCACTACAGGACTTGTTTAGGCTTGTAATGAGGCTTCGGGTGCAGGTAGGTTACGTTTGGGGAATAGTGACTAAACCCTCCTTGGAATCACCGACCTACTATTTCCACATAACTTTACTTTGTCCATCCTTATTCACCCTTTTTTATTCCCTTCTTTCTAGCTACAGGTGCGGCCTCTTTATTTTGACAATTCTTTTTATTTCTTTTTCGTTGTTTTTCATCTCTTTCATTTCTTTTTCTTTCTTTTCTTAGACACACACCCGAAATTTTCATTCTATTCACAACCAATCTTATCCCTCCTATTTTTCTTATCATTTACCTCTATAGTAGCCACCCTCAACTTAGGCTGATTGCCTGAGTTGAGGTGCACGATGTCCAAGGAAGGACCAGGGACAAAACAGGGATTCAAAGTTAAAAAGGAGCGGTGACAGGTTATTGAACGAATAGGGTCAATTATGGCTCAAAAAGGGATCAAAGGGATTATTTGCATTGGGACGGTCTTATAGGCTAAGTGGACTGCACACAAAAAGGGCTTGTGATCCTTTCCTAAGCAACCAACTTCAAACTTTAAAAAAATAGACCGGGCAAGTTCTAGATGCATGCACAGAGTAAGAATTTATAACAATACTCTCACACACACTTGGCACCAAGAAACCATACCACTACCAACTATCAAGACAACAACTCAGAATAAGCATACTTATATCAATCATAACCACACAATGACATCCAAGGATCCAGACAGTCAATCGTTTCAAACATAAGTACAAAATCAAAATTTTCAGAGGGGGCTCCTTTTAGTACATCAACTAACAAAACGCCATGCTTTCCATAGACACTGGAAAACAACTAAAATTTAAACGACAACCTAAACATGCCGGTTCTACTAGATAGCACACCGGAGGGAAAAAAACACGGCAACAAAAACTGTCGGTGGTGAAAGACTCACAGGTATCCCAACACCCTCAACTTAGACTCATGCATTGTCTCCAATGCATACATGTGAAAGCTAAAACAGTGAGAGAAAGGAATATCTGTGAAGCCCTTAGGCCTCAGAATGTGGTACGATGTTGGAGACCATCGGGGTCTCCAAGGTAGGTGCAGTCTCTGGAACAGGTGCAAGCAACATCATCACCCAATGCAACATTTACCTCAATATCATCAACGTTCAAGTGTTGTTGGCCTGCTTGTGCATTCATGTTTTGCCTTAGCGTTCTTGCGAGCTCGGGGTCGTAGGGTAATATTGGTTCACCCGAGCATCGGGTACTTGGCATGCACAACTCTGTACCCTGTAACAAACAAAAACAACAAATAAAAGTAAAAGCAGGAAAGTATGACTAAGAGTCAAATAAATACACCGGACTTAATAAAAAATCGTATTCCCCGGCAACGGCGCCAAAATTTGATAACGCCCAAACTACACCTCAATTTACGAAGCGTAAGCGGTCGCTGTCAAATATAGAACCCAACAAAGGTTGGGGTCGATCCCACAGGGAATATGGTGCAAATTAAGTCGTTAGTGAATTAAGTGACTAATGGTCAATAGTTTCCGGTAAATTGGGGGGGTTTTGTGTGATCAATTTGTAACCAAAAACAAATAATAACGTACGAGTGAAATCAATATGAGAGAGGACTAGGGAAGTGTTCACCATGGCGTTGTAACAATGTCGATTCAGGCTTAATCGGGTTCTTTCTTATATGCATGTCACGATGTGATTTAATAACTTGTATCATCTAAACGTTTCTCAACCAAATAGACGAATTTCCTTTTCAATTCTCTCGAACTTGAAAAGGTGAGCTTTTATATTTCAATCCTAAACATCAAGTAGATTAATCTAGTTACAGCATTAATCATAAGACGAGAGTTGGTAGTCTCGAATCCTCGTAGTTAATTAAATTTCCCGGTTTTAATTTCTTTACTCAAGCAAATTAAACCTAGGCATGTTCTAATGTTTGCAACCACTAGAAAACGTGAAGAATGAATGATTAACAACGTGACAATCATAAATATTGAACCCGACGCTACCCGGAATCTATATCGCTACTTTAGCCATGGCTCCCACAACCCTAGTTGTGGGAGTTTAGTTAATCATGCTAGAAGAAGAAGAGAAGAAAGTCATATTCATAATAAAGAGAAAAGATTCTTACAATATAATGAAAACAAGCTTCTATTTTCCAAGAACAAGAAAAACAAGATTCCAAGAACAATTCAAGAACACGATTTCAAGAAGAAGAAAACGTGTTTCTTGCTCTCGAAACTCTCCTAAAACTATTGGGTAATCGATTGGTAATTTAATATGTTGAACAATAAATAAAATAAACCTAACATAGGGTATTTATAGGAGTCCAGGAAATAAAGTCCCGAAAACATTCGGATTCCGCGTAGCGGACTGCCTTACTGTGACGGCCAGGCTGACGGACCGTCACTGGCTTGACGGACCGTCGCTGGAACCGTCACCACTAGGCAGTGGGCTGCCTCCACTTGACGGTCACTGTGACGGACCGTCACATGTGTGACGGACCATCACTCAGGCCGTCACTCTTATCCAGAAAGCCTTTTTGCTCGTATTTCCTTCCGTTTCTACGTTTGTCTCCCTTTCCTGAAAACATAACATAAAACATCAAAAACGACGACGATTGCTTGATAACGTACAATTGTTCTTAGTTTAGAGGCGTCGAAAGTGCCGTAGAATGGCGGCACATCAACACCCTCAACTTAAAACGTTCGGTTGTCCTCAAGCAACATGACACGAAAAACAATAAGACGACTCAACTAAGAAAACAAACTCGTGTCTCTAGCAACTCATGGTCATTCAAACCCTCGGTGGTGAAAGACTCACAGGTATCCCAACACCCTCAACTTAGACTCATGCATTGTCTCCAATGCATACATGTGAAAGCTAAAACAGTGAGAGAAAGGAATACCTGTGAAGCCCTTAGGCCTCAGAATGTGGTACGATGTTGGAGACCATCGGGGGCTCCAAGGTAGGTGCAGTCTCTGGAACAGGTGCAAGCAACATCATCACCCAATGCAACATCTACCTCAATATCATCAACGTTCAAGTGTTGTTGGCCTGCTTGTGCATTCATGTTTTGCCTTAGCATTCTTGCGAGCTCGGGGTCGTAGGGTAATATTGGTTCACCCGAGCGTCGGGTACTTGGCATGCACAACTCTGTACCCTGTAACAAACAAAAACAACAAATAAAAGTAAAAGCAGGAAAGTATGACTACGAGTCAAATAAACACACCGGACTTAATAAACAACCGTATTCCTCGGCAACGGCGCCAAAATTTGATAACGCCCAAACTACACCTCAATTTAAGAAGCGTAAGCGGTCATCGCCAAATATAGAACCCAACAGAGGTTGGGGTCGATCCCACAGGGAATAAGGTGCAAATTAAGTCGTTAGTGAATTAGATGACTAATAATCAATAGTTTCTGGTAAATGGGGGGGGGGGTTTGTGAAATCAATGTTTGAACAAAGCAACTAATAACGTACGAGTTTTAATCAATATGAGAGAAAACTAGGGAAGTGTTCACCATGGCGTTGTAACAATGTCGATTCAAGCTTAACCGGGTTCTTTCTTATATGCATGTCACGATGTGATTGAATTAATGGTATCATCTAAATGTTTCTCAACCAAATAGACGAATTTCCTTTTCAATTTTCTCGAACTTGAAAAGGTGAGCTTTTATATTTCAATCCTAAACATCAAGTAGATTAATCTAGTTACAGCATTAATCATAAGACGAGAGTTGGTAGTCTCGAATCCTCGTAGTTAATCAAATTTCCTGGTTTTAATCTCTTTACTCAAGCAAATTAAACCTAGGCATGTTCTAATGTTTGCAACCACTAGAAAACGTGAAGAATGAATGATTAACAACGAGACAATCATAAATATTGAACCCGACGCTACCCGGAATCTATCTCGCTACTTTAGCCATGGCTCCCACAACCCTAGTTGTGGGAGTTTAGTTAATCATGCTAGAAGAAGAAGAGAAGAAAGTCATATTCATAATAAAGAGAAAAGATTCTTACAATATAATGAAAACAAGCTTCTATTTTCCAAGAACAAGAAAACCAAGATTCCAAGAACAATTCAAGAACACGATTTCAAGAAGAAGAAAACGTGTTTCTTGCTCTCGAAACTCTCCTAAAACTATTGGGTAATCGATTGGTAATTTAATATGTTGAACAATAAATAAAATAAATCTAACATAGGGTATTTATAGGAGTCCAGGAAATAAAGTCCCGAAAACGTTCGGATTCCGCGTAGCGGACTGCCTTACTGTGACGGCCAGGCTGACGGACCGTCACTGGCTTGACGGACCGTCGCTGGAACCGTCACCACTAGGCAGTGGGCTGCCTCCACTTGACGGTCACTGTGACGGACCGTCACATGTGTGACGGACCGTCACTCAGGCCGTCACTCTTATCCAGAAAGTCTTTTTGCTCGTATTTCCTTCCGTTTCTACGTTTGTCTCCCTTTCCTGAAAACATAACATAAAACATCAAAAACGACGACGGTTGCTTGAAAACGTACGATTGTTCTTAGTTTAGAGGCGTCGAAAGTGCCGTAGAATAGCGGCACATCAGTGGGCGTCCGTGACGGCCAATGGTGGGTTGGTTCTTTGGGTCAAAACGTGGATTTTTTAGTCAAAACAACGCCCGGAACAGTAAATATCGATTTTGTGTTTTACCTAGTTCTGGTGGAATTTTTGCTGAAATTTTGTGGCTGTCTATGAAGAGCTATGTAATGGTGTGGGTTGGTTCGGCGTGGTAAACATTGATTTTTTTGAGTCAAAACAAGGGCCGGAACTAGCAATACCAGTATTTTGATTTTTTTCGTGTGTGTTAGTCCATGAATTTTGTGTGATACGTTGTTCCGATGGAATTTTTGCTAAAAAATTTCGTGGGCGTCCGTGATGACCTATTTAATAGTGTGGGTTGGTTCGACGGGGTAAAATAGATTCTTTTGAATCAAAACGAGGCCCGAAACTTGAAATGTCAATTTTTTGGTTTTTTCGTGTGTGTTAGTCATGAATTTTGTGTGATACGTGGTGCCGGTGGAATTTTTGCAAAATATTTTCCTTGGCGTCCGTGACTACCTATTTAATAGTGTAGGTTGGTTCGGCGGGGCAAACGTTGATATTTTTGAGTCAAAACAAGGCCCGGAATAGGAAATATTGATTTTTCAATTTTTTTGTGTGTTAGTCAATGAATTTTGTGTGATACGCGATTCTGGTGGAATTTTCGCTGATACTTGTCATGGGCGTAACGGTGTGGGTTGGTTCGGAGGGGCAAACGTAGATTATGTTTAGTCAAAACGAGGCCCGGAATAGGAAATATCAATTTTTTGACTTTTTCATTTGTTAGTCCATGAATTTTGTGTGATACATAGTTTCGGTGGAATTTTTGCTGAAATTTTTTGTTGACATCCGTTATTACCTATTTAATGGTGTGGGTTGGTTCGGCAGGACAAACATAATTTTTTTGAGTCGAAACGAGGCCCAGAACAAGAAATATTGTTTTTTTGGTTTTTTCGTGTGTGTTAGTCCATTAATTTTGTGTGATACGTCATTTCGGTGGACTTTTTGCCAAAAATTTTTGTGGGTATCCGTGATGACCTTTTTAATGGCATGGATTGGTTCGGCGGGGTAAACGTGGATATTTTTGAGTCAAAACGTCGCCCAGAATAGGAAATATCAATTTTTCAATTTTTTCGTGTGTGTTAGTCCATGAATTTTGTGTTATACGAGGTTCTGGTGGAATTTTGGCTAAAAAATTTTGTGGGTGTCCGTGAAGAGCTACGTAATGGTGTGGGTTGGTTCGGAGGGGCAAACGTGGATTTGTTTTAGTCAAAACGAGGCCCGGAACAGGAAATATCAGTGTTCAGTTTTTTCGTGTGTTAGTCCATGAATTTTGTGTGATACGTGGTTCCGGTGGAATTTTTGCTGAAATTTTTCGTGGGCATCTGTGATGACCTATATAATAGTGTGGGTTGGTTCAGCGGGGCAAAAATAGATTTTTTGAGTCAAAACGAGGCCCGGAACATGAAATATCGATTTTTCAATTTTTTCGTGTGAGTTAGTCTATAAATTTTGTGTAATACGTGGTTCCGATGGAATTTTTGCTGAAAATTTTTGTGGGCGTCTGTGAAGACCAACTTAATGGTTTAGGTTGGTTCGGCAGGGCAAACGTGGACTTTTTTGAGTCAAAATGAGGCCCGGAACAGGAAATATCGATTTTTCAGTTTTTTTTTGTGTGTAGTAGGTCAATGAATTTTGTGTGATACGTGGTTCTAATGAAATTTTTGCTAAAAATTTTTTTGGGCGTCCGTGACGACCTATTTAATGGTGTGGGTTGATTTGGCGGGGCAAACTTGGATTTTTTGAGTCAAAACGAGTCCCAGAACAGGAAATATCAATTTTTCGGTTTCATTCATATGTGTTAGTCAATGAATTTTGTGTGATACATGGTTCTGATAGAATTTTTGCTGAACCTTATTGTGGGCATGATGACCTATTAAATAGTGTGGGTTGGTTCGGCGGGGAAAAAGTGTAACTTTTTGAGTCAAAGCGAGGCCCGGAACAGGAAATATTGAAATTTCAGTTTTTTCGTGTTAATCCATGAATATTATGTGATACGTGGTTCCGATGGAATTTTTGCTGAAATTTTTCGTGGGCATCCGTGATGACCTATTTAATGGTTTGGGTTGGTTCGGTGGGCAAAACGTGAAATTTTTTTTCAAAAACGACACCCGAAACAGGAACTATCGATTTTTCAGTTTTTTCGTGTGTGTTAGTCCATGAATTTTGTGTGATACGTGGTTCCGATGAATTTTTTGCTGAAATTTTTGTGGGCGTCCGAGACGACCTATTTAATGGTGTGGGTGGGTTCAGAGGGGCAAACGTGGATTTTTTTAATGTCAAAAGGAGATCTGTAACAGGAAATATCAATTTTTCAATTTCTCCGTGTGTTAGTCCATGACTTTTGTGTTTTACGTGGTTCTGGTGGAATTTTTGCTGAAATTGTTGGTTCGGCGGGGCAAACATTGATTTTTTTGAGTCGAAACAAAGCCCGAAACTGGAAATATCAGTTTTTTGGT
The DNA here is from genome assembly GCA_003996215.1 of Jaltomata sinuosa. NCBI lineage: Eukaryota > Viridiplantae > Streptophyta > Magnoliopsida > Solanales > Solanaceae > Jaltomata > Jaltomata sinuosa. The sequence continues at coordinate 11,533 of QJPP01007487.1, read as the reverse complement.
TTTTTCGTGTGTGTTAGTCCATGAATTTTGTGTGATACGTGGTTTCGATGAAATTTTTGCTAAAAATTTTCGTGGGCGTCCGGGATGACCTATTTAATAGTGTGGGTTGGTTCGGCGGGGCAAACATAGATTTTTTTGAATCGAAACGAGGCCCGAAACAGGGAATATCAAATTTTTGGTTTTTTCATGTGTGTTAGTCATGAATTTTGTGTGATACATGGGTCCAGTAGAATTTTTGCAGAAATTTTTCATTGGCGTTCATGACTACCTATTTAATAGTGTGGGTTGGTTCAACGGGGCAAACGTTGATTTTTTTGAGTCAAAACGAGGCCCGGAATAGCAAATATTGATATTTCAGTTTTTTCGTGTGTGTTAGTCAATAAATTTTGTGTGATACGTGATTCTGGTGGAATTTTTGCTGAAATTTTTCGTGGGCGTAATGGTGTGGGTTGGTTCGGCGGGGCAAACGTGGACTTTTTTGAGTCAAAATGAGGCCTGGAATAGGAAATATCATTTTTTCGACTTTTTCATTTGTTAGTCCATGAATTTTGTGTGATACGTAGTTCCAATGGAATTTTTGCTTAAATTTTTTGTTGGAATCCGTGATGACCTACTTATTGGTGTGGGTTGGTTCGGCGGGTCAAATGTAAATTTTTTTTTGTCGAAACGAGGCCCAGAACAGGAAATATTGATTTTTTGTGTGTGTTAGTCCATGAATTTTGTGTGATTCGTGGTTTCAGTGGAATTTTTGCTGAATTTTTTTATGGGCATCTGTGATGACCTATTTAATGGTATGGATTGGTTCGGCGGGGCAAACATGGATTTTGTTTGAGTCAAAACGAGGCCCAGAACAGGAAATATCAGTTTTTCGATTTTTCCGTGTTTTTTAGTCCATGAATTTTGTGTTATACGAGGTTCTGGTGGAATTTTTGCTAAAAAAATTTGTGGGAGTCTGTGAAGAGCTACGTAGTGGTGTGGGTTGGTTCGGCGGGGCAAACGTGGATTTTTCTTAGTCGAAACGAGGCCCGAAACAAGAAATATCAATTTTTCAGTTTTTTCATGTGTGATAGTCCAGGAATTTTGCGTGATACGTGGTTCTGGTGGAAATTTTGTTGAAATTTTTCGTGGGCGTTTGGGATGACCTATTTAATAGTGTGGGTTGGTTCGGCGGGGAAAACATAGATTTTTTTGAGTCAAAACAAGGCCCGTAACAGGAAATAATGATTTTTCAATTTTTTCGTGTGTGCTAGTCAATGAATTTTATGTGATACGTGGTTCTTGCTGAATTTTTGCTGAAATTTTTGTGGCCGTCCGTGATGACCTATTTAATGGTGTGGGTTTGTTCGACGGGGAAAACGTGGATTTTTTTGAGTCGAAACAAGGCCCAAAACAGATAATATCATTTTTTCAATTTTTTAATGTGTGTTAGTCCATGAATTTTGTGTGATACATTGTTCTGGTGGAATTTTTGATGAAATTTTTCATGGGAATTCGTGATGACCTATGTAATGGTGTGGGTTAGTTTGGCAGGGAAAACGTGGATTTTTTTTGAGTCGAAACGAGGCTCGGAACATGAAATATTGATTTTTTGTTTTTTTTTTCGTGTGTGTTAGTCCATGAATTTTGTGTGTTATGTGGTTCTGATGGAATTTTTGCTGAAATTTTTTGTGGGCATCCGTGACGACCTATTTTATGGTGTGGGTTGGTTCGGCAGGGCAAACATAGATTTTTTTGAGTCAAAACGAGGCCCGGAACTGGAAATATTGCTTTTTCAGTTTTTTCGTGTGTTAGTCCATGAATTTTGTGTGATACGTGGTTCCGATGGAATTTTTGCTGAATTTTTTTATGGGTTTCCGTGATGGCCTATTCAATGATATGGGTTGGTTCGGCGGGGAAAATTTGGATTTTTTTGAGTCAAAACGAGGCCGGAAACAGGAAATATCAATTTTACAATTTTTTCGTGTGTGTTAGTCCATGAATTTCGTGTGATACGTGGTTCCGGTGGATTTTTTGCTGAAATTTTTCATGGGCGTCCGTTCGACCTATTTAATGGTGTGGGTTGGTTCGGTGGGGAAAACGTGGATTTTTTTGTGTCGAAACAAGGCCCGAAATAGGAAATATTGATTTTTTGGTTTTTTTGTGTGTGTTAGACCATGAATTTTGTGTGATACGTGGTTTCGGTGAAATTTTTGTTAAATTTTTCGTGGGTGTCTGTGACGACCTATTTAATGATGTGGGTTGGTTGTGCGGAGAAAATGTGGACTTTTTTGAGTCAAAACAAGGCCCGGAACTGGAAATATCAATTTTTTGGTTTTTTCGTGTGTGTTAGTCCATGAATTTTGTGTGATACGTAGTTTCAGTGGAATTTTTGGTGAAATTTTTCATTGGCATCTGTGACGATCTACTTAATGGTGTGGGTTGGTTTGGCGGGGAAAACGTGGATTTTTTTGGGTCGAAACGAGGACTGGAACAGGAAATAGCAATTTTTTAGTTTTTCGTGTGTTAGTCCATGAATTTTGTGTGATACATGTTTCCGGTGGAATTTTTGCTGAAATTTTTTGTGGGTGCCGGTGACGAACTATTTAATAGTGTGGGTTGGTTCGGTGGGACAAATATGGATTTTTTTCAGTCGAAACATGTCACGACCCAACCCGTCGTGAGTGGCACCCACCCAATCCCCGGATGAGCGAACCAATAGAGTTCAACCTCTTGCCTAGACTATCAGCCTAAAACCAGCAACATAAAGTAAACTAGCAATCAAAATAATCAAAAACTATAGCATAATCATTATCCTGCGGAAAATCCCACCTAGGAACTGAAAGTTGTTGTACCGAACATCAATACTAATATCTAGAATACAGGGATGCAACCCCAAAAGAAAATACGAAGTAGTTTTAAGTCCGAAACAAGTGGACTGAAACTCTAAAGATAACCCAAGGTAGCTCGAATCAAGCAGCTCACCCTTGAAAGTCAGAAGTCATCGGCGCTAAAGGTGAGGTCGCTTCTCAGCCGCTGGAAGATTTCCTGTACTCACCAAAAGACAAGCAAGTGCAGTATCAGTATACCACCACTGTGTACTGGTAGGATCATCAACCAGTTTTCAAATAAACATTGTATAACAATACAACAATATCAAGTATAAGCTATGGAAAACATGCATAAATAACCACATACACACTTAGACCACCGGTCTCTATTTAGCCTGTTCCCGCATGAATCCACCACCTAACTCTAAGCCACAACCATATACCATTAACTATACCTTTCCGTCTAGCCCGGACCCACCCTGGGATCCCCTCTAGACTACACACATGTACCTTGAATCAACCCGGACTAAAACAAGACCAACACAATGTCAATGATCAACCCGGCCTAAACCAAGACCTACATAACAGTTAACCAGAAATTCCCTGGCCTCTCAAGGACCACCAAACCAATAACACATTTCAATAAGCAGCCCGATCCACTCACAGAACCAATATCAATCAATGCAACACAATAATAACAATGCAATGATGCAACAAAAGTAATCCACAGTGCCAACCAATTGTTATACCCATACCAGGCGTGGTACCCGTGCCAACCAATTGTTATACCCGTACCAGGCGTGGTACCCATTCCAACCATTTGTTATACCCGTACTAGGCGTGGTACCCGAGCCAACCAAATGTCAATAATCCACAGTCAAATGCCTAAACACACAACTTGTAAACCAACAAGCAAATACTGTTCAAATCACAGACTGTAAAGCAGGAACCTTAGACATTCTACACAACTTCCCTAAGCAATGTAATTCATACAATCACTTAGATATGAGTACAAGAATATACAACATTCACAGAAATCGTAAGCCATCACCTACCTCAAAATGATCCAAGCTCTATTCAACCCGAGCTTTCTAGTGTTCCAAATTCCTTTCTCGTTCTTGGTCTAAAACAACACACAAGTACATATAATTAACATACAAGTCCTGCACATTACCCGGATTATGCCAAATCCCCAAACCCCAGGCCACCCATGATCATCCCATCCTTTTCCCGGGCTTTCCCACTGTTAATTCTCCTAGTTCTATCATTTTTACGGATAAAAACAGAGAATTTAACAACCTATGATCATTTTAACATACTTTTACCAACACCCAAGAACGTACATGCTTGGAATCCCCTTTCTTCCACGAATTCTACCATTCCTAAGTTATTCCAACCTTCCCCAAGTTACCTCTTAGCAATTCTACCGCATAGGAAACATATTACAAAGATTGGGGAACAAAAACCTTACCTTATGGAAGAATTTCGACGGAAAAAGGAAGAAAATCGCCTGAAATCGCCCTAGCTATTCTGCCAAATGAATTGTAGAAAATTGAACTATTTTGGGGAAGTTTCTGCATTAAAAACCTGTCGGCCCGCTATAGCGGTCCCCACTCTGCTATAGCTGTCCCGCTATAGCGGACGACTTCCGCTATAATGGTCTTAAGTGAGTGTTGACCGCCTTGACCACCGCTATAGCAGTAATTTCCACCGCTATAACAGAGGCCGCTATTGCGTATGGTTGCGCTCGTCACAGACAGAATGTCCGAAAATCTCCCAATTTTGTCCATTTCACAACACACCTGCTTTCCCCGACGTCTCAAAACAACCCTTTCACGTCAAATGCAATTTCGAGAGTTCTACTTACCCAAACTCGATTCTGAAAAGTCCCCCGGACTCCTTTATGTCTTGGCTATGCAGAAAACTAGCTCAAAACAAGATACATAGACCCATCCTTACCCGTTTTCCCTAGACTCCACCTCGCTCCAAAACCGGTCGAGGCTAGGCTTGCCCAGAATTTCAAACTCCCAAATTCGAGTTTTCTAACTCTAAAACTTGGTACGATTGGACTACCCGTAACGACAGACCCGGTCATTACAAAACAAGGCCCAGAACAGGAAATATTGATTTTTCAATTATTTTTTGTGTGTGTTAGTCCATGAATTTGTGTGATACGTGGTTCCGGTGGATTTTTTGCTCAAATTTTTTGTGGTCATCCGTGACGACCTATTTAATGGTGTGGATTAGTTCGGCGAGGCAAACATGGATTTTTTTATTCGAAATAAGGCTCGAAATAGGAAATATCGATTTTTCAGTTTTTTCGTGTATTGGTAGTCTATGAATTTTGTGTGATACGTGGTTCCGGTGGAATATTTGCTGAAATTTTTAATGGGAGTCTGTGATGACCTATTTAATGGTGTGGGTTGGTTCGGCGGGGTAAACGTGAATTATTTTGAGTCAAAATGAAGCCCGGAACAAGAAATATCAATTTTTTGGTTTTTTCATGTGTGTTAGTCCATGAATTTTGTGTGATACGTGGTTCCGATGGAATTTTTGATGAAATTTTTAGTGGGCGTGTGTGACGACCTATTTAATGGTGTGGGTTGGTTCAGCGGGGCAAACATAGATTTTTTTAGTCAAAATGAGGCCGAGAATAGGAAATATCGATTGTTCAATTTTGTCGTGTGTTACCGTCTATGAATTTTGTGTGATACGTGTTTCTGATGGAATTTTTACTGAAATTTTTCGTGGGCGTCTGTGATGACCAACTTAATGGTGTGGGTTGGTTCGGCGGGTAAACGTGAATTATTTTGAGTAGAAACGAGGCTCGAAACAGGAAATATTGATTTTTCAGCTTTTTAATGTGTGTTAGTCCATAAATTTTGTGTGATACGTGGTTCCGGTGGAATATTTGATGAATTTTTTTTGTGGGAGTCTGTGACGACCTATTTAATGGTGTGGGTTGGTTCAGCGGGGCAAACGTGGATTTTTTTTTTGTCAAAATGAGGCCGAGAATAGGAAAATATCGATTTTTTAGTTTTTTCGTGTGTTAGTCTATGAATTTTTTGTGATACGTGGTTCCGATGAAATTTTTGCTGAAATTATTTATGGGCGTCCGTGACGACCTATTTAATGGTGTGGGTTGGTTCGGCAGGGTAAACGTGAATTATTTTGAGTAGAAACGAGGCTCAGAACAGGAAATATTAATTTTTCAATTTTTTAATGTGTGTTAGTCCATGAATTTTGTGTGATACGTGGTTCCGGTGGAATTTTTGATGAAATTTTTTGTGGGAGTCTGTGACGACCTATTTAATGGTGTGGGTTGGTTCAGAGGGGCAAACATGGATATTAGTTTTTGTCGAAATGAGGCCGAGAATAGAAAATATCGATTTTTCAGTTTTTTCGTGTGTGTTAGTCTATGAATTTTTTGTGATACGTGGTTGCAATGGAATTTTTCCTGAAATTTTTCATGGGCGTCTGTGACGACCAACTAAATAATGTGTGTTGGTTCGGTGGAGCAAACATAGATTTTTTTGAGTCAAAACGAGGCCCGGAACAAGAAATATCGGTTTTTTCAGTTTTTTCGTGTGTGTTAGTCCATGAATTTGTGTGATACGTGGTTCCGATGAAATTTTTGTTGGAATATTTTGTGGGCGTAATGGTGTGGGTTGGTTCGGCGGGGCAAACATGGATTGTTTTGAGTCAAAATGAGGCTCGGAAGAGGAAATATCAATTTTTTGACTTTTTCATTTGTTAGTCCATGAATTTTGTGTGATACGTAGTTTCAGTGGAATTTTTGCTGAAACTTTTTGTTGGCATCCGTGATGACCTACTTAATGGTGTGGGTTGGTTCAGCGGGGCAAACGTAAATTTTTTTGAGTCGTAACGAGGCCCAGAATAGGAAATATCGATTTTTTGATTTTTTTCGTGTGTGTTAGTCCATGAATTTTGTGTGATACGTGGTTTAGGTAGAATTTTTGCTGAAATTTTTTGTGAGCATCCGTAATGACCTATTTAATGGTATGGATTGGTTCGGCGGGGCAAACGTGGATTTTTTTGAGTTAAAACGAGGCCCAGAACAGGAAATATAAGTTTTTTGATTTTTTCGTGTGTGTTAGTCCATGAATTTTGTGTTATACGAGGTTCTGGTGGAATTTTTGCTAACAATTTTTGTGGGTGTCCGTGAACATCTACATAATGGTGTGGGTTGGTTAGGCGGGGCAAACGTGGATTTTTTTGAGTCAAAATGAGGCCCTGAACAGGAAATATCGATTTTTAGGTTTTTTCGTGTGTGTTAATCCATAAATTTGTGTGTACGTGGTTCCGGTGGAATTTTTGCTGAAACTTTTTGTGGGAATCCATGATGACCTATTTAATGGTGTGGGTTAGTTCGGTGAGCCAAACTTGGATTTTTTTTAGTCAAAACGACGCCCGAAACAGGAAATATCATTTTTTTAGTTTTTTCGTGTGTGTTAGTCTATGAATTTTGTGTGATACGTGGTTCCGATGGAGTTTTTGCTGAAATTTTTTATGGGAGTTCGTGACGACCAACTAAATAGTGTGTGTTGGTTCGGTGGGGCAAACGTGAACTTTTTTGAGTTAAAACGAGGCTCGAAACAGGAAATAAAGATTTTTCAGTTTTTTCGTGTTAGTCCATGAATTTTGTGTGATACGTGGTTCTGATGGAATTTTTGCTGAAATTTTTTGTGGGCATCCGTGACGATCTATATAATGGTGTGGATTGGTTTGGCGGAGCAAACGTGCATTTTTTGAGTCAAAACAAGACCCGGAACAGGAAATATCAATTTTTTGGTTATTTTCATATGTGTTAGTCCATGAATTTTGTGTGATACGTGGTTCTGATAGAATTTTTGCTGAAATTTTTTGTGGGCATCCGTGACGACCTATTTAATAGCGTGGGTTCATTCGGCGGGGCAAACGTAAATTTTTTTGAGTCAAAGCGAAGCCCGGAACAGGAAATATCGAAATTTTAGTTTTTTTGTGTGTTAACGTCCATGAATATTGTGTGATACGTGGTTCCGATGGACTTTTTGTTGAAATTTTTCATGGGCGTCCGTGTCAACTTATTTAATGGTGTGGGTTGGTTTGGTGGGCCAAACGTGGATTTTTTTAGTCAAAACTACGCCCGGAACAGGAAATATTGATTTTTCAGTTTTTTCGTGTGTGTTAGTCCATGAATTTTGTGTGATACGTGGTTCTGATGGATTTTTTGCTGAAATTTTTCGTGAGGGTCATGACGACCTATTTAATGGTGTGGGTGAGTTCAGAGGGCAAACATGGATTTTTTTGATGTCAAAAGGAGACCCGAAACAGGAAATATCGATTTTTCAATTTTTTCGTGTGTTAGTCCTTAAATTTTGTGTTTTACGTGGTTCTGGTGGAATTTTTGCTGAAATTTTTTGTGGCTGTCTATGAAGAGCTATGTAATGGTGTGGGTTGGTTCAGAGGGGCAAACACTGATTTTTTTGAGTCGAAACAAGACTCGAAACTGGAAATATCAGTTTTTCAGTTTTTTCGTGTGTGTTAGTCAATGAATTTTGTGTGATACGAGGTTCTGGTGGAATTTTTCCTGAAATTTTTCATCGGTGTCCGTGACGACCTATTTAATAGTGTGGGTTGGTTTGGTGGGGTAAACATAGATTTTTTTGAATTGAAACGAGGCCCGAAACATGAAATATCGATTTTTGGTTTTTTCGTGTGTGTTAGTCATGAATTTTGGGTGATACGTGGTTCTGGTGGAATTTTTCCAGAAATTTTTCGTTGGCGTTCGTGACTACCTATTTAATAGTGTGGGTTGGTTCGGCGGGGCAAACTTTGAGTTTTTTGAGTCAAAACGAGGCTCAGAATAGGTAATATTGATATTTCAGTTTTTTCGTGTGTGTTAGTCAATGAATTTTGTAGGATACGTGATTCTGGTGGAATTTTTGCTGAAATATTTTGTGGGCGTAATGGTATGGGTTGGTTCGGCGTGGCAAACGTGGATTTTTTTGAGTCAAAAGTAGGCCCGGAAGAGGAAATATCAATTTTCCGACTTTTTCATTTGTTAGTCCATAAATTTTGTGTGATACGTAGTTCCGGTGGAATTTTTGCTGAAACTTTTAGTTGGCATCTGTGATGACCTACTTAATGGTGTGGGTTGGTTCGGCGTGGAAAACGTAAATTTTTTTGAGTCGTAACGAGGCCCATAATAGGAAATATCAATTTTTCAGTTTTTTCGTGTGTGTTAGTCCATGAATTTTGTGTGATATGTGGTTTTGGTGGATTTTTTTCTGAATTTTTTGTGGGCATCCGTGATGACCTATTTAATGGTATGGATTGGTTTGGCGGGGCAAACGTGGATATTTTTGAGTTAAAACGAGGCCCAGAACAGGAAATATCAGTATTTTAATTTATTTTGTGTATGTTAGTCCATGCATTTTGTGTTATACGAGGTTCAGGTGGAAGTTTTGCTAACAATTTTCGTGGGGGTCCGCGATGACCTATTTAATGGTGCGCGTTGGTTCGGAGGGGAAAACGTGGGGGTTTAAGATTTCAAACGTGGCCCGGAACGGGAAATATAGATTTTTTAGTTTTTTCGTGTGTTATAGTACATGGATTTTGTGTGATATGTGCGTCCGGCGGTATTTTGGCCGAAAGTTTTCGTGGGCAACCGCGACGACCTATTTAATGGCGCGTGTTGGTTCTAGGGGCAAACGTGGGGTTTTAGGAATTCAAACGTGGCCCGGAATGGGAAATAGGGATTTTTCGGTTTTTTCGTGTGTTATAGTCCATGGATTTTGTGTGATATGTGCGTCCGGCGGTATTTTGACCGAAATTTTTTGTGGGCGTCCGCGAGGACCTATTTAATGGCGCGGGTTGGTTTGGAGGGGCAAACGTGGGGTTTTAGGATTTCAAACGTGGCCCAGAACGGGAAATAGGGATTTTTCGGTTTTTTTTCCGTGTGTATAGTCATGGAATTTTGGTGTGATATGTGCGTCCGGCGGTATCTTTGGCCGAATTTTTCAATTGGCGTCCCCGTGACGACCTATTTAAATGGCCGCGTTGGTTCGGAGGGGCAACGTGGGGTTTAAGGATTTCAAACGTGGCCCGGAACGGTAAATAGGGATTTTTTGGTTTTTTCGTGTGTTATAGTCCATGGATTTTGTGTGATATGTGCGTTCGGCGGTATTTTGGCCAAAATTTTTCGTGGGCGTCCGCGACGACCTATTTAATGGCGTGCGTTGGTTCGGATGGGAAAACTAGGGGTTTTAGGATTTCAAACGTGGCCCGGAACGGGAAATAATGATTTTTCAGTTTTTTCGTGTGTTATAGTCCATGGATTTTGTGTGATATGTGCGTCCGGCGGTATTTTGGCCAAAATTTTTCGTGGGCGTCCGCGACGACCTATTTAATGGCGCGCGTTGGTTCGGATGGGCAAACGTGGGGTTTTAGGATTTCAAACGTGGCCCGGAACGGGAAATAGGGATTTTTGGTTTTTTCGTGTGTTATAGTCCATGGATTTTGTGTGATATGTGCTTCCGGCGGAATTTTGGCCGAAATTTTTTGTGGGCGTCCGCGAGGACCTATTTAATGGCGCTTGTTGGTTCGGAGGGGCAAACGTGGGGTTTTAGGATTTCAAACGTGGCCCGGAACGGGAAATAGGGATTTTTCGGTTTTTTCGTGTGTTATAGTCCATGGATGTTGTGTGATATGTGCGTCCGGCGGTATTTTGGCTGAAATTTTTCGTGGGCGTCCGCGATGACCTATTTAATGGCGCGCGTTGGTTAGGAGGGGCAAACGTGGAGTTTTAGGATTTCAAACATGGCCCGGAACAGGAAATAGGGATATTTTGGTTTTTTCGTGTGTTATAGTCCATGGATTTTGTGTGATATGTGTGTCCGGCGGTATTTGGGCCAAAATTTTTTGTGGTCGTCCGCGACGACCTATTTAGTGGCGCGCGTTGGTTCGGAGGGGAAAACGTGGGGTTTTAGGATTTCAAACGTGGCTCGGAACGGGAAATAGAGATTTTTCAGTTTTTTCGTGTGTTATAGTCCATGGATTTTGTGTGATATGTGCGTCCGGCGGTATTTTGGCCAATATTTTTTGTGGGCGTCTGCGACGACCTATTTAATGGCGCGCGATGGTTCGGAGGGGCAAACGTGGGGTTTTAGGATTTCTAACGTGGTCCGGAACGAAAAATAGGGATTTTTCAGTTTTTTCGTGTGTTAGTCCATGGATTTTGTGTGATATGTGCGTCCGGCGGTATTTTGGCCGAAATTTTTTGTGGGCATCCACGACGACCTATTTAATGGCGCACGTTGGTTCGGAGGGGCAAACGTGGGGTTTTAGGATTTCAAACGTGGCCCGGAACAGGAAATAGGGATTTTTTGGATTTTTTGTGTGTTATAGTCCATGGATTTTGTGTGATATGTGCGTCTGGCGGTATTTTAGCCAAGCGTTTTCGTGGATGTCCGCGACGACCTATTTAATGGCGCGCGTTGGTTAGGAGGGGCAAACGTGGGGTTTTAGGATTTCAAACGTGGCCCGGAATGGGAAACAGGGATTTTTCGGTTTTTTCGTGTGTTATAGTCCATGGATTTTGTGTGATATGTGCGTCCGGCGGAATTTTGGCCGAAATTTTTCGTGGGCGTCCGCGAGGACCTATTTAATGGCGCTTGTTGGTTCGGAGGGGCAGAACGTTGGGGTTTTAGATTTCCAACGTGGCC
>QJPP01007486.1:0-62196 GCA_003996215.1 Jaltomata sinuosa | reverse complement strand
GGTGTGAGCTTATTGTTATAAATTCTTACTCTGTGCATGCATCTAGAACTTGCCCGGTCTATTTTGTTAAGTTTGAATTTGGTTCCTTAGGAAAGGATCATAGGCCCTTTTTGTGTGCAGTCCACTTAGCCTATAAGACCGTCCAAATGCAAATAATCCCTTTGAACCCTGTTTGAGCCATAATTGACCCTATTCTTTCAATAACCTGTCACCGTTCCTGTTTAACTTTGAATCCCTGTTTTGGCCCTGGTCCTCCCTTGGACATCGTGCACCTCGACTCAGGCAATCAGCCTAAGTTGAGGGTGGCTACTATAGAGGTAAATGATAAGAAAAATAGAATGAATAAGATTGGTTGTGAATAGAATGAAAATTCTGGGTGTGTGTCTAAGAAAAAGATAAAGAAACGAAGAAAAACAAAAAAAAAAGATGAAAAAGAACGAAAAAGAAATAAAAAGAAGTGTCAAAATAAAGAGGCCGCATCTGTAGCTAGAAAGAAGGGAAAAAAAAGGTGAATAAGGATGGACAAAGTAAAGTTTTGTGAAAATAGTAGGTCGGTGATTCCAAGGAGGGTTTAGTCACTATTCCCCAAACGTATCCTACCTGCAACCGAAGCCTCATTATAAGCCAAAACAAGTCCTGTAGTGATCCTGAGCGGCTTTCTGAAAAACTGAAATAGAATAGTAAGGACAAGCTTATGGCATCGCATGTGCATTGTTTAAAATCGTTTGTGAGTGTGAGCGCCTTACCTAGTCCCAAATCTTGTGTGTGGGACTTCTTTGGGGTGAGGGCACCAAGATTTTTGTATTGTCTATTGACTGTTAGGATAGCTGCGCGTGTATATGCATAATATTCTGTCATATCGGAATGACATGTTTGGATCCTTGCAAGTTAACGTTTTATACATTTGTGTGCTACTAAGGAGCTTGAGTTAAAATTGAATAAGCGTTGAATGACCATGAGTTGCTAGAGACACGAGTTTGTTTTCTTAGTTGAGTCATCTTATTGTTTTTCTTTTATGTCATGTTGCTTGAGGACAAGCGAACGTCTAAGTTGAGGGTGTTGATGTGCCGCCATTCTACGGCACATTTGACTCCTTTAAACTAAGAATAACCGTAAGTTCTCAAGCAACCGTCGTCGTTTTTAATGTTTTATGTTATGTTTGCAGGAAAGAGAGACAAACATAGAAACGGAAGGAAATATGAGCAAAAAGACCCTCTGGATAAGAGTGACGGCCACCGTGACGGCCAGTCACCAAGGTGACGGACCGTCAAGACGACCGTCAAGTGAGGCAGCACCACTGCCTAGTGGTGACGGCCACCGTGATAGCCCGTCACCAAGGTGACGGTCCGTCAGCCTGGCCGTCAAGTGTGGCAGTACCACTGCCTAGTGGTGACGGCTACCATGATGGCCAGTCATGCCTGTGACGGTCCGTCAGGGTGGGCTATCAACGCGATGCGGAATCCGAATGTTTTATTTTTGGACTTTATTTCCTGGACTACTATAAATACCCATGTTAGGTTTATTTTATTGATTCATTACCCAATAATTCTAGGATATTTTTAGTCGACTTTTGAGCGAGTTTTTGGAGAGAAAACACGACACTACACATTTTCCTTCTTCATCATCTTGTTCTTCCATTGTTCTTGAGATCTTGGTTTGTTGTTCTTGGATAATTGAAGCTTGTGTTCATTATATTGTATGAATCTTTTCTCTTTATTATGAATATGATTTTCTTCTCTTCTCCTAATAGCATGAGTAACTAACTTCCCACAACTAGGGTTGTGGGAGCCATGGCAAAAGTAGCAATATAGATTCCGGGTACACGTTGTTAATCATTCATTATTAATGTTTTCTAGTGGTTGCAAACATTAGAACATGCCTAGGTTTAATTTGCTTGAGTAAAGAGATTAAAACCGAGAAATTTCATTAACTACGAGGATTCGAGACTACCACTTCTCGTCTTATGATTAATGTTGTAACTAGATTAATCTACTTGATGTTTAGGATTGAAATGTAAAAGCTCACCTTTTCAAGTTCGAGAGAATTGACAGGGAAATTCGTCTATTTGGTTGAGAAACGTTTAGATGATAACATTAATTCGATCACATCGTGACATGCATATAGAAAGAACCCGGTTAAGCTTTGAGTCGACATTGTTACGACGCCATGGTGAACACTTCCCTAGTTCACTCTCATATTGATTATTAATCGTACATTATTCTTTGCTTTGATCAAATATTGTTCACACAAACCCCCCCCCCCCCAATTTACCGGAAACTATTGATTACTAGTCATTTAATCCACTAACGACTTAATTCGCACCTTATTCCCTGTGGGATCGACCCCAACCTTAATTGGGTTCTATATTTGACGACGACCGCTTACGCTTCGTAATTGGAGTTGTAATTTGGGCGTATCAGTATCCAATAAAAAAGAAGTCTTGAGTTTTTTTTTATGATTTTCCTTAAGTTTCAGAAAGTGATTAAAAACAGTTTTCAAGATCAATTAAAATCTTAAGTGTGATGGAGGTGGTGAGTTCATCAACAATGAATTCATTACACAAATGGAGAACTGTGGAATCATTAGACATTTGTCCTATTTAAACACTGTTGAACAAAATAGATCTTAAAGAACACATAAGCATATAGTAGAAACTAGTCTCACTCTACTCTTTCATGAAAAACTACCATTATTCTTATGGATGGAAGCCTCTCTCATTGTTGTATTCTTGATAAACAAATTACCATCCTCAGTCCTAAAGAATGAGATACTTTTTGTCAAACTTCATGGAGCATCTCTAAATTACAACGGAGTGAATGTTTTTGGATATTAATGTTATGCACACCTCAAGGGACAAATGAAGTTTGCACCTAAAATATACCCTTGTGTGTTTGTTGGTTAAAACAGTTTACACAAACGCTATAGGTGATACCAACTATCCACAAAAAGGTATTTATATCAAGATATGTGATCATTTATGAGTACATGCTTCTTTATGTGAAACTAGCACAGTCTTCTCCAAACACCTCTACTCAGCTAACTACTTTTCTTGAGGAGTTCTCCACTATGCAAGATGATTCTCCAACAAGTAGTTGTTCAACTTCATAGGAAGTGCCAACAACCTATCTCCAACATTGATTTTGCAGCACATTATGATGAGCATGATGATGTACTATTAGATAATACTTATGACCTAGAAACAACTTAGATGGTGGTGAAAGTGATAATTCTATTGATGATTATAAACTCAAATGCACTAAAAAGTCAGGATGCAACTGAAGTGTAGAAATATAATCACATCCCAGTATCTAATCCACATAAACTTGGAAGCTGATCTGTCAGGCTAGTTTAATAAAGAAATCAATTAGAATCCTGAGTCTCCAAACGGGACAGCAGAATCACCAGACTTTGTTGATCCTCAGTACCTAAAGCATGTCTGTTCTTAGAAGAAAACATTCTATGGCCTCAAGCAGGCACCTAGAACCTGGTTTGACAGGTTCAACATGTTCATTATGTACCTTGGGTTTAAATGTAGAAGAGCAGACTCATTCTTATTTTTACTTTATTGAAAAAGTGATATAATCTTTCTTATTCTTTATATAGATGATATAGTGATAAAAGAAAGCTCCTTTGTCCATATTCAAAAAATAATCAATGCGATTGGGAGGAGTTTGCAATGAAAGATTTTGGTCCCCTTTACTTCTTTCTTAGGATTGAGGTTACATACTTTGATGAATATATTCACCTAAATCAAAGTAAATAGGCCACTAAACTCCTTAAGAAAACTCATATACCCATGGCAAGAGCAGTAAACAGACTACTTGCACAAAAACATATCCTACAAGAAGTTCAAGGAAGACCTGCAAATGCTTCAGTGTATATAAGTATTGTGGATAGTTTTCAATATGTCACAATAAATAGGCCTGATATGACTCATGTAGTGAATGTCACAAGCCAGTTCTCGCAGAGTCTAAATAGTGAGCACTTTCAGGTTATAAAAAGGATCCTTAGATATGTTAGAGGGACAGTTCATCTTGAACTTAGGCTAATTACAAAGTCAACTCTAAGGTTGTATGGATACTCTGGTGTAGAATGGGGAGGCTTTTATATAATAAAAAGGTCAACTACAGGGTATATAATATACTTAGGGGCTAACTGCATTTCATGGACATAAAAAATAGCATACAGTTGCCAGGTCAAGTGTTGAAGCTGAATATCGAGTACTAGCCTCCACTACAATTGAGATTACATGGATTATCTATATACTTAGATATATTAGTTTCAAATTGATCACAACTTTAATATTGTTCTGTGATAATCAATGTGAATTCAGTATTACATTCAGGACTAAACATGTGGAGATGAACTATTACTTTTTAAGATAAAAGGTAGCAAAGGGACAACTCATAACACAATTTGTTCGATCACAAGATTAGCTAACTGACATACACACCAAGGCACTTACAAAGAAATAATTTATATCCTTTCAAAACATGATAGGAGTGAATGATACTCCTCTTTTTATCTTGAGGGAAAATGTTGGAGACTAGCATAAGTCTAAGAAATCACTAGGAGAAAAATTGTGTTAGTGTTAGGAGTGTATGTTTGTATTGCATTAGAAGCGTATGTATTATTGTCATTATATATTATCAGTAAATATTAACTTACAAAGTATAACTCTTGCAGAAATTTTCAATTGTTAAGCAACACCTTGGCAATAACCTATATAAGGAGGTATCAGGCAATAGCTTAACATACAAAATACATCAATAAAATTGAGTTGTTCTTTTTCTTTCTGTACTGTAATTTCTATAAATTGTACGCTTCTTTGTTAAAAATTAAAAAATTTAACTGTGTCAAAATATTAATTAGATCCTCTACTGATGACAATGATTACTTTTCATATAATATAGTCTACACAGAGATTATTACAAAACTTTTTTCTGAACTAATACTATTATTCTTGATGGTAAGTATTTTCTTCCAAAACTATCATCCCTGATTTTAAGTTTGTTTGAAAATTACTTTCTTTATTTTATTAAAGATTAAACATAAAAAAATAATTTTAATAGCTCATTTGGTTGGCTACCTGAACTCTCACCTTATCAGTGAAGACTCGATACTTTGATTTCGCACTTTGTAATCTCCTCCCATTTCCCCTTCTCCTACCTTCAATTTTTTTTTAAAAAAAAATTACAAAAAAGGTTTGTTCTTTTCTGATTTCACTCCTTATGGTCGGAACAGAGGGGAAAAAATAAATTTGATTACTATATAGCTTATTTTTCTCAATTTTTGAAATACCTACCTTAAACAACTTGATTATTCTAGCCAAATAAAATTTGAGTATTCTTTTTATCCTATATTGTTGATGTACATTGTCATATTATAATATATTATAGTTGTAAATCATCTCAACATTGTAAAAAAATTTAATGTCGACACAATTATTTCAAAAAAATGCATTTGCAAAGTTTAAGTAGTTGATAAAAATCAATTATGACACAATGAATAGAGAACCAGATCATCTTCTGATTCTGCAAAATGAAGATGTGAATACTCTCAAACAGAAGAATGGACCTGCAAAGCTGAAGTAGTTGATAAAGGATGACCTAGAGACAATAAATAGAGAATCAAAAAGTACCAACTCATGATTCTGCAAGATATAAGAGTACTTTGTATTTTATTTTCCTAACAATAAATGAAATAATACATTAACAAAAGCGTAGTAAAAAAGATGGCCAACATTATAATTATTTATATTTTTTAGATATAAATATTTTTAAGCTTAACTTCTAGATTAAGTGCAATTCGATTGCAAGAAAAAATCTATCCACACTACATGTGTAATGATCCTTCCCATCATTATAGGTGAGATATTCGTGCAAAGAAATGGGTTAGAAAACTTTCGAGTTTGGGAGTTAGAAATTTTGGGCTAGGCTAATCTCAAACAAATTCTGAGCGAGTTAAGGTCTAGGGCAATCCAGGAAAAGATTGGGTGAAATGTCTAAGTTTGAGGTATTTTTTCTATTATCTAAGACGTTAAGGAGTTCGTAGGACTTTTTGGAAATGAATTTGGATGAGTAGAACTTCCGATATCGAACTTGACGTGAAAGGGTTGGTCTGGAACATCAAGGTTTGGAAGTGTATTATAAAATGGGCAAAACTAAAAGGATTCTCGAGGTTCTGTCCCATGTCAATCACTATAGCAGGTGACACGCTGCTATGGCAATGACCGCTATAGCGGAGAAATTCCCGCTATAGCAAAAGTCAAGGTGGTCAACCCCACTATAGCACTTCCTCTACGGTGGTGCTGCTATAGCGGGATTGGGCCGTTATAGCGACATAAGTCGCTATAAATGCAAAAATTTCCCTTAAAACATTCAGAATTATTCAAGAATATTTTGGGAAAGGGCAGAGGCAAAAAGGGGAGAATCCTACTGATTTTCTAGCAAGAATCTTTGTAAAGGTAAGAAAATTGTTTCCCTAAATTAGTACTTCGATTCCTATTCCTTAGGATCATTAGTTATGGGTAGTGGGGGGTTTGGCTTGACCTAAGGTGGAAAATCTGGTGTATCAAGGATTGTGGGTATAGAAAACCTTAGGTTTTGTATATAACTATTTAATTCATGATTTTAATATCGTAATTTGCTAATATAACCATAAACTTGATAATTTTAGGTGAATTATCTGGTGGAAAGGACCTAGGTTGGATGGAATGATCATGAGGTTGGACTGAGGTTTGGTATTAGGACATAATCTGTGAATATTTAGGCCACATGGATTGATTTTGGTGTTAAATGATTGTTTTTAGACCAAGAATAAGCTAGAACTTCAAGGAACGAGAATGCTCTAGTCCAGTAGAGCATTCAGGCTTAATTCGAGGTAGGTGATGGTTGAATTGTTTCCTATTTATGTTATGTATGCATGTTAACTATTTCATTAGTATTGCATGTACATTACGTGTTTTAGGGAATACAATAATGAATGTTAATGATATCCGATTGTCAATATGGTGAAATGAACTTGTCTTAAATACTTGTTGGTATTACAAATATGGTTTTTGTTCATTGTTGTTGATTGTTGTGATGTTTGTGACATTCAGTTAGCTCGGATACCATGCCTGGTATAATTCATTAGTTGGCTCGGGTACCACGCTTGGTACGGGATATCTATTGGTTGGCTCGGGTATTACCCTGGTATAGGTTTTATTATGGTTGGCTCGGGTACCACGTCTGGTACGTATTTAGTTGTGAATCTGTGTTTTGGTTCTATGAGTGGACAGGGTTATTTCTTGTGATGTAATTGTTGCATATTGGTCCATGACTGGCTGGTGATTGTGTTTAAATATTACGTTGGTTCTTGTGTATATCGGGATTGTATGTTAGATATTATCTTAAGGATCCTGGGGTGGTCCAAGTTACTTGAATGGCGTATGGAGTTTCATATATTGTTGTTGTTGTGGTTTTAGACTTATCTCATGTGGTTGATAAGTAGGTTGATGACTGAGAGTCTGGGTTATATTTGTTGACTTGTTTATATATGTTTTGTCCTACTTTACTAAGTTTAAGTTAAGTGTTCATATTTCATATATTGGAGCTGGACGATGATCTTACCAGTACACTGTTGTTTTTGTATACTGATACTGCACTTGCTCTTCTTTTATTGAGTACAGAGAATATTCTGAGGGCTACTGCGCGACCTCAATTGTGACACGAGCACTTTCTGAATCTAAGGGTGAGCTACTTCTTTCGAGTTGCCATGAATTCATCTATCCTTTCTAGTCAATTATTCAAACTCAGACTACTTTTATTTTGGGGTTGCATCCCCATATTTTAGACTATATTAGAAGTTTTGGTACACGACTTTCAGGTTCTAGGGAGTATTTTTCGCAGGGATTTTTATCATTTATTTTTAGTTATGAATCTTGGGTTTTAATTAATGCAACTGGTTTTAGCTGCTTAGTTTTGCTAAGTGTTGACTTGGGTACTTAGTTCGCTCACCGCGGATTAGGGTGGGTGCCACTCACGGTGGTTTAGGTCATCACAAAGATGGTATTAGAGCCCTAGGTTCATTGATCTCGTCATACCAAAATGGGTCTAGTACAGTCTTGCAAAATGGTATGGAGACATCTGCACTTTTCTTTGAGAGGCTACAGGACTTTAGGAAATTATCTCTTCTTTCTTCCTTCGTGCTATAACTTGATTCTAATTGGTATCTGGCGATCCAAATTGGTATCTAACTTTCTTTATTCTTTTTTCCACAGATGGTTAATACCAGGCAAAATGGAGCAAGGGCAACAGCTTCAGCTACAGGACTGGTGGCTAGAGAGTGAGGAAGGGGCAGGGGCTAAGGGAGAGCAACACCTGCCAGGGGTAGAGCACAGTCGACTGCTGAGCAGAGGGATGCGACCTCTCCCCCACCCCACGATCTTGTTGAGGAGGAGGTTGAGGTAGTATAGGAGGTTGGCGTAGAACCAGATGTGGCAGTGTCGATTGAAGGTGCATGTTTTTCCCCTATGTCGTCTGAGGTGATTCAGCAAGTGCTGGCATTCTTGAGTAGGTTGGCGGGTACTGGAGCCACTCCTACTATGTCGGTTACTTAGGTTCTGTGTGCCCATCCTGGTGCTTCCAAAGCCCCCAAGATGGATGAAGCTTCGGGTACAGATGCCTTCTTTCATTCGGTACTAGGCCTTGTCATGAACAACACCGAGCATGAGCTGTTGACTAAGTTCTTGAAGTTGAAACCTTCGTTGTTTCATGGTATATAGAATGAAGATGCCTTTAAGTTTTTCTGGATTGTTATGAGAGGTCGCATAAGTTGGGTATTGTACAACATCATGGGGTGGAGTTTGTTACTTTTTAGTTATAGGGTGATTCCAAGCAGTGGTGAAGGGCTCATGTATAGTGTCGATCATCAGCTTTACCTCCGATGACTTGGGCTCAATTTCATGCCCTGTTTCTAGAGAAATATGTACCCCGTACTCTCAAGGATCAAAAGAAGGATGAGTTTCTGGCCCTTGAACACGTTAGCATGTCTGTTGTAGCTTATGCGGCTAAGTTCCATTCCTTGTCCCGCTATGATACCCAACTATTGGGCATTGAGGAAGAGAGGATTTGTCTGTAGATTAAGGGTCTGAATACTGAGTTGCGGGTTCTTTCTATTCACATGACTTCTGTAGGGAAATGTTTTAATGAGGTAACTGACTATGTAAAGAAACTTGAGGGGGTTAGGAAGGTTGGGCAGGCTAAGGTATTAGCTAAGAAGTCCCAGAATGAAGGTAATTTCAATAGATTTTACTCTAGGGTCCCAGTCAGCAGGTCCATTCGGCTCACCCTATTCAGTCAGCCCTGCCAGCTTCTACAAGTGGTCATTTAGGGGCCATTTAGTAGTTTTCAGGTCCCAGATGCCAGGGGGCCTCTTACTCTTCTACCAGCAAGCCCTCTCTTGATCGATGATGTTTCTATTGTGGTGATCCGGGTCATTTTAAGAGGGACTGCCCTCTCAGACAAATAGGTAACCAGGTGCATCATCAGACTAAGGTTGTAGTTCCATCAGGGGAGGTGGCAATGGCAGGGGTCATCCATAGGGTGGGCGAGGGAATTTTTAAGGACGCCGTGGAAACAGAGGAAATGGTAATGCAGGAAAGGGGGTGGCGCATCCAGCTAGAGAGGTTGCCCGGATTGATGATAGAGCCTATTGTTACACCTTCCTAGGCAAGTCTGAGGCCAAGGCATCGGATGTTGTGGTAACATGTACTATTCTCATCTGTGACCGAATGGCTTCAGTTTTATTTGATCTGGGTTCCATATATTCATATGTATATGTTAAATTTTCCTTGGGTCTGGACTTGATTTATGATGTGCTTGATTTCCCTATTCATGTTTCTACCCATATTGGGGAGTCTGTGGTAGTGACCCATGTGTATCGTACTTGCCCTGTGGTGTTTGTGGTTTTTTAGACTTGGATAGATTTGATTATTCTGGATATGCTGGACTTTGATGTGATCTTGGGTATGACTTGGTTGTCTCCTTATCATGTTGTGTTGAACTGTAATTCTAAGACAGTAGCTCTAGAGATTCTGGGTAGGGATAGACTAGAGTGGGAAGGTGTGTACTGTCCTAAGTCGATGAAGATCATATCCTTTGTTCGGGCTAGAAAGCTAGTGGGAAAAGGTTGTTCAGCCTTCTTGGCTCATCTTCGGGATGTTCGTGCGGAGTCCTCTTTTATTGAGTCAGGCCTAGTGGTTTTTGAATTTCAGGAGGTATTTTTGATGGATTTTCCTGGCATTCCTTCATACAGGGACATTGACTTCTGTATAGATTTGGAGCCGGGAACTCGCCCAATCTCTATTCCTCTGTATCGTATGGCTCTGGCAGAGAAGAGGAGAAGTCCAATATAAAATTCGTATTTTCTAGCTACTAGTTCCGTCAGCCCGCTATAGCAACCGGTTGGTTGCTACAGAAGCGACGCTATAGCGGGAAAATTCCTGCTATAGCGGGATGACATCAGTTCGACCAAATTTCAAATTCTGAAAATCTTTCGTCGTGTCATTCCAATTTTACTTAATAGCGTATTTCCATAATTCCCACAACCCGCAACGAAAAGCTTTTTTAATAATGACTGAATATGTCATTACAACAGATACCAATTTATCCATTTTTCATCCCCGAATGATCCTAAAGGCGTAGAGAAAATAAGAAGCTCTCCCTGGAATCCTATCGCTCCATCTTGATAGCGTTACTATAATCCTACGCGAACCATCGAAACTCCTATTTTTATATGTGTACCCAACTCAACCGAAAATGAATTTAATACTGCTCGGCCAGGGAATCCCTTCCCTCGAGTTGCATGGGATAATTTAAAGTGACCCTTCTCGAGTGCCTAAGAAATTCAGGGCCTCGTAAAATACCAGAGTAAAAGAATTTCAAATGACACAGAAAATAACCTTTCCATTCCCAAGCAATTTGCATCTCGCTATAGCGGCACCGCTATAGCAAGGGGTCAGCTGCTATAACGGGTAGCAACTGATTTAAGGGGTGAGAAATGAGTTTCTTGCCCATTGTCCCACATTTTCACCCAAAACACACCACCTTTCTCCTGATCACCTTGCTCCCGACGTTGGAAAATAAGGTAAACATCGCCATATTTTACTTTCTCTACTTCCTTGCACGATTATTGATCATTTTATGCCCGAATATGGTGAATAGAGTAGATAAGGTGTTGGTTTGAATTTAAAATTTTTGGCTTAGATTTTATTGGATCCTCGAAGCATGGATGCTTCTCTTATGTTTACAACGCTTCCACAGTATTCTGGGCTTCCAAAATACTCTAAACCAAGTCCATAATCATTGACCATGCAACAAGTACAATATGAAATTCAGTCAATATGAGTCAACAGGAATAACAAGTCAAGTCAATTATGACCACCAATACGACTCCAAGTCAACAATCCTGACTCAACAACCATATAAGTCCTGTGTAACTATACAAGTAATAGACAACATAGAGTTATGTGGCATCTTACAAGTAACCCGGACCATCCAAGGATCCCTAGGATAACAACTATGACAATTAACATGCATCCCGATTTACATGTGTAACAACCCGGAATTCGAATCAACTTTTAAACTTAGAATCTCTAAAAAATTTAAACATACCCCGGATTACGAGCCAAAACCATGAGCCATGGGTTGAACCATGAGCCATGGAATGGAATCGTGGAAACTTTTCTGTAGACCCCTCCTCAGGTCTGAGAACCATGAGTCGGGTTCACGAGTCATGGATGGTTCTACTGGTCGTGGAACTAGCTCGTGAAAATCAGACTGAGGCTCAGGTTTTCCCAGTGAACCATGAGAGGTTCCTACGAGTCATGGATGGTTCCATGAGTCGTACTATTGAGTCGTGGAAAGTTATCTGCAGCTTGAAGTTTGGACCAGAAACCACGAGAAGGAACCACGAGTCGTGGTTGGGTCTACGGGTCGTAGACTCCACTCGTAGAACCTAAAATCGAGTTTTAAAATAATATTTTACTAAATTTAGTCCCTGGTTTATTTTGGTAATTACTGATAAATGCTTAAATGTACTCTCCAAGATGGAGGTGTCGGTGATCGTCAAGCAAAACATATTTATAAGTACCCAACGGATGTCGGGGTCATACCCACAAAGACTTGTAGATAGCACAATGATAATTGTATAGAAATGACTTCACTAAGAGTGTAAGTGTTTAAATACAAGAAAGTAAAGGATTGGGGGGGGGGCAGGATTGGAAATTCCGTCACAAAAATCCAATTCAAGCAAGAAGGTAAAGTAAAATGGGTGTACAAATGAGAGTAGACGATTAGGGATGTGCGTGGGGCTCTAGTGTGGGATAGGGTGATTACCTATTCATGAAAATTCTCGCTCATTGACATTGGTAGCCTTGGTTATGGGTATGGTTGTTTATCTCTCGATCAACAACCATATATCCGACAATTTAGATTAAAGCAATATCAGTTTAACAACAAACAACCAAGCTAAAGCTTAGGGAGGTCATACTATTTCTAGCTTAGACCCTTAAATGGGTGATTCCGTCAATATGAGATATTTCTAGCCTCAAACTAAATGGAAGCCCAAGTTCCCACTAGTAAATTCACATCCGAAGCGATGAAATTCTCTTTCAAGCAACAACATAACCAAGTAAGGAAAGTCAATGTTTGCAACCACCAATTTTAGGATTAAAACTTGGTGAAACTACTAAACCCATGTCAAATAAGTAATTATAAGAGATAATTAGCAACACCCATACCCATTTGTCAAGCACCCATTATCAACACATCCCTAGACAATGAAATTAGATACTCATGCTAAAGGAAGGAAATATACCAAGTGGGTAAGTCAAATTCCTCTTCATTCAAGTGTAATTTCAATATCTAAGCTCAGTTTCATACACAAATGGTGAACTAAGAATTGGAAGAGAGAATTGATTGAAACCCTTTTCTTCTTCTTAGAGAGGAAACTTGTTCTCAAAGCTAAAATTACTCAAGAGTATGCAGAACTAAGAAGCCCTTTACAATTTTGCCTAAAATGGGTTTAAATACTTTCCCAAAATGTCACTAAATTTCTTGGACAAAAATACCCTTTGGGTGGTGTTCGTGATGTGTGAATCGCACACCCTCTTTAGTTGAAACAATGACTTCAGCTGACTTGGGATATGTCATGCGAAGGAGGTGTGGTTCACACCATGAGTTGTGCGCATCGCACAGCGACCATACCTCATAACAGATTCTTCAGTCGATGCAAGGCTCCATGAAGTGAGAGGTGCGGAACGCACCAAGGCTTGTGCGGTCGCACAAGCGGCGCATCTCAAGGCAGAATCTTTATCTTTTTTGATCAGTTTACACTTCACTCCTTTTAAGCTCCTTTGGGTCCATTTCCTTGTTTTCCATCTTTGATCACAAGTACCTACATAGACATCAATAAAGGCCATAAGAACCTCTAAATCTATTCAAAACATAGCAATAATTCATGGATAAAGGCTCAATAAGCTGGTAGATTACCGACTTATAAAACCCCAAACTTGAACTATTGCTTGTCCTCAAGCAAGATACTCACAAGGAAAGGAATGAATTATGTCTAGACTCAATCAAGGCATAAAAGACTAATCTATGCTAAAAATCAAGAAAAAGAATAAACAAAAAGACTCAAAAAAAAGTTTCAACTACAATGTTCATCTCAATTTGAACCACCACAATATCAAGGCAATTGGTCATTTCAAAACCTTTTTTAAAAGGACTTCATTTCTTATTCAAAATCAAGGGAATTTTGTCTTTCAAAACAAGACATTTAAGCTTCTCAAGTCATTGGCATGGACCGTCAAGGTTTGTCTATAGATTCGCCACACAACCTATCCCATTCATTCCTCTCAATTGAAATAGAGACTTCATGTTTCAACTCGAGTGCATGATGCCACTCACCACAAGAGAGAATACCAATCATAATCATTCAATTCTCAAAACAACGAGATTATAAGATAACCAAGAAGACTCTCACTCTCTCAAGGAAGTTCAAGTGCACACACGTCGAACCATAGGCTTTTCTTTCATGTAAATCGCCACTAATGTAGGGTAGCCAAACTCGAAATCACCAAGGACTTGCGTGTTACGATATTGGCTAGGGCTAAGGTGAGGATTTTATTTGGTTCAAGTGACTATACCTCCCTAATACTCTTTGTTGTCATTTCAAACACCGCTCACATTTTTAAATTTCAACTTCACCTTATTTCTCCCTCACACAACCCAAGTTTCTCCTTTTTAATCATGATCATTCAAATCCTTGTATCACCTTCATTTGGTAGCACCTACTCTTGCTTTTCATTTTGCTCATTGGATTGGACTTTTTGGAGCAATCTTTAGTTTAAACTTAAGGTGCTACCTTACACTTAAAGTTCATTTCTTTTCTTCTCCTCATTTGATCACATACACCCCCAAACTTAGGCATTTGCCTATGTTGTCTTCTCATTCTCCCCCAAACTTAGGCTTTTAGCCTATATTTCACTTCCAAGCAATTAGGGAGGACGGGTACCAAGATAGAGGTTCCAAAAAGGTCAAAGTGTTAAACAAGGTGCCAAAGACCGGTCACAAGCTCAAAGGGGTTCACTAGGATTGATGTTGAGGGAAGTCATTTGGGTGAAGTGGATATCAAAAAGGGCCTAAGGTCATCTTCCAAGCTCAGTCACACCTAGAATTTTGCCTTGAATCACATTCGGGGAAAGTTCTAGATGACACACATGCACGAGAATCAAGGTAAAGCCTTACCACACAAGGAATCATGACACAATACTTCTCTCATTAGTCTCAAAATCAATTGGGACAAATGACTTTCAACAAGCTATTATGAGTTTATTACACACTCGTTTGTGAGTCAATCAAGCCAAAGAAAAAGTGAGCAAGTCATGACAAGAGAATGCTTTTCCTCAAAAATTCATTTCTCTTCTTCCTTTTATTTCCAAAAACAACTTGCTAAGATTTTTTTTTTGGTGGGCCCATTTCGAGACAAGCAACTACAGACTCAATTTTAAACCAAAACTTGGCATTTTCCCTTAAGAAAGTCGCTTCTTAATATATCATAAGGAAACACCAACCCGATTCGATACAAAAATAAAAAAACTTTTGCTCCTTGGGAAAGAACCGTGGTATTAAGAAAACCCTCGGAGTTTATTACTAAACTACTATTAACAAGGCGACAACCAAACTGTGCGCTCATGATTCAATTAAGAACAAGCCTCGACATAGGCCTTTAGCGTATTTGAAAAGCACGGGTAGTAAAACAATAGGGCGTGTAAGACCAACCCGGCAACACAATCATCATAACAAAATAAAAAATCAAGCCCGGCGAGGGCACAATTAAGCTCAAAATAATCTATCATAATCTAAAGGCCCGACAAGGGCAATAAGCATCACAATCATCCAAAATATTCCCGACAAGGGCTAAATCAAATCTAGCAGAACTAAAAATGTCAACAAGGCCCGGCAAGGGCAATAAAAATAATATCTCAAGCCCAATCACGAGCAACCAACAAAAAGCAATTAAAGCCACCTCCTCTCCATAAAAGATGCATTGCCCTCAATGCTATTAGCTCATAAGGATAGAATGAGCGACTCCCTAGAGGACTATGCTTCATCATCATCATCTGCAGTTGCTGCCTCATCATCTGAGGTCTTTCCACTTGGGCTAGCACCACCCTTTCGGGAGTGCATAGAAAGTGTCGAGTCTGAAGGACTTGCTGGAACTTAGGGTCCTCATCATTATCCAGACCTGTATCCTCATTACCGAGCAGCACATCCTCATCATATGCATAAGATTCCAATAAGTCATCCATGGGGCCGCGTGTTTATCATACCGGATAGCTTCGTAGCTAGGTCGGCCAGCTGCTGCTCATGGCTATAAGTTTTGTCCACCATGTCTTGAAGGCCACTTTTGGTCAAAGAGGTGCGGGGGAATATGTGTGTGCCTCTGAAGTAGCCCAAAAAGGAGATGAAGCATCTACTTCAGCATCAATCTCATCACTGTCAACTTACCCCAATTGCTCAGTCCTTCACCTCTTAAATCTGGGGGCGTCCTTGTCTATTTTCTTATCAAGGTTGGTAGTCCCAATAGCATGAGTGAACTTATCACAACTGAGGATGGGGACATCATCCTTAGCACAAAGCTTAGTAATCAGCACAGGGAAGGAGAAAGAATCATTTCCTCTACAAAATTTTCTCCTTATCACCATAACTGCTATCTCCCCAAAATTTACATGCTCCACCGTCATAACAGTCGTGACCAAGATTGGCCCCATATTGAGTTATTTTTTGATCATTTTGGGAAGGCAAGAAACAATTGCAAAAAAGATCATACCAAAGATGAGCTTCAAAGAGCAAGGACTTCCTTAGAATATCTCTCCTCATAGTGGACCAATAAGGGACATCTTAAACAATGACAAGGGCCGTTTCATGATAAGGCTTTTGCTTCGTGGCTAACCGAGCTAAGAGTATTGGGGAAAGTACAATTCAGTGACCCTAGTAGATGGTATTAATGGAAGATCGGGTGACAAAAACTTTCTTTCCCCGAACGACAACTGAATCCAAGTTAGGGAATTTCTTCTTGTTCCCTTTATAGCCCTTGGAATCCTGCGTGGCTTGATAGCCGTGAAGAATTCTCAAACTATCTCCTTATAATACCCCTCGGGTACATCTTGGAATGGTTGCCACTCTCGGTCAGCAAATTGATGGTGCATGTTGGGTAGCTCATCCCCAACTTCCCCCAAGTTAAAACTCTGCTCCACATTGAAGGTCCTATTCTTGTCCTGCTGATAAAAGGCTTTCATGCCTTCCACCCTAAAGCGAAGCCTTGCTTATTTTGTGGCAAACATTTGCCTTGGTTAGCTTCACATGTTTTTCTTGTTAGAAGACATGTTTTGCATACAGAGATTGTGAGCCAAAAACAAAAACAAAGCCTAAAAAGAAGTTAACAACTAAAAAGAATAGAATGTAACGAAGTAGAAAATGAAGTAGGGGATTGCTGGCTCGTGCGAGCCACATGCGAACTGCACCAGAGGGAGTGCACATCGCATGTGCTGCTGCACGAGCTAACATAATCTTACAGTTATTTTCTCTTGAGGTGCGAAGCTGGTGCAGACCGCACCAACCAAAGTGTGCGTCGCAAAAAACTTTTCCCCTCGAAGCAGTGACTAGCCTTCTTTTTCAAGCATGGTGTGATGCCTTATGCAACCTGCACATCAAGATTTATGCATCACATGCGAAACACACAAAGGCACAATTGGAATTTTTGGTTCCTTGTGTTCTTTTGAATTACGCATGTGATCCGTAGAGAAAGATGTGCTTAGGCACTTGGCACCACGCAACAAACCAACAATATTAACAAAGGGCCAAAGGGGTATCATGACCATAAATATCCGGGTACTCAGACTTCCCCGGATTTTCATTGACAAATCCAACAAGCAAGAAAAACACTTAACGACTTCCCTTAAGATGGACGTTACCCCATCTATCATTGGGAACATCAAGCCCTTACTTGCAACAATGGGCACCAACAAGTTTAGCAATGATTAACCTCTCCCCGCACAAGATCATTCACCCAAAGATAATCTTTAACAAAGAATCATGGGCATACAAGTAGAAAAATTCAGCCCCAACAATCAATTTTCAGCAAAAAATTATGACAAACGATGATTTACCCTTAAGAACGACATCACTCGATCTATCATCGGGCCAAATCATGCATCAATCACAAGTGGGTTACTCAGACTTCACCCCAAACACAGATTTCAAGGCTAAAAATCACTACCAATCAACATGCATTAAAAAATTCAAGCTCTACAAAGTTGACACTAAGCAAAAATCTCAACAAAATTCAAAATTGGGGATTCAAAATTCTCGGATCTCACCCAAAATCAATATGGCAATTCTATTAAGCATGCTTCACAATATGATTTCCCAACCTTCACAAAAACAAGTATTTAACGTTGGAAAACTTATCACAAGTGAAGATTAAGCGGAGAGAAGTAAAACTTGGATCTTTTGGGAAGCAACAATGGTGACCAAATCAACTCGCCCAGAGATATGATGGTGGTGGTGCGGAGGAGCGGTGGTGGTGATTGTGGGGGAGAAGAAGAAGATTTTGGGAGAAGTAGAGGGATTTGTGGGAGGTTTTTAGAGAGAATTTTGAGAGTTGGAGAGAAAATATGGTGAAGATGGTGAAGATGGCAGAATATAAAGAGAAAAGAAGAAGACAAGTTGAGCTGGGTCATCTCTGGGTTGTGTCGGTCAACTGGTTAGGTCAATTAAAAAATTTAAATTTACCTTTGGTGCTCCACGACGTACGATTTGCATGATCCCTCGTACAAATTGCATGCCGTTCGCACATTGCTATTTTTTCTCCCTTGGGTTTGCCCAGGCTTCTGGTTTGCCATGTGATAGAGGTGCGATGTACACTTGAGCTCATGTGATCTGCACGGCCCAGCGCATATCACCTCCAATAGTTCCATTTTCTCCCAATCCTTCTATTTTGCCGTGCGATGATCCATGTGATATGCACAATGGTTCGTGTGGTCTGCACAGTCCTCTGCACGGCCCATGTTTTCCCTGTTTTCACTTGTCTATTTTTCTGCTCCATGCATTCCCAAAAAACACAAAAAAACAACAAAAGATGACCAAAAACAAAGGAAAGAAACATGGGTTGCCTCCCAAGCAGTGCTTGATTTAATGTTGTGGCTTGACAAAAGTACCTCAACTCAGTCATTGTTTGGATTGGTGATAGTATCACTAGGCAATGTCCCTTTCATCCTCGGGTTTGTTTAGGTCAAGAGGTGATTCATTTGGGCCTCAAGATGCTTGATTAAGGCTGAGTGAGAGCTCACGGTTTGATGTAGTATTGAAACTTCACTCTTGAGCTCACTAACTCCGGTATTTATTGTATCCACCTTCTTGAGAACTAAGGATAACATGTCCTCTAGCTTGGAATGACCGGGGTTGCTTATACCCGGCTGATAGAGAGAGTTCGCTTTGTTCGAAGGCACATAGGGATTTGAGCTTTGGTGATTGAAGCGATCACCATCCTTGTCTCTATCACTCTAATTTTTGTCCCTTTCCTTATCTCTTATCCAACTTTGGTTCTCCTTCCTTGGGCAATAATATCCGAGATGAGAACCCACTAACACAAAGCATAGCTTACCATCTATCACTGTCATCAGTTCATCATCACTTGCTTTAATTTCTAGTGTACTCACCACATTCACTGCCTTAGCACCACCAGCTCCCATTACATGCTTGGCCATCAAATCAATTTGTGTTATCATTTTTGCCATTGTCTCATCACGCTCCTCATCATTTCTGAAGGTATCACCCATGAAGGGTGTGATGAGGTTTAGTAAGAAAGGGAAACTTGGTCCCTGCTATGTAGGTCCCTACAAGATTCTGAGGAGAGTTTGTAGTTTTGATTATGGGTTGGAGTTGCCAACAGATTTGGAAGCGGCTCATCTGGTTTTCCATGTTTCCTTGTTGAAGAAGTGTGTTGGTGATCCAACTTTAATTGTTCCTTTGGGGGATGGGAGTGTGAAGGACACCCTTACTTATGAGGAAGTTCCCATGGAAAATCTTGATCGTCATATCCAAAGGTTAAGAAACAAAGAAATCTCTTTGGTGAAGGTCCTTTGGAGGAAACAGCTAGTTGAGGGAGCTACTTGGGAAGCAGAAGCCACCATGAAAGCCAAGTACCCTCATATTTTCCCTTTCGATCCAGTTTCAGTGTGAGGTAATAGTTTCTTCCTTAGTTTTTCCCTTCGATCCTAATCCATCATCTTTTCTCATGACCCTAGCATGCATTCATGTTTTTTGAAGTTAGTTCAGTCATGTTTTAAGATAAGAAGTCAGTTTTCATGCTTACTCTTTAGTTATCAAGTTTTGTTGGTTGGTTGGTCTATTTTCTCTCCAATTTTCCTTACTTAGTCATCATTCGAGGATGAATGATCCCCAGGGGGCGATACAATAATACCCCGGAATTCAAGCCCAATCTATGAGTTGTGGAATGGACTAGTGGAAATTATTCTGCAGACCCCTCCTCAGGTTTAAGAACAATGAGTCGGGTTCATGAGTCATGGATGGTTCCACGGGTCATGGAACCATCTCATGGAAATCAGACTGAGGCTCAGGTTTTCCCAGTGAACCACAAGAGGTTCCTACGACTCGTGGATGGTTCCACAAGTCATACTATTAAGTATGGAAAGTTATCCGCAGCTTGAATTTTGGACTAAAAACCACGAGAAGGAACCACGAGTCGTGGTTAGGTCTACGAGTCGTAGACTCTACTCGTGGAACCTGAAGTCGAGTTGTAAAATTATCTTTTTCTAAATTTAGTCCCTGTGTTATTTTGGTAATTACCCATGTTTTTAACTCCTAAGTGAGATTGTTTTGGACACTTTTAGTAGGGTTTCACCTCTAATTAGCCTAAGTCCCCTCCTCTAATTCATCTTCCCTAAAGTGGAAAGGGTCTCTCAAGCTTCAAGCTCCAAGTTACAAGTCTCCATTTCTCTTCATCCTTGTTATAGAAAGCTTTAATTCAGGTATGTGGGTATTCAATAAGGGATTTCTTTCACCCTTATGCCCAAAACCCCAAGCTTTTACTTTGATTTATGAATTGGTGAATTTACGGTTCTTACCCAAATTGGGAAAAAGTTATGTATTTTGGTTTTAAAGTATCAATTCATGATTTCTCATTCATTACCCATGTTTTAATTGAGATCCCTTAAGTATTTTCAAAAGCCCATATGATTGAGGATGAATTCTAGCATGATTTCATTAAATTGCATGTTCTCAAGTAAAATTGGCATGTTCAGATAACATGACCTCAAGTATTATTAAATTGCATGCCTAATTTTTCAAGCTATGAATTTAGAAGGAAAAGTATGTTTTGAATTATGGTTATTCTAAGCTTTAAGACTTATAATTTGAGATTGGCATGACATCAGATATGTCCTTATATTTTTCTAACAGTTTTGGCATTAGATATGTCACAAGTATATTATGATCTATATCTATGTTTTGGGATTAGTATTTAGCACTGAGTTGGATAGGGTGAGCGTACCCTTAGTCCCAGAACTACGTGCTCCTGTAAGTTGATTAGCCCCTCAGTTTGGCATTAGAACTAGTGATCACGCCAAGTTATGCCTTTATACCCTGGCAAGGTATATTGGGTCCTCTCGATGGGCGGATACATCGAATTCCATGTAGCTCACATAGTCTATGTCGGTTAGAGAACCTCCCACAGAAATAGATTGAAGCTTTTAAACATATTGACTCTTTGCCTACAGATTTTAGTATTTCTACTATTACTTATGGTTTTCAATTATATCTGGTTTATGATATTGCATTGATTCCTTTACATTGCAGCTTTACCATTTTGTCATTACTTCAGTTTTAAGCACATCCAACATGTTTTACTTTAGATTTTTCATATCTCGCATACTCAGTATATCCTATAGTACTAATGCATACATTTTGTGTTGCATCCTATTATGATGTAGATTCAGGTTTGGGTCCTCAGATCCGTGGCTAGAGGTTAGCAGGTGTCCCATCTTCGAGTGGTGAGTCCTCATCCTTTAAGGACTAGTATCAGTTTATCTACATCTATGGTTTTCTTCTTAGTACTTGGAGTTAGCTAGGGTCTTATTCCAGTAACTCATTATTCAGTTTAGAGGATTTTCAGATATAGTTAGAGATTCTGTATTTGAGGCTTCAGATTCTGTTATGTTTAGACATTGATTTATTGATGACTCAGTTTGCTTATCTCTTCACTTTAATGCTTCCGCTAAGTTATCTATGTTTGCTTATGTCATGCTAAGACCAGGGTTAACTTGGAACCACTTGTGGTCTCGAGTCCCGTGTTACGTCTAGGGGTAGCCTCGGGGCATGACAACATGAGAAATCACCTTTGCAATTAAGCATATCAACTCGGTCACTCAAGGCACCAACATGTATATCAAGTAAACAGTTAAATTTGGTTCACTCAAGGAACCAATATATATGCCAAATAACAATTAAGCCCGGTTCACTCAAGGAACTAACATATATGCCAAATAAATATTTAAGTCTGATTCACTCGCGGAACTAACATAATCAAGAACACATAATTCTCAGTTCACTCAAGAAACCATCACACTTACCAATTACTTGTACACATTTGATAAGGGTCTTATGGTCGCTCACTAGCCATGACCTGCAGGGGATGAGCTCTTGTCCATGTACCATATATTAGACATCAAGTGTCTGTCAACCTTATACCAACCAATTCCATAGAAATGTCCAAATACCGGTATATTCCACAATAATAACATATATAAATATAATCACAACCACAATGATAACAAAAATAACACTTGTAAAACCAACAAGCTTCCAAACAGACTCACTGCATGTGATTAACACTTAAGATATCAAACAGTCATTCTCTTTTTCCTGAACATGTATTGTGCAAGTAATAATAAGAAATATTTATCACGCACACATAACATAAATTGGATTTTCAACTTCAATAAACCATCACCTACCACAATCCAAACCTGAAATATGCAACCGAACCTGAGTTTTTCCTTTTCTTACAACTTTGGCTTGACTGTGGTTTAAAAATAGGAACGTAAACACAAAATCAACCAATGACCTATAACATCGTAGATTACAGCCTAATCCTGAACCCCAAGGCCAAGTTTCATGATCATTCCTCCCACCCTAGGGCCTGCCCACCGATAATTTACCTAAAACTACCAACTTCATAGTTACACTAGTGAATTATGATCATGCAATCGTGAATAATCAACTTTTCATCATAACCCAAAGGTTTTACACCCCATTATCCCCTTTACACTAGAATTTATAGTTAGGTTAAGGTAAACCCTTCCAATACCTATAAATTAGCGATTTTATGAACTAGAAATTGAAACACTAGTTTGTGTGGATAAATAACTTACCTTTACGAAAAAATCTGGTGAAAAACCGGTAGAAATTGCCCAAAATTGCTTCTGCCTTCCTCAATATTTATTTTAAAAATAATAAACATTTTTGGAGAAGTTTCTGCATTCAGCGATTTACCCTGCTATAGCGACCCAATGCCACTATAGCGTCACCTCTGTATCAGAAGCATCCCGCTATAACGAGATTGACCAACTTTGTCTCCCGCTATAGTGGGAATTATTACGCTATAGTGGTTGCCCCGTAATAGCTTGCCACCCACAATAGCGGGTGTGGCGAGGCAGAAACTCAGGATATCTCCTAATTTTGCCTTTTTTGTAATGCACCCTCAAGTTATGACATCTCAGACTAACTCCTTTATTTCAAGTTCAATATCGGAAGTTCTACTTACCCGAATTCACTTTTGAAAAGTCCTATAAATTCCTTATCGCCTTAGCTAACATAAAATAAGCTAAACATTATTTCATTTCCTCAATCCCTTCCTAGATTTCCCTAGATCACACCTTGATCAGATTTTGTCCAAGACTAGCCTAGCCTAAAATTTTTAACTTCCAATTTTGGAAAAATTATAACCATTCTTGTATGATTAGCTCATCCATAACGACGAAAAGGGTTATTACAATAGATACTAATTTATCGATCATTCATCCCCAAATGATCAAATAAGAAAAATGAGCCAGATAAAGAAAATGAAAGAGTACCTGAATCCTCAAACAAGTGAGGGTACTTTCCCCCATGTCCTTCTCGGTTTCCTAAGTGTCTTCTTCAACCGGATGATAGTTTTATGGAACCTTTACCGATCTAATCTCTTTTGTCCTCAACTTTTGAACATACCAATCAAGAATTGCAACCGGTTCCTCCTCATAAGGTAGATCCTTATCTAACAAAATTGAATCTCACTTGATAATGTAATCCCCATCCCCATGGTGTCTCATAAGCATGGATATATGGAATACCGGATGGACTCTCGATAAGCTTGGCGGCAATGCCAACTTGTATGCTACCGGCTCCACATCTCCAAGAACCTCGAATGGACCTATATACCGAGGGCTCATCTTGTCCTTTTTGTCAAACCTCATGACTCCATTCATAGGTGACACTTTCAATAAAACTTGCTCACCAACCTGGAATGACATGTCCCTTACGTTAAAGTCTGCATACTCCTTTTTCCTACTCTGGGCTACTAATAATTTGGTTTAGATATATCTCACTTTTTCCTGAGCTTTCTTCACCAAATCAATGCCCAGAGGTTTCACATCACTAGCCTCAAAACCATTCTATGGGCGATCTATACCCTTTCCCACTCTAGTTTACCTATCCCTGGTATCTCTAGAGTGATTATCTTAGTATTACAGTTCAAAACAGCATAATACAGAGATAGCCAAGTTATATCTAGAATAATATCAAAATCAAACATGTCCAAGATGATCAAATATATCCAAGTCTAAAGACCCATAAATAAAACAACACATACACGATACACATGGGTCACTATCACAGAATCTTCAACTGGAGTAGAAATATATACAAGAGAATTGAGAATATCACAGACCAAGTCCAGACCCAAATCAAATCTAACAGATACATAAGAGTAAGTGGAACCTGGATCAAATAAAATAGTAGCTATCCGATCACAGACGAGAATAATACATGTGATAATAGCATCATATGCCTCAGCCTCGGACTTGCCTAGGAAGGCATAACAATGAACTCTATCATCAAGCCGGGGAACCTCCCTAGCAGGCTACGCTCCACCTTTCCCTGCATTAGCATTACCCTTATTTCTACCACAGTGTCCCTAATTATTATCGCATCTACCTTGTGGATTATACTTACCATTACCACCTCCATATCTACCTACCGAAACTACAACCCTGATATACTGTTGTACCTGATTACCTGCCTGTCTCAGAGGACAATCTGTCTTGAAGTGCCCCACATCACCACAAGTGTAACAACCTCGCTCAAGAGAAGTCATGCTAGCCAAAGAATAGGAAGCCCCTTAGCCTCTAGTAGCTGGAAACTTCTGAATAGCCCCTTAATGGACACCTGTAGAGGTTGGCAAGGCTGACAGAATGGGGCAAGCCGAGTGAACCTGCTAGTTGGGACCCCTGGAATAAGAACCACTGTAATTACCCACACTCTAGGACTTCTTGTCTAGTACCTTAGTCTGCCCAACTTGCTTAACTCCCTCAAGCTTTTTCACATAATCAGTCTGATAAGTCGATAATCTACCAACTTATTGAGCCTATATCCATGAATTATTACTATGTTTTGAATATATTTAGAGGTTCTTATGGCCTTTATTGATGTATATGCAAGTACTTTTGATAGATGATGATAAATAAGGAAATGGATCCAAAAAGAGCTCAAAAGGAGTGAAGTGTGAAGTGTTCGGAAAAGATGAAGATTCTGACTAGAGATGCGGCGGCCGTGCGACACGCACAAGCTGAGGTGCGAACTGCACATCCTCCGCATAGAGCTGCAAAAGTCAGTGAAGAGCCCGTTAAAGGGTGCGGCCACTGTGCGATGAACACATCTCAAGGTGCAAACTGCACCCCCTTCGCACGGAGCTCCCAAAGATAGCTGAGGTCACTGGTTCAACTGAAGGCGTTGTGCGACGCACACATCACAATGTGCAAACCGCATGTCGCACCGCACACCTCTCGAAGGACATTTTTATCCTAATTTTTAGTGACATTTTGGGAAACTATAAAAGGCCTATTTAGGCACAATTGTAAATAACTTTCTTTAGTCATAAATATTCTGAAGAGCTTTTTCCTTGGAGACTAAGTTTTTCACCTCCATTGAGAAGAGGGTTTCAATATAATTCTCTTGGTTAACACTTGTGTGCTCAAATTGAATATAGAACTTGAGATTCAGCTCTAATGGAAGAGATTTTGACTTACCCAGCTGGAATCTCTTTCTCTCTTGCTATGAGTGGCTAATTTCTCTTGTCTAGGGGTGCATTGATGATGGGTGCTTAACAAATGGGTGTGGGTTTATTTATTATTGCTTATAATTGCTTAATTGACATGGGTCTAGTAATTTCACCAAGTTTTAACCCTAAAATTGGTGGTTGCAAATATTAATTTTCATTACTTGACTATGTGATTTCTTAAGAAAGGATTTCATTGTTTCAGATGTGAAATTACTAGTGGGAACTTAGGATTCCACTCAGATTTGAGGCTAGAGATAGCTTTTATCGACAGAACTATCCATTTAAGGGTGTAAGCTAGAGATAGTGTGACCTCCCTGATAAGTCAGTATTTTACCTATTTATTTAGCCTTTAAGCTTATGCTTTTGCTAGTTTAAAGTTGAAAAATAGTGCAACTGACACGGATTACTTCTAATTTTTAGGTCTTCATGTTTTAGAAGTGATTGGGATGAATTCGGATGAAAACAAGTCAAAAAGAGGCCATTCAAAGAAGCAAGTAGCTGGCAGCAGCACAGGCCTTTACAAATGCGGGGTCCCAGTAGCGAACGCGAAGGCCAACTAAGTCTAAGATCCATGAATGCGGTGTACCACTCATGTACACGAAGGTCAACCAGACAGATACCCTTTGCGAACGCGGTGGACACTATGCGAAGGTGAAGAAGGAAAGCAGCTGTGAGGGCAGATTTGGAAAGTCCCACTTTTGGAAACCCCAATTCACATAAAACACTTCCAAGCCATCTTGAAACACATCTTTGGCTAATCTTTGGAACTTTTGGCAAGCTTGGAGAGCAAGTTCATCAACCAACACCATAGGAGTGAAGATTTGGATGCTCTTTATTGTAAAATCTTTAGTTCCATTCTTCAACTCTTGTTCTTAATTGCTATTTTATTGGTGTATTATTGACTTGAGATTTTGGATTTGTATTGAAGATAATACTTGTTGGGTTATTGAATTCATATATAGATTTTGCTCTTGTTTGATTATTTGGGTCTCTTGAATCCCCCACGCTTGAATTTATAGTCAATGGTTGAAAACATTGACTGAGCTTGCTAATTTGGGTTTCTTCTTGAGAGAGAAATTCTTGAATTCAAGAAGATTCATTAGTGGAGATTTGGGGTTTCCACTTTAGATCAAGGCTAGACATAACTTTGTTGCCGGAAACTCCCATCTAAGAGTTGGGTTTAGAGATAAGCCAGCTCACCCAAGTTATTTGGCTGGTTTAATGCTTACTCGTGTTAGTTCAAGAGAAAATACACGAGATATATGCCCGATTGGTCGAGAGATAGTTAGGCATACCTTTAGCCAAGACTACCTAGGTGTCAACCGGGTGCAAGTCTTGTGAATTGAGACTCCATTCCTGATTCTCCCTTGTTGTCCTTGCTTGGCAAAAGAAAGGTGAAAGCTATTGATCAATTTATCTTTTATTTGATTTTCTTTTATCTTTAGTTGTAGTCTAAAACCCCCCTTTTTGATATCTTTTCCCCCCTTCCTAATTGAACTTTAATAAGTTGCTTGGATTCTTTATTAGCTCAATCGCGACAACACTGTTCCCTTGGTTACGACCCCGACATCCATTAGGAATTATAAATTTTGTTTTACTCTGACGATCATCGTGACCTCCTACTTGGAGAGCACGATTTTAGCATTATCACTCCCCAAGCTTAGATTGTTGTTTATTGATCAAACCGATGATGCTCTAATCGAGATCATCGGATATAAGATTGTTGATCGAGAGATAAGCAATTCTTACCCATAACCAATGCTACTTATGTCATTAAGCGAGAATAAGTATAAATTGATGATCACCCTATCCCATAACTAAAGCCCCATCGGATATGCATCCCTAGTCGTCTAGTCAACTTGGTACACCCGCTTTCATTTTATTGCTTTTTAATTGAATTGTGATTGTAGTGACAACATCCCAATTCCCCCATCTTTTTACTTTTTATTGTGAGAATTTACTCTCGCTTTGAAGTCAACTCAATACAATCTCTATTTGGCTACTCCAAGTCCCTTGGGTACAACCCCAACACTCATTGAGATTATAAATTTTATTTTTCTGCATATTTGTCGTGGCCTCCAACTTTGGAGAGCGTGATTTGAGCGTTTATCAAAAATGGCATTGTTGGTGGGGACTTTAGTTGATAGCTATTTTTTATTGTTGTTTTGAAATCAATTTGAGAGTACTTGTTTCTTTTACTTTTTTTTGTTGTTTGTGTTTTGATTGAGCAGGATAGCCTATGAATGAGGTTAATGACAACGAGAGCGTTGACGGCTTTACGTAGGCCGACGAGGCTGAGCCTATGATGCAAGGGGGTGTAGGTGAAATCCGCCTACCCCCCACAGTAGGAAATGTTGTCTTTCATGTGACTAGCACCATGCTCCACTTAATCCAAATGAAGGGCCTATTTGGTGGAGCAGACCATGAAGATGCCAACCGGCATATTCAAAATTTTATGGAGATTTTCCAACCGTTCATCTTTCAACATATCTCCCAAAAGTCCATCCGATTACGCCTATTCCCCTTTTTGTTGATGGGGGAAGCCACGACATAGTTGGAGGAATTGTCAAATGATTCCATCACCTCTTCGGCCGAGTTGGTTAAAGCCATTACATAGAGGTTCTTTCCTCCATCTCGAATGATGCAGTTAAGAGATGAGATTACCAACTTTAGGAAACTCCCGGATGAGCCTCTTCATGAGGTTTGGCTAAGATTCAAAAAAAAGCTTCTCTTGTGTCCAAATCATGAATTTTCAAACAATGTACTGCTACAAAGCTTTTATTGATCATTGAACTCTTTGAATAAATCGGTGGCTGACAATCTTAGAGGTGGTACCTTCATAGACTTAGAGTTTCCCATAGCCTCGACTTTGTTAGAGCGAATGACAAAGACCAATCAAGCTTGGCACACAAGAGAAGTGAATATACCAACCTCGAGAGGACCCCCATCCATCTTGGTTAATGAAATAAGGAAGAAGGATGAGGAGTGTGATGAGACAATGGCCAAAAAGATGACACAAATTGATTTGATAGACAAGCATATAATAGGAGCTGGTGGTGCTAAGATGGTGAATGTTGTGAGTACACCGAAAATCAAAGCTAGTGATGATGAGCTTATGACTGTGGTTGATGGAAAGCTATGTTTTATGTTGGCGGGTTCTCATCCCGGGTATTATCGCCCGAGGGAGGAGAACCAAGGTTTGATTCGAGACAAAGACAGAGACGGAAATTGGAGAGATAGAGACAAGGATGGTGATCATTTCAATCACCAGAGTTCGAATCCCTATATCCTTTCAAACAAGGCGGACTCTCTCTACCAACCGGGCATAAGCGACCCCGGCCATTCCAAGTTGGACGACATGTTATCCTTGGTTCTTAAGAGGGTGGACACCATAAATACGGGAGTGAGAGAGCTAAAGAGTGAGGTCTCAACACTTCACCAAACTGTGAGCTCCCACTCAGACTCAATCAAGCATCTTGAGGCGCAAATGAGCCATATCTCAAGCCAAATGTATCACGCCCCGAAGTTACCCCCTAGACGTAACACGGTACATAGGACCACAAGGATCCCAAGCTAACTCTTGGTCATAGCATTC
This sequence comes from Jaltomata sinuosa, assembly GCA_003996215.1. Classification (NCBI taxonomy): domain Eukaryota; kingdom Viridiplantae; phylum Streptophyta; class Magnoliopsida; order Solanales; family Solanaceae; genus Jaltomata; species Jaltomata sinuosa. The sequence continues at coordinate 32,660 of QJPP01007486.1, read as the reverse complement.
TCAACCAAACATAAAGGAAACATAGCGGAAGCATCAAATAAAAAGACAAAATACCATAAGATAGATGGTCTAGTGAAAGAGATACGACACCACGAAGGGCTACATACGGTCTATGTGATGACCAAAACCTGATCCCTCAGATCTAACCCTCTTGTTCTCCCTTGCCATCTCCCTAAGCTTGTCACCCTCAATCTGATGGGCATGAGTCATAAGTCGGGAAATGTTCATATCACTCTACAACAAAGCAGACCTACACTCTTTCTTCACCACATCAGAAACCCCATATATAAACTTGCTCATTTGATCAAGTAGGTCCACTACTATGGAGGGATCATATCTAGACAACTGAGTGAACTTCAGACTATACTCTTGCACTGACATCAAACCCTGTCTCAAGTTCACAAATTCCTCTACCTTCGCTTGCCTCAATTCTCGAGGAAAGAACCTATCAAGGAAGGACCTCTCAAAACACTCCCAAGTCGTGGGGACCGCATCTCTCACCCTAGTTTCCTTCCACTGCGTGAACCAAATATGAGCCACATCTTTGAGTTGATAGGATGCAAGCTCAACACAATTAACCCCAACCACTTGCATAACTTCAAAGATCTTCTTCACTTCATCAATAAAGTTGAGTGGGTCCTCACTCACTTTTGAACCCCAAAATTCAGGTGGGTTCATTCAGACGAAATCATGAACTCGGGCCTCTACCCCACCTTCAGGATGAACTGGGGCAGAAGTCAGCTGATTGGCCTGAGTGAACAAAGTCTGGGCTAGCAAATGTATGGCATTTCTGAACTCCTCATTCGTGACATCAGGAACCAGAACGGGAGGAATAACATTCCGAGCGGCTCGAGGAGGCATAATCTGAAACGTACAATATGAGAATTAGAGAAATATTAAGGTTAAGTTCTATCACATGACGTGATCATGAAAGAAGTGAAGTTATTCGAAGATACCTCATAGCTTCCCTCTCGTATGTGTGGCGCACTTCACACACATTAAAGAAACTCTACTTGATGCGGCTTTAAGACATCCTAGGACTCTTGAACCTGATGCTCTGATACCAAGTTTATCACACCCCGAGGTTACCCCCTATACGTAACACGGGACTTAGGGCCACAAGGATCCCAAGCTAACCCTTGGTCATAGCATTCTCAAGCAAACATAGTGGAAGCATCAAAGATAAAGACAAAATATCATAAGATAGATGGTTGAGTCAAAGAGATACGACACCCACGAAGGGCTACATACAGTCTATGTCTGAAAGCCTCTAATCATAACATAATAAGTTGCTAGGATAAGACCCTAGCTAACTCAAAGTACAAAAATAAAGTAAACATAAGCTAAGAACATGACTAGTCCTCGACCTAAGAGGACTCACCAACAGCTAGCGGGGTAAGTGGCCTGGGAACTCTAGCGAATCTGAGAAGGGACACCTAAATCTGCATCATTAAAGGATGCAGCGCAAAATATGCGTCAGTACGATAGAATATACTGAGTATACATGCAATGCATAAATAAGGTAGAAACGTGCTTTAAAACGTACTTAGACAGAATCCATACATAATAGGGTATCATGAGTAAATAGCATAATGGAAAGGTAAAACGTGAAGTAAAAGCCAAACTTTGAGGTAAGAGTTCATAAAGCTTAGAAAACTTGAAAACATACATAAGGGAGTTTCTTATAACTGACATGAGACCATGTGAGCTTACATGGCTAACTATATAACCCTAGTTAGCAAAGCTGACTTAAACCTTGCCAAGGAATGAGTCACCATACCCAACTATATAACCCTAGTTGGCAAAGTTGCCCTAATGCCCTTTAGGACACAGGACACCATTCCTAAAGACATGGATCCACTCTCATAAGCCTATAAGGCACATATCATTTCATAACCTACGCTGGCAACGTAGTTTCTGGATTTGGGTAATCAAACCCTCATCACTCGGTGCTAAATACTACTCCCAAAACATGCACATGTAGCTCATCATTCTATAGTGGCACCATCTCATGCCAAATCTTATTCATAAAGCATGAAAACACATCGGGCATCATGCAAATTTTCATATCATAGTTCATAAAGCTAGGCATAGCCATAATTCAAAACATGCTTTTCTTTCTAAATTCATACTTGAAGAATTAGGTATGCAATTTTATAAATACATAAAGGCCATGATATCTAATCATGCCAAGTTTCTCTTGAAAACATGCAATTTCATGATTTCATGCTAGGAATCAATTCTCATACTTGGGCTTTTAAAACCAATGAAGGAATCATGAACAAATCATGTAAAATCAATACGAAACCATGAATTTAAACATAGAAACTGATTTCATAAGTTTTCCCCAAATTTAGATCAAAACCCTGATTTCATAAGTTCATAATTCAAATAAGAATTGGGAAATTTGGGCACAAGGGTGAAATGAACCCATTGTTGAATACCCACATACCTTGGGTGAAGATAACCCACTTGAATTGGAAAGACTTAGGAGGCTTGATCTTGAAGCTTTGAGACCTTGAGCTTGGGGGATTCTTTTCCTTTTTGGGAGGAGAGTGACGTAATGAGGAGGAACTTACGCTAATAAGGGTGAAAACCCTACTTGAAATAGCCAAAATGACCTCACTTAGGAGTTAAAAAAGTGGGAAATAACCAAAACACCCTTGGGAAAATAATTTGGAAAAGCTACTAAAAAGCTGACTTTCAGTGACCACGGGTGGATTTCATAGACCATAGAACAAACCATGGTTCATGGTTTTCATCCGTGGTTTCTGGCCAAACCAATAGGCTGCAGAAGCATTTCTATGAGGAACAGGATGGCATCGTAGAATGAATGATGGATCGTCATTTGGAGTCGTGGTTTCCCACTGATACTTATTGGAGTTACTAGAATTGCATTCCATGAGTCACACCACGGTCCATACTTTCAAACGATGGACCGTCCTGTCGATTTGTGGTTTGCCTTGAGGACAATGGACTTTTTGAACTTTCAGTAATTACGGTTGTGATGACGGCCCCTCATCTAGAAGGATGGACCATCCTTAGACTCATCATTTCTGGGACAGTTTAAGAAGTCTTCTGGAACATTGACAACGAGTGCACAGGATGGACCGTTGTTTCAAACCACGAATTGTCGACTGACTCGTCGTCCCTGGAAACTTGAGATTTTTCTGAGATTGTTACTTAGATAGCTGGTTTGATTTCTGATGTGTTACACCATCTCCAACCCAAAGAATGATTGATTAAGGTAGTATCGTCGTGCCGCGATATTAAATCAAGCGCTGCATGGGAGGCAACCCAAGTTTCTTTATTGGTTTTTGGTTATCTTTTGTTGTGGTGGTCGTGATGGACATTGGAGCGAATGCCCCAATGATGATCGTCCCCCTCCCCTTCTTGTGCTAACAATGTTGCTAGTGGTACTTGTGACCTTAATAGGGACCATGACTTCACAAGCGAAGAGGGCATACATTCCTAGCTCCAAACTCTCTTGGCCTCGCTAGAAACCCAAGAGAAGAGTGTGAAATCCATGAAACAAAGCTTTGTAGATGCAAGGGCTAAAAAAGATGAAAGCAAAAGGGATGATCATGAATTGAAGGTGGTGTTGCAATCAACCACCCCATTTATGGGTCATGATTTCATAGCATCTCTAAGTGAGGATGTTATGAATGAGGCAAGCTTGAAGGTGGAGACGCCCAAATCCCACTTTAACCTTTGTTCGACCTTAAGTTTGATTGAATGGACGAGAGTCAAAGTAATCAAGCTTTTGGAAGATCTTGGAAGGAGGGTGGATAAAGGTCTATTCAGTTTTGAGTTTGTCATGGAAAGAAGTCAAAGTATCCTTCCTCACTTGAAGGCAAAAAAGTGTGACATGTGCAATCAAGAAAATGGCCTTCTCATGTTAAAACCTTCACCCCGGGAGTGTCACCAGAAATTTGATTCAAGTTTAGGTCGAAGGTTCAAATCTTCCAAGTGGAGATCTCGATGGTGAGGTAGCTTTCATCATGCCACGACATTAAATTGTGCACTTGATGGGAGGAAACCCATCGTTCTTATGCTTTACTTTACTTTTTGTTTCTTTTTGGTGTGTTTTAGGTGCCCAAAGGAATGAGAAGAGGAACCAAGTGTTGAGAAGCATCAAAAATACCTCTGAAAAATATGTTTTTTGCACCTGGAAGAGTGCCCGTCGCACAAGCAACCAATGAACTGATAAAAAACAATGGCATGTGCGAACGTGGTGCATTTCGTACCTCACAAAGTGCCCATCGCACCAGGCGTCGCACATCGCGGGTAGAAAGGTGAAGAAAAATTGAAAAGTTGTCCCAGCACACCTGCTTTACGAACGTGGAGGACTGGCCGTGAATGCGAAGACCATGTTTACGACAGGCCTTCATGAATGCGTGGACCGGCCGCAAATGCAAAGGCCAGCTGAACATCAAGCCTTGACGAATGCGCCGGGCCGCCGCGAACGTGAAGCTTCCAGGCAGTTCAGGTGAAGTTAAAATGTTCAAAAATCATAAGCCCCAAAATGTTTTTTTCAAAACAAAGTTACTCTCCCCTTTTTTGGCACACAAAAATTCCATCTAGTTCTTCCACTCATTGCTTTACAAAGTGCAATCCATCAGGTATGAACTCCTCCCTTCTTACATTTTGAAATGGGTTCCCTTCTTCCTCAACTTGATAGGTAGAAAATGGGTAATGACATTTTTGGATGATCTCCTCTTACTTTAATTCAACTTCTAATGGTGTTTAATTGTTAAATTGTTGGGTGAATTTGGTTGAGGCTATGTCCTAAATGGTGGGACTAAAAAGTGGTGTTTTTATTGGTTCTAAAACCTTAGGAGATCAAGCAAAAATGCCTTGTCTCCCATGTGTTTGAGAAAATGCCTCAAAGAGGCACTGATCTGGGAAGCACGATAGCCTTCGCGTTCGCGGACACCTGGTCGTATTCGTGAAGGCTAAAATTTTTGAAAAATAAATCCCTTCTTCGCAAATGCAACCACCTTGCCGCAAATGCGAAGAAGGATCGCCTGGCAGTATCAAAATAGTGGCAACGCATAGCCCACCTCGAAACTTCTTTTGGCTATTTATTTGTCCTAAGTACTTCATAATATATTGTTTTAAGTGTTCCTAATAACTTTTAACATAATGGTGTGTTTTGTAGGTACTTTGATCAAAAAGATGGCCTCCAACGGTAGTGATAATGAAGTTGAAAATGCTCCGGATGTGGAAATGAAGGAGAACTATGATCATGATAGGTTTCTATCGGCATCATGTGAATGCCAGTATCATGAGATATTGTCCAAACCCTTTGTTAGGGAGAAAAGAATCAATATGGACAAAGTTGAGAAAAAAATGCCAGAATTCTACAAGAGGTTGGTGGAGCGGGTTGGATATGTTTTGCTCCTCCATCTATCATGGCTAACCACACAGTGGTCACTGAGTTCTATTCCAATGCTTCGATCACTGATTTCAATAGTGCACTAGTCACTACCGTTCGGGGAATCCAAGTGAGCTTCAACCCCGAGATCATCAATGCACTAGACAACCTTTCGGATGCTGACAATAAGGTTTACATTGCAAAATCCAAAGACAAAGGACACCAGTGGTTGGTAGACAAGTTGAATGATGGGGTAACCCTAAATTGGTTGATTTTGCAAAAAGGGGTTGATTCACATAAGTTTACTGCAGAAGCCAAGACTTGGCTTTTGATTATCTGTATGAGGATCATGCCATCCACTCATGACAAAGATCTGACCCCTGACCGAGCATTGATTGTGGCAGCCCTCATTAATGGCATAGATGTGAATGTTGGGATCCATATTATGGCTGAGGTAGCTAGTGGAAGGTGATGTGACGCTAATTTACGTCACTTTCGACTCCTTTTTACTAAGAACAATCGTACGTTTTCAAGCAACCATTGTTGTTTTTGATTGTTTTTATGTTGTATTTGTAGGAAATGGAAACAAACACGGAAACGGAAGAAAGTACGCGAAAAACAACATTCTGCCTAAGAGTGACGGCCTGAGTGACGGCCCGTCACAAGGCTGACGGTCCGTCACTGGGACCGTCAACTTCAGGCAGCATCACTGCCTAGCAGTGACGGCCCAGGCGACGGTCCGTCACTGCCTTGACGGTCCGTCAAGCCTGGCCGTCACGCTTAGGCAGTGGCGTGAGGCGGCGACCCGCGTTTTGGGGATTCCTAGCCCGTTTTGGATTTGGTTTCTACTACTCCTATAAATACCCTATGTTAGGTTTATGTTATTAGAATACACCCAATAGTTTTAGAATAGTTTTTAGTCGTTTTTTGAGAGCAACAACACGTTTTCGGATTCTTGAATTCGTGTTCTTGAGTTCTTGGTTGTTCTTGTTCTTGGATTATTGAAGAGTATTTTCATCATATTGTAAGAATCTTCTTTCCTTTATAATGAATTACTTCTTTTCTTCTTCGAGCATGAGTAACTAAAACTCCCGCAACTAGGGTTGTGGGAGCCATGGCAAACGTAGCAATATAGATTCCGGGTAGCGTTGGGTTCGATTTATGTATTGTCACGTTGTTAATCATACGTTATGTCACGTTTTCTAGTGGGTTGCAAACATTAGAACATGCCTAGGTTTAATTTGCTTGAGAAAGAGATTAAAACCGGGAAACTTGATTAACAACAAGGATTCGAGACTACCAACTCTCGTCTTAAAGATTAATGCCGTAACTGGATTAATCTACTTGATGTTAGGATTGAGAGCTAAAAAGCACATCTTTTTGAGATCGAGAGAAGATAAAAGAAAATTTGTTTATTTGGTCGAGAGACGTTTAGACGATACAATTGACGCAATCACATCGTGACACGCATATAGAAAGAACCCAGTTAAGCCTAGAATCGACATTGTTACAATGCCATGGTGACCACGTCCCTAGTTCGCATTCTCTCATACTGATTTAAACTCCTACGTTTATTATTGTTTTGTTTACAATTTGATTACAAAACCCCCCTTTTATTTACTGGAAACGATTAACGACTAGTCATCTACTTCACTAAAGTCTTAATCATCACCTTATTCTCTGTGGGATTCGACCCCAACCTTGTTGGGTTATATATTTGACAACGATCGCTTACGCTTCTTAAATTGAGGTGTAGTGTGAGCGTTATCAAAAATGGCGCCGTTGCCGGGGAATACGGTTTTTGATTAAGTCTGGTGTGTTTAGTTGACTTTTAGTCATAATTTCCTGCTTTTATTTTTGTTTGTTGTTTTTGTTTTTGGACAGAGTACAGGTTGTGCATGCCAAGTACCCGAGGTTCGGGGGAACAAATTTTACCTTACGACCCCGAACTTGCGAGAACATTGAGGCGGAATATGGCCGCACAATTAGACGCAGCAAGGATCGCTGCAGAACTGCAGGCCCAACAAAATTTGAATGCTGGTGGTCTGCAGGATGATGTGGTACGGAATGATGAGGATCTCGATTTAGATGGACCTGGCGCGACGGGCGCCATTATTGTTCCACCGCTACCGCCCGGAGCAAAGTTCAATATCACTAGCACGATGATTCAGTTGCTGAATTTGAGAGGTGTATTCCGTGGTGCCGCTGGTGATGATCCAAACCAGCACTTAATGAACTTCGTGGGGATCTGCAAATCATTTGAGCTGCCAGGCGTGAGTCAGACAGCGATCAGGCTCAGGTTGTTTCCGTTGTCTCTGTCTGAGGAGGCAGCATTGTGGTTGACAGAGCTGACCCCCGACTCTATCGCAACGTGGGGAGAGTTGAGAGGAGCTTTCCTAGAAAGGTTCTTTCCTCCCTCTCGGATGATACAGTTGAGGGACGAAATCAGCAACTTTAGGCAGCAACCGCATGAAGCACTGCACGAGACTTGGTTGCGATTTAAGAAGAAGCTGACACAGTGCCCCAACCATCAGCTGAACAATGAATTCTTGATGCAAACATTCTACAGGGCACTAAATTCGGCTACCAAGCCAACATTGGACAACGCAGCAGGTGGAGCGTTTATGGGTCGCACTTTTGCCGATGCCACAGCTATTTTGGACCGGCTCACCAAGACCAACAGGGCCTGGCACACACGAGATTCAGAGGTTGCAGCTAGCACCTATACAGTTGGTAGGTCAGCTGAGCAGCGTAGGAAAGAAGAGGAGCGCGACCAAGACATGGCGCACCTGAAAACCCAGTTGGATCTCCTGACAAGGCACTTGACGTCAGGAAGTATAGAAAAGGTACAAGCTGTGGGTTCCCAAGGTATAGAGACTGAGGAGGCCAATTACTTGGGGGGTTTCCAGGCCAATGGCCAGGGAAACCAAGGTCGGAACTATCCAAGAGACAACCACTATGAGAATGGTGGCTACAAAAATCGCGACCAAGGAAACTGGAGGAACAACACCGATAGAGGTGGGTTGTATATACCACCTGGTAATCGAGATAAAGCTGGCAGCGAGGCTGAGACGTCCAAACTTGAGAACATGATGGCAAAGATGCTGCTTAAGGTGGAATCGACTGACTCTGGGGTAAAGGCAATGCAGAATGAGCTATCAACATTGAGTCTGGTAGTGGAGTCACACTCAACCGCTATCAAGCAACTAGAGCAGCAAGTGGGTCACATCTCGGCATCTCTAAACCCAAGGAAAATAGGTACTTTGCCGAGCGACACCACTCATCCGAAGAATGATGCAAGCTGTATGGCGATCACCACAAGGAGCAGAAAAATATTACCGGAATCACATCCGGTAATTCATGCTCAAGGTGATATTGCGGATGATGAAGAGGCGGTAGAAGAGGAAACTCCAAAGCCAGCGGAGAAACGCAAGGAAGCTGAAAAGCTTCCAACTATGATGTTTCGACACCCACCCCCCTTCCCACAGCGTTTGGAAAAGAAAGCTGACGATGGTAAGTTCCTGAACTTCATGACCATGTTGAAAGAGATTTCAATAAACATACCATTGGTGGAAGCGCTGAAACAAATGCCCGGTTATGCCAAGTTCATGAAGGACTTGATTACAAAGAAGAGGTCGGTGAGTTTTGAACCGAAAGACAACCTCCATCACTGCAGCGCTATCTCCTCAAGGTCGTTAGTTGAAAAAAAGGATGATCCAGGTGCGTTCACTGTTCCATGTACTATCGGGAAGCTCAACTTCGGAAGAGCTATGTGTGATCTTGGTGCTAGTATCAATTTGATGCCGCTAGCAGTATATAACAAATTGGGTTTGGGAGCTCCTAAACCAACGTCCATGAGAGTGATGATGGCTGACCGTTCGGTAACGCGACCCGTAGGGATCTTGTCTGATGTGCTAGTAAAGATCGGTAAGCTTATCTTCCCAGCTGACTTTGTAATTTTGGATTGCGAAGTGGACTTTGAAGTTCCCATAATCTTGGGACGACCATTGTTAGCTACGGCGAGAGTGTTGGTTGATATGGAGAAAAACGAGCTGACCTTCCGATTGAACAATGAATTGGTCAAGTTCGATGTGTCCAAATTAATGAAGCAACCAAGTGACATGAGGGTGGTCGCGGTCATCAATGCTATTGAGGAAGAGCCTGCGGATGTGCACCTTGAGGAGAAGTGTGAATATGAGTAGAATGAGTATGCTTAAGCTGAGCGGTTGTTTGATAGTTGGTAGCGATATAGTTCTTGGTGCTAAGAGTGTGTGAGATTAATTGTCATAAATTCTTACTCTGTGCATGCATCTAGAACTTGCCCGGTCTATTTTGTTAAGTTTGAAGTTTGGTTGCTTAGGAAAGGATCACAGGCCCTTTTTGTGTGCAGTCCACTTAACCTATAAGACCGTCCAAATGTAAATAATCCCTTTGATCCCTGTTTGAGCCGAAATTGACCTTGTTCGTTCAATAACCTGTCACCATTCCTGTTTAACTTTGAATCCCTATCTTGGCCCTGGTCCTTCCTTGGACATCGTGCACCTCAACGTAGACAAAACAACCTAAGTTGAGGGTGGCTACTATAGAGGTAAACCCTGTTTTGGCCCTGGTCCTACCAAAGGACATTGTGCACCTTGACGTAGGCAATCAGCCTAAGTTGAGGGTGGCTACTACAGTGGTAAAGGAGAAGAAAAAAGAGGATGGAGATGATTGTTGTTGAATAGAATGAAAATCCGGGTGTGCGCCTAAGAAAAGAAAAGAAAAATAAAGAAAGATGAAAAAGATCGAAAAAAGAAACAAAAAGAATTGTCAATAAAGAGGCCGCACCTGTATCTAGAATCAAGGAAATAAAAAGGTAAATAAGGATGGATAAAGTGAAGTTATGTGGTGATAAGATGTAAATGGTTCCAAGGAGGGCTTAGTCACTAACCCCTAAATGTATCATACCTGCACCCGAAGCCTCATTACAAGCCTAAACAAGTCCTGTAGTGATCCTGAGTAGCTTTCTGAAGAACCAAAATAGAATAGTAAGGGCAAGCCTATGGTATCGCATGTGCATTGTTTGAAATCATTGTGAGTGTGAGCGCTTACCGAGTCCCAAATCTTGTGTGTGGGATTTCTTTGTGGTGAGGGCACCAAGATGTCTATATTGTCTATTGATTGTTAGGATAGCTGCGTATGTGTATGCATAATGTTCTATCATATCGGAATGACATGTTTGGATCCTTGCAAGTTAGTGTTTCATACATTTGTGTGCTACGAAGGAGCTTGATTTAATTGAATAAGTTTGAATGACCATGAGTTGCTATAGACATGAGTTTGTGTTCTTAGTTGAGTCGTATTATTGTTTTATGTTATGTTGCTTGAGGACAAGCGAACGTTTTAAGTTGAGGGTGTTGATGTGACGCTAATTTACGTCACTTTCGACTCCTTTTTACTAAGAACAATCGTACGTTTTCAAGCAACCATTGTTGTTTTTGATTTTTTTATGTTGTATTTGTAGGAAATGGAAACAAACACGGAAACGGAAGAAAATACGCGAAAAACAACATTCTGCCTAAGAGTGACGGCCTGAGTGACGGCTCGTCACAAGGCTGACGGTCCATCACTGGGACCGTCAACTTAAGGCAGTGTTGCTGCCTAGCAGTGACGGCCCAGGCGACGGTCCGTCACTGCCTTGACGGTCCGTCAAGCCTGGCCGTCACGCTTAGGCAGTGGCGTGAGGCGGCGACCCGCGTTTTGGGGATTCCTAGCCCGTTTTGGATTTGGTTTCTACTACTCCTATAAATACCCTATGTTAGGTTTATGTTATTAGAATACACCCAATAGTTTTAGAATAGTTTTTAGTCGTTTTTTGAGAGCAACAACACGTTTTCGGATTCTTGAATTCGTGTTCTTGAGTTCTTGGTTGTTCTTGTTCTTGGATTATTTAAGAGTATTTTCATCATATTGTAAGAATCTTCTTTCCTTTATAATGAATTACTTCTTTTCTTCTTCGAGCATGAGTAACTAAAACTCCCGCAACTAGGGTTGTGGGAGCCATGGCAAACATAGCAATATAGATTCCGGGTAGCGTTGGGTTCGATTTATGTATTGTCACGTTGTTAATCATACGTTATGTCACGTTTTCTAGTGGGTTGCAAACATTAGAACATGCCTAGGTTTAATTTGCTTGAGAAAGAGATTAAAATCGGGAAACTTGATTAACAACAAGGATTCGAGACTACCAACTCTCGTCTTAAAGATTAATGCCATAACTGGATTAATCTACTTGATGTTAGGATTGAGAGCTAAAAAGCACATCTTTTTGAGATCGAGAGAAGATAAAAGGAAATTTGTTTATTTGGTCGAGAGACGTTTAGACGATACAATTGACGCAATCACATCGTGACACGCATATAGAAAAAACCCAGTTAAGCCTAGAATCGACATTGTTACAACGCCATGGTGACCACGTCCCTAGTTCGCATTCTCTCATACTGATTTAAACTCCTACGTTTATTATTGTTTTGTTTACAATTTGATTACAAAACCCTCCTTTTATTTACTGGAAACGATTGACGACTAGTCATCTACTTCACTAAAGTCTTAATCATCACCATATTCTCTGTGGGATTCGACCCCAACCTTGTTGGGTTATATATTTGACAACGATCGCTTACGCTTCTTAAATTGAGGTGTAGTGTGAGCGTTATCAGAAGGTCTAAAAGATTTTTCTTTCCTTCATTAGTGACCCAGTTGTGCTACGATGCTGGGGTGTTATCGAATCTGACTGAAATCACAAAGAAGCCAGCAACTATGGTCCACCCATTGTTGAAGAGGGCCCCAGAAGCAAAGCAGAAGAAGAGAAAGATTGATGTGGCTTCTCCAACTTTCGGATAATTTCCAAAGACTTTGACTGAGCCTGCCGGTCCTTCCATAGTTCCATCTGGATCATCTCAATCTGTGGGAGCTCTACAGTCCGGTCCCTATCTCATGCACCACCTCTCTAGACAATTCAGGGAGTGGATGCACATGTTCAATAGTTGTTGGCCAGATTCTCTTCTGGTTCAGTTGGAGCCGACACACCAACAGGTACTGAGTCTCCCTCATCCTTGGCCAAAGTGGACAATGAGTAGAAATTGATTAATGGGCATTTGAGTGCAATGAATGCACGCTTGGAGCACATGAGCCACATGCAAGGAAAAGTGGAAAAGTAGCAAAAGAAGTTGTGCGATCACCAGAAGAAGAAGAGCAAGTTCCTAAAAAGATGATGGATAGATTGAAGTCCTTCTGCGGATTGGGAGGAGCCAAAGAGGATGATGATAAGGATGAGGAGAGACTTGAGTTTCCCTCTTCCTACAGTTCACATTGATGCACCTCAGGGAGCCCCTCAAAATTATTCCTTACTTTGATGCAGTGAGGGCACTTCCCTATCTTAGTTGGGGGTGGCGTGTGATCCGCGCTCTATCTTTCTAGTTTAGCTTGCTTTCTTATGGATTGCTTTCTTATGGATATTATTATGCCCTCGTCGGGCTTGTTTTATTGTTTTGTTGGATATAATTGTGCCCTTGCCAGGATTGTCTTGTTTGTTTGTTTATATATGGTTTGTGCCCTTATCAAGTGTACCTTGTGGATTTGCACCCTCGTCGAGTTTTGATGTTGTGTGAAAGAAGTTGATGGTTTAGTTTTAGTTTTTTTTACTTTTTAGCTTCTTTTGTTATTTTGTAGTTGAGATGTGATTGTTGTGGTCTAGGGGAAGTTTGAGTACCCGTTAGGCTAGATGGAACTTGCTGGGGGATATTTGTTCTGCAAATGACGATGTTTGAACCGCATGAGATTCGCACAAGCCCGTTGTTTGGCCTGTGCGTTGCACGTGCGACACGCACTTTGTTATACGTGAATCGCATGTGCCCAGAAAATGTGATATTTTCTTTGATCCACCTTGTGTAGCCATGTCGATTTAGATAGATGAATTGGCCCAATGATAGACTCGGTGACGACATTCTTAAGGGCAAATCATCATCTTTTGAGGTTTTGGTTGCAAATTGACTTGTTTGGTACCAATGAAGTAGTCTTGCATGTTAAGTGAAATAGGCATACCCTTCCAAAAAAATTGTGACAAATGCATGACAAAGAGTGACTTTGTGACAACTCTTTTAATCTTTTTTGTGAATCTTGACTCATTAGTGGTGATAATGTAAAATAGCTCATCTTTGTTCTTGTTTAGGAAGTTAAAAATTGATCCTTCTTGAATAATTCGCATGTCATGTATGGTGAGGTTTAGTTGAATAATTCTCGTGCATGTGTGTCATCTAGAACTTTCCCCGAATATGATTCAAGGAAAAATTCTAGGTATAACCGAGCTTGGAAGATGACCTTAGGCCCTTTTTGATAACCACTTCACCCAAATGACTTCCCAATGACATCAAATCTTAGTGAACCCCATTGAGCTTGTGACCGTGCTTTTCCATCTTGTTAACAACAAGACCTTTTTGGAACCTCTATCTTGACACCCATCCTCCCTAATTGCTTGAAAATAAAATGTAGGCTAAAATCCTAAGTTTAGGGGGGGCAATGAAAGATAACGTAGGCAAATGCCTAAGTTTGGGGGTGCATGAGTTCAAATGAGGAGAAGAAAAGAAGTGCGCTTTAATGTGCAAGGTAGCACCTTAAGTAAGAATTGAAAATTGTTCCAAAAGTTCTATCCTATGAGCAAAATGAAAAGAAAAAATAGGTGCTACCAAGTGAAGGTGATATAAGAAGTTGAATGATCATGAGTTAAAAAGGAGAATCGTGGGTTGTGTAAGAGAGAAATAAGGTGAAGTTGAAATGGAAAAATGTGAGCGGTGTTTAAAATGAGAACAAAAGAGTATTAGGGAGGTGTAGTCACTTGAACCAAATGATATCCTCACCTTAGCCCTAGCCATCATCGTAACCCACAAGTCATTTGTGATTCCGAGCTTGGCTACCCTACATTAGTGGCGACTTACATGAAGGGCAAGCCTATGGTTCGACATGTGTGCACTTGAACTTCCTTATGAGCGTGAGTGTTTGTATTTTTCCCTTGTGATTGTCTTTGTACATAATGTATTTTTGGGACTTTCGTTCTTGTGAAGGCATGCAAATTAGGATAGTTGGTGACATTGATAAACTCTGAAAATGAGTCAAATGAGCATGTTTTAGTAAGCTAGTGGTTTGAGTCACGTCTTGAGGATTGGTTGTTGTCACTTGCTTGTTCTTATTGTGCCTTTGCATCATGAGTTTGTGTTTTGAATTGAAGGAAATGCTTAGAGTAAGTTATTATGTGATTGCCTAATCGTTAGTACCAACCGAAGTCATGTTTGGTGCGTGAAATGGGTTTTCCTTGGCTTGTGGTATTGTCATTTGCACTTGTGTTGTATGCCTCTTGAGTTGGAAGCTTTAAGTTTCTTAAGGACAAGCAATAGTTCAAGTTTGAGGGTTTGATAAGTCGGTATTTTACCTACTTATTTAGCCTTTAAGCTTATGCTTTTACTAGTTTAAAGTGGAAAATACTGTAATTGACACGAATTACTTTTATTTTGCAGGTCTTTGTGTTATAGAAGTGTTTGAGATGAATTCGGATGAAAACAAGTCAAAAGGAGGCACTTCAAAGAAGCAAGTAGCTGCTAGCAGCACATGCCATCACGAACGCGAGGTCCAAATTGCGAACGCGAAGGCCAACCAAGTCAAAGCTACGTGA
Source organism: Jaltomata sinuosa (assembly GCA_003996215.1). Classification (NCBI taxonomy): domain Eukaryota; kingdom Viridiplantae; phylum Streptophyta; class Magnoliopsida; order Solanales; family Solanaceae; genus Jaltomata; species Jaltomata sinuosa. The sequence continues at coordinate 17,580 of QJPP01007486.1, read as the reverse complement.
ATGCGGTGTACCACTCACGTATGCAAAGGTCAACCATACAGATACCCTTCGCGAACGCGGTGGACACTACGCGAAGAAGAAAACCAGCTACGGGGGCAGATTTGGAAATTCCCACTTTTGGAAACCCAATTCACATAAAACACATCCAAGACATCTTGAAACACATCTTTGGCTAATCTTTGGAACATTTGGCAATCTTGGAGAGAAAGTTCATCAACTAACACCATAGGAGTGAAGATTTAGATGCTCTTTATTGTAAAATCTTTAGTTCCATTCTTCAACTCTTGTTCTTAATTGCTATTTTATTGGTGTATTGTTGACTTGAGATTTTGGTTTGTATTAGAGATAATACTTGTTGGGTTATTGAATTCATATATAGATTTTGCTCTTGTTTGATTATTTGGGTCTCTTGAATCCCCCATGCTTGAATTTATAGTCAATGGTTGCAAACATTGACTGAGCTTGCTGATTTGGGTTTTTGCTCGAGAGAGAAATTCTTGAATTCAAGAAGATTCATTAGTGGAGATTTGGGGTTTTCACTTTAGATCAAGGCTATACATAGCTTTGTTACCGAAAACTCCCATCTAAGAGTTGGGGTTAGAGATAACCCAACTCACCCAAGTTATTTGGATGGTTTAATGCTTACTCATGTTAGTTCAAGAGAAAATACACGAGATATATGCTCGATTGGTCGAGAGACAGTTAGGCATACCTTTAGCCAAGACTACCTAGGTGTCAACCGGGTGCAAGTCTTGTGAATTGAGACCCCATTCCCAATTCTCCCTTATTGTCCTTGCTTGGCAAAAGAAAGGTGAAAGCTATTGATCAATTTATCTTTTATTTGATTTTCTTTTATCTTTAGTTGTAGTCTAAAACCCCCCTTTTTGATATCTTTTCCCGCCTTCCTATTTGAACTTTAATAAGTTGCTTGGATTCTTTATTAGCTCAATCGCGACAACATTGTTCCCTTGGGTACAACCCCGACATCCGTTGGGAATTATAAATTTTTTTTACTCTGACGATCGCCGTGACCTCCTACTTGGAGAGTACGATTTTAGCATTATCACTCCCCAAGCTTAGATTGGTTGTTTATTGATCAAACCGATGATGCTCTAATCGAGATCATCGAATATAAGATTGTTGATCGAGAGATAAGCAATTCTTACCCATAACCAATTCTACTTATGTCATTAAGTGAGAATAAGTACGAATTGATGATCACCCTATCCCATAACTAAAGCCCCATCGGATATGCATCCCTAGTCTTCTAGTCAACTTGGTACACCCGCTTTCGTTTTATTGCTTTTTAATTAAATTGTGATTGTAGTGACAACATCTCAATTCCCCCATCCTTTTACTTTTTATTGTGAGCATTTACTCTCGCTTTGAATTTAACTCAATACAATCTCTATTTGTCTACTCTAAGTCCCTTGGATACGACCCCAACACTCATTGGGATTTTAAATTTTGTTTTGCTGCACGATCTTCGTGGCCTCCAACTTTGGAGAGCACGATTTAGGCGTTCATCAAAAATGGCGCCATTGCCGAGGACTTGATTTGATAGCTATTTTTTATTGTTATTTTAATATCAATTTGAGAGTAATTGTTTCTTTTACTTTTGTTTGTTGTTTGTGTTTTGATTGAGCATGTTAGCCTATGAACGAGGCTGACGACAAAAACAGCGTTGACGAATTTATGGAGGCCGACGAGGCTGAGCCTATGATGCAAAGGGGTGTAGGTGCAATCCGCTTACCCCCCACGGTAGGAAATATTGTCTTTCATGTGACTAGAACCATGCTCCACTTAATCCAAATGAAGGGCCTATTTGGTGGAGCAGCCCATGAAGATGCCAACATGCATATTTGTAATTTTGTGAAGATTTGCCAACCGTGCATCTTTCAACATATCTCCCAAGAGTCCATCTGATTACGCCTATTCCCCTTTTCCTTGATGGGGGGAATACACGGCATGGTTGGAGGAATTGTCGGATGATTCCATCACCTCTTGGGCTGAGTTGGTTGAAGCATTTACATCGAGGTTCTTTCCTCCATCTCGAATGATGCAGTTAAGAGATGAGATCACCAACTTTAGGCAACTCCCGTATGAGCCTCTTCATGAGGTTTGGCTAAGATTCAAAAAGAAGCTTTTCTTATGTCCAAATCATGAGTTGTCAAACAATGTGCTGCTACAAAGCTTCTATAGATCATTGAACTCTATGAATAAATTGGTGGCTAACAATCTTGGAGGTGGTACCTTCATGGACTTATAGTTTCCCATAGCCTCGACTTTGTTGGAGCGTATGACAAAGACCAATCAAGATTGGAACACAAGAGAAGTAGATATACCAACCTCGATTGGACCCTCATCCATCTTGGTTAATGAAATGAGGAAGAAGGATGAGGAGCGTGATGAGACAATGGCCAAAATGATGACACTAATTAATTTGATAACCAAGCATGTAATGGGAGCTGGTGGTGCTAAGACGGTGAATGATGTGAGTACACCAAAAATCAAAGCTAGTGATGATGAGCTTATGACTGTGGTTGATGGAAAGTTATGTTTTGTGTCGGCGGGTTCTCATCCCGGGTATTATCGCTCGAGGAAGGAGAACCAAGGTTGGATTCGAGACAAAGACAGAGATGGAAATTGGCGGGATAGAGACAAGGATGGTGATCATTTCAATCACCAGAGTTCGAATCCCTATATCCCTCCGAACAAGGCAGACTCTCTCTACCAACCGGGCACAAGCGACCCTGGCCATTCCGAGTTGGAGGACATGTTGTCCTTGGTTTTTAAGAAGGTGGACACCATAAATACGAGAGTGAGCGAGCTAAAGAGTGAGGTCTCAACCCTTCACCAAATTGTGAGCTCCCACTCAGCCTCAATCAAGCATCTTGAGGCGCAAATGAGCCACCTCTCAAGCCAAATGAACCCAAGGATGAAAGAGATGTTGCCTAGCGACACCATCTCTAATCCAAAGAATGATTTATTGAGATAGTATCATCGTGCCACGATGTTAAATCAAGCACTACTTGAGAGGCAACCCAAGTTTCTTTATTTGTTTTTGGTTATCTTTTGTTATTTTTGGTTATTTTGAAGGGAATGCATGGATGGAAAAATGAGCAAGGGAAAGCAGGGCAAAAATAGGTTGTGCGGCGGATTGTGTGGAATGAACAAGAAATTGTGTGTGTCGCACAGCACACCACACGACAAAGCAGAAGGCCTGAAGAAAATTTGAAAAATTTGAGGCAGCGGGCGCTGGGCTGTGTGGACCGCATGATCCCAAGTGGGCATCGCACCTCCAATTGCATGGTGATACAGGTTCCTGGGCAAACCCATGGGAGAAAAAGGGGCATGTGCAAAAATCCATGCGGTCCGCACCTTGTCTGGTGTGAATCGCATGTCGCGGTGCACAAGCGGTAAGTTTGAATTTTAATTGACCTAACCCGTTAACCGACCCAACCCAGAGATGACCCGACCGACTTTTCTTCTTTTTTTTCTTTTAAAACCGCCTCTTCTCTTCTTCTCCCGCCATCTTTTCCCTAAAACTCTCAAAATTTTCTACCAAAACTCTCTCTAAATCCCTCAAACTTTCCCAAAAAGCTTCTCCTCCTCTCACCCACCATCTCCACCACTCCATCACCACTACCGTTGTCATCTCTCTGAAAGGGTTTCGCGGGTCACCATTATTGAAGAACAAAAAGCTTCAATTTTCACTCCTCTCTTCATAATCTTCACTTATGGTAAGTTCTCCGATGTTAAATATTAAGGTTGGGAACTCATATTGTGAAGCATGCTTAGTAGAATTACCATGTTGATTTTGGGTGTGATCCGAAAATTTTGGGTCCCCAATTCTAAGTTGTATTGATGATATTGCTATATGTCAACTTGGTAGAACTTTAATTTTGGTAATGAATGTTGATTGGTAGTGATTTTTAGCCTTGAATTATGTGTTGGGGTGAAGTTAGAGCAACCCACTTGTGATGAACGAATGATTTGGCCTGATGATAGATTGGGTGACATCGTTCTTAAGGGAAAATTGTCGTTTGTCATGAGGTTTTTGTGAAAATTTGTTATGGAGGCTGAATTTCGCTGATTGTATAACTATGAGTTTTATTGAGCATTCTATTTGGGATATATGATCTTATGCAGGGAGGGGGTTAATTGTTGCCAAAATTTTAGGTGTCCATTGTGCAAGTGAGGGCTTGATGTTCCCGATGATAGACGGGGTAACATCCATCTTAAGGGAAGTCGTTGAGTTCCTTTCTTGCTTGTTATTGTGTCAATGAAAATCCAGGGAAGCCTGAGTACCCGGATGTTTTGGTCATGAGATCCCTTGTCCCCCTTGTTTAATGTTGATTGGGTTGTTGCATGGTGCCCAGTGCCTAAGCACATCTTGCTCTACGGATCACATGCGGAATTCAAAAGTACACAAGGAACCAAAAATTCCAATTATGCCTTTGTGCGTTTCACATGAGATTCATAGATCTTGATGTGTGGGTCGTATGAGGCATCGTACCATATTTAAAAGAAAAAGGCAGTCACTGATCTGAGGGGCGACACCTGGTGCGACAAGCACTTTGGATGGTGTGAATCGCACCAGCTTCACACCTCAACGGAAAATCCTTGTAGGTTTCTGTTTGCTTATGCGAAAGCACATGCGATGTGCACTCTCTCTGGTGCATTTCGCATATGGTCCGAACAAACCAACAGTTACCTACTTTATTTTTCTAATCGCATTCCATCCTTGGCAGTTTGTTAACTTCTTCTTAGGTTTTGTTTGTGTTTTGGCTCACAATCTATGGATGCAGAACATGTATTCTAGCAGGAGAAAACGGGAAGCCAATCTAGGCAATGGTCTGTTGCTGAAGAAGCAAGGCTCCGCTTTAGGGTAGAGGGCATGAACTCCTTATACAAGCAGGACAAAGATAGAGTATTCAACAAGGAGCAAAGTTTTAACTTGGGAGAGGTCGGAGATGAGCTACCTAACATGCACCAGCAATTTGCTGAATGAGAGTGGCACCCCTTTCAATATGTACCCAGCGGGTACTATGAGGAAGTTGTGCAAGAATTCTTCGCGGCTTATCAGGATACACAGGAGTCCAAAGGATACAAAGGGCCTGCGGAGAATTTTCCCAACCTAGATTCAGTCATAGTCAGGGGCAAGAGAGTTAGCATCACCCCTGCTGCCATCAATGCTATCTATTGGGGACACCCAATTGACCTGCACCAGCCCTCATGGCCAAGTTGATGGCTGACTCAAAGCCATATCAGGAAACAGCCTCCATCATTGCTCAAGAAGTTCCTTTTTGGTCCATGGTGGAGGGTGATATCCTGAGATGAACTCTGCACTTTGAAGCCCGACTGTGGTATAATCTAGTTCGTAATAGGTTCCTCCCCTCTTAAAATGATCAGAAAATAACTCAAGAGGGTGCCATTCTAGTTGCTGCCATCATGATAGGAGAACATGTGAATTTTGGAGAAATTGCAGCCATGGTTATCCGGAGAAAAGCCCACAAGGTCAAGGATGCATTCCCTTTCCTAGTTTGATTAGAAAATTGTGTGCCAAGGCAGAGATTCCCTACCTCAGTTGTGACAAAGTCACCCACGCTGTGGGGGTGATTGATCTGGATAAGAAAACTGGCAGGGATGCCCCCAGGTTTAAGAGGCAAAGGGTTGAGCAATTGAGTGAGGTTGACAGTGATGAGCTTGGTGCTAGGGCAGATGCTTCATATCCCTCCCAAACTACCTCAGAGGCACATCCATAGGCCCCTGCACCCTCTATTACCAAAGGTAGCCTTCAAGACATGGTGGACAAAACCTTTAGCCATAAGCGGCAGCTGGCCGACCTAGCCTCGAAGCTACCTGGTATGATAAATAAGGATGTCAAGAGTGCAGTTAAGGGGGTGGTGGATAGCTTGAACACACTGTGTAAGACAGTTGATATCATGGAGGGGGAAATCACAACACTCCGGAGAGATGTTGACAAAGCCAAAGGCAAAGCTCCGGTGGTAGAAGTAGTTCTGACTACCTTACCTCCACCTCATTCCATTCCCAGACACTTGGATAGCTTGTTTGCAGCCTATGCGGATGAGGAGCTGCCCGGTCATGATGATTATGAGTTGGATGATAATGAGAACCCTGACTTCCAGCGGGTTCTCCGTGATTCCACACTTTCTGCAAACTCCCGAAGGAGTGATGCTGGTCTGAGTGGAAGGAATACCAGTGAGGAAGCAGCTGATGATGATGAGGCCTATTCCTCCAGGGAGTTCCACCCTCTTCCCCATTGAGCTATTAGCATTAAGGGCAATGCTATTATTATGGGGAGGGGGTGTCTTTACTTACTTTTATTGGTTCCCGTGAGTGGGCTTGAGATATTTTATATCCCTTGTTTGGCCTCGTTGACATTCTGCTAGATTTTATTTGGCCCTTGTCGTGCATATTTGAATGATTGTGATGTTTATTGCCCTCACCGGGCCATTTTTGTTATGTTTTATTTTTATTATTATTTTTATTCTGAGCTTATTTGTGCCCTTGCCGGGCTTGATTTGTGTTGATTGAGATTTTGTTACCGGGTTGGTCTTACATGCTCCATTGTCTTACTACCCATGCTTTGTAAATGCGCTAAAGGCCTACACCGAGGCTTGTTTTGAATGAATCATGAGCGTGAAATTCGGATATCGCCTTGTTAATAGTAGTTTAGAAATAAACTCTGAGGGTTTTCTTAATACCACGGTTCTTTCCCAAGGAGCAAAAGTTTTGATTATTTTCTTTTTCTTCTCCTTTGTTTTTGTGTGTCGAACCGAATTGGTGTTTTCCTATGATAGATTGAGAGGCGACTTTCTTAAGGTAAAATTCCAAGTTTTAGTTTAGAATTGAGTCCGTTGTTGCTTATCTCGAAATGGGCCCACCAAAAATTTTATCTTGGCAAATTGTTTTGAATATAAAAGGAAGAAGGGAAATGAATTTTTGAGGAAAAGCATTCTCTTGTTATGACTTGCACACTCTCGCTTTGCCTTGATTGACTCACAAACGAGTGTGTAATGAACTCGGAATACCTTTTCATTAATCATTTGCCCCAATTGATTGTGAGACTAATTAAAGAGGTCTTGTGGCATGATGCCTTGTGTGGTGAGGCTTTAACTTGATTCTTGTGCATAAGTGTCATCTAGAACTTTCCCTGGATGTGATTCAAGGCAAAATTCTAGGTGTGACCGAGCTTGGAAGATGACCTTAGACCCTTTTTAATAGTCACTTCACCCAAATGACTTCCCACAACATCAAATCCTAGTGAACCCCTTTTGAGCTTGTGACCATTCTTTGGCACCTTGTAACACCTTAACCTCTTTGGAACCTCTATTTTGGCACCCATCCTCCCTAATTGCTTAAAAATGAAATGTAGGCTAAAAGCCTAAGTTTGGAGAGGGGGAATTAAAGATAACATAGGCAAATGCCTAAGTTTGGGGGTGCATGTAATCAAATGAGGAGAAGAAAAAAAGTACACTCCAAGTGCAAGGTAGCACATTAATTTCGAATTGAAAATTGCTCCAAAAGATCAATTCAATGAGCAAACTGAAAAGAAAAAATAGGTGCTACCAAGTGAAGGTGGTATAAGGAGGCTGAATGATCATGAGTAAAATGGAGAAATCTTGGGTTGTGTGAGGGAGAAATAAGGTAAAGTTGAAATTGGAAAATGTGAGCGGTGTTCAAAATGAGAACAAAGAGCATTAGGGAGGTGTAGTCACTTGAACCAAATGATATCCTCACCTTAGCCCTAGCAAACATCGTAACCCACAAATATTTGGTGATTCCAAACTTGGCTACCTTACATTAGTGGCGATATACATGAAGGTCAAGCCTATGGTTCGACGCATATGCACTTGAACTTCCTTGAGAGAGTGAGAGTCTTCTTGGTTCTCCGATAATCTCGTGTTTTGTGAATTGAATGATTGTGAGCGGGATTCTCTCTTGTAGTGAGTGGCATCATGCACTCGAATTAAAATATAGAGTCTCTATTTCAATTGAGGGGAATGAATGAGATAAGTTGTGTGGCGAATCTCGAGGAAAACCTTGATGGTCCATGACAATGACTTGAGAAGCTTAAATGTCTTGTTTTGAATGGCAAAATTCCCTTGATTTTGAATGAGAAATGATGTCCTTTTGGAAAAGGTTTTGAATTGATCAATTGCCTTGAATTTGTGGTGGTTCAAATTGAGATGAGCATAATAGTGAGTCGTTTGTTTGAGTCTTTCATTTATTCTTTTTCTTATATTTTAGTGTAGAGTAGTATTTTGTGCCTTGACTGAGCCTAGAGCATAATTCATTCCTTGTCTTGTGAGTATCTTGCTTGAGGACAAGCAATAGTTCAAGTTTAGGGGTTTGATAAGTCGGTAATCTACCAAATTATTAAGCCTATATCCATTAATTATTGCTATGTTTTGAATAGATTTAGAGGTTCTTATGGCCTTTATTGATGTCTATGCAGGTACTTTTGATAGATGATGATAAAAAAGGAAATGGACCCAAAAAGAGCTCAAAAGGAGTGAAGTGTGAAGTGTTCGGAAAACCTAAAGATTTTGACTAGAGATGGGGCGATCGTGCAACACGCACAAGCTGAGGTGCGAACCGCACATCCTCCGCATAGAGCTGCAAAAGTCACTGAAGAGTCTATTAAGGGGTGTGGTCGTTGTGCGACGCGCACATCTCAAGGTGCGAATCGCACCCCCTTCGCACGGATCTCCCAAAGATAGCTGAGGTCACTAGTTCAACTGAAGGCGGTGTGCGATGCGCACATCACAATGTACGAACCGCACGTCGCATCGCACACCTCTCGAAGGGCATTTTTGTCCTAATTTTTAGTGATATTTTGGGAAACTATAAAAGGCCTATTTAGGCACAATTGTAAATAACTTTTTTCAGTCCTAAATATTTTGAAGAGCCTTTTGCTTGGAGACTAAGTTTTTCACATCCATTGAGAAGAGGGTTTCAATCTAATTCTCTTGGTTAACACTTGTGTGCTCAAATTGAATCTAGAACTTGAGATTCAGTTCTAATGGAAGAGATTTTGACTTACCCAGCTGGTATCTCTTTCTCTCTTGCTATGAGTGGCTAATTTCTCTTGTCTAGGGGTGCATTGATGATGGGTGCTTAACAAATGGGTGTGGGTGTTATTTATTCTTGCTTATAATTGCTTAATTGATATGGGTCTAGTAATTTTACAAAGTTTAAATCCTAAATTGGTGGTTGCAAACATTAATTTTCATTACTTTACTATGTGATTGCTTGAGAAAGGATTTCATGGTTTTGGATGTGAAATTACTAGTGGAAACTTGGGATTCCACTCAGATTTGAGGCTAGAGATAGCTCTTATCGACGGAACTACCCATTTAAGGGTCTAAGCTAGAGATAGTGTGACCTCTCCAAGCTTAGATTGGTTGTTTATTGATCAAACCGATGATTCTCTAACCGAGATCATTAAGATTGTTGATCGAGAGATAAGCAATTCTTACCCATAACCAATGCTACTTATGTCATTAAGCGAGAATAAGTATGAATTGATGATCACTCTATCCCATAACTAAAGCTCCGTCCAATATGCATCCCTAGTTGTCTAGTCAACTTGGTACACCCGTTTTTGTTTTATTACTTTTTAATTGAATTGTGATTGTAGTGACAAAATCCCAATTTCCCCATCCTTTTACTTTTTATTGTGGGCATTTACTCTCGCTTTGAAGATAACTCAATACAATCTCTATTTGGCTACTCCAAGTTCCTTGGGTATGACCCTGACACTCGTTGGGATTATAAATTTTGTTTTGCTGCACGATCGTCGTGGCCTCCAACTTTGGAGAGTACGATTTGAGCGTTCATCACAGTCACATCATTGAAGTTCCTTCCTACAAAAGTCATGTGAACAGACAAAACTTGAAGATCGATATTCAAACCCTTAACATATAACCAAATCTTCTCCTCCTTAGTGCCCAACAGCTGGGTAGCATAGCGAGACATAGCATGAAACTTAGCCTTATAGGCTGCAACAGACATATTGCCCTGTTCAAGAGCTACAAATTCATCCTTATTGTGATCTCTAAGAGTACGAGATACATATTTCTCCAAAAATAAGGCATGGAACTAAGCCCAAGTCATCGGAGGCAAGGATGATGGTCGACACTCCACATGGGCTCTCCACCACTACTTCGCATCCCCTTACAATTGAAAAGTCACAAACTCAACACCATATTGTTGCACAATCCCCAACTTGTGTAGCCTCTCATAGCAATCAAGAATAAATTCAAAAGCATCCTCATCCTCAGTACCATGAAATGAAGGGGGTTTCATTTTCAGAAACTTGATCAACAATTCATGTTCGGTCCCGGTCATGACAGAACCTAACACAGGATAGAAAAACACATCTGTACCTGAAGCCTTATCAATCATGAGAGCTAAGGTGATAGTGGGATGGGCACCCAAAACTTGGATAGTCGGTGCAATGGGGATTTCTCCATTACCAGTCAGCCCGCTCAGAAATGCCAGAACCTACTGAATAACCTCAGAAGACATCGGAGGAAGGACTGCACCTCTAATTGGTGTTGCCACCTCCAGTTCTATGCCATGCTCATTCACTGCCTCAGCCTTCTCAACATGATCCTGGAATGGGGGAGGTGATGCTGGCCTCTGATGGGCCTGGTCAGCAGCTGCCTGAGTTCCACCTCTGGTGGGTGTTGCTCTCTCTCTTTCCCTACCCCTACCTCACCCTCAAACAATAGGTCCTACAGCTGGAGTTGCTGCTCTCGCTCCATTCAACCTAGTGTTCACCATCTGCGGAACAAAGATTGTCAGATACCAATTTGGATTGTCAGATACCAATTGGAATCAAGTTATAGCACGAAGGAAGAAAGAAATGATATTTTTCTAAAGTCTTATACCCTCTCAAAGAAAAGTACAGACGTCTCTATACCATTTGCAAGATTCTACTAGACCCATTTTGGTACGATGAGATCAATGAACCTAGAGCTTTGATACCAATTTTGTCATAATCTAAACCCGCTGTGAGTGACACACACTAAACCCCCGGTGGGTAAACTAAAAACCAGTTCAACACTTAATCAAAAATAGGCAACTAAAGAAATTCTCCTTAATTAAACCAATGATTCATATGTTAAAACGGAAATAAGAACAACTTGTGAAAATGAAACACCCATAGAATCTGAAAGTCATCGTACCAAAACTCTATTAACTGTATGAAAAAAAGGGATGCAACCCCTAAAATAAATAATGTCTAAGTCTGAACAATGGACCCAAAATAAAAGAAGAACTCATGGTAGCTCGAATATATAGCTCACCCTTGAGTTCGGATATCGCCTGACTCACAACTGAGGTCTTGAAGCAGTCGCCGGAATATGCCTTGTACTCAATAAAAATTAGCACGTGTAATATCAGTACACAAGAAATAATAGTGTACTAGTAGGATCATCGGTTAATCCAAAATGAGAAATATGAACATGTAACTTTAACATAGTACAACAAAACAACCATGGTTCCCTATTATGCAACTCTAATCCAAGTTCATAATCATTAACCATGTAAAAAGTACAACATGAAATTCAGTCAACATGAATAACAAGTCAAGTCAATTATGACGACCAATAAGACCCCAAGTCAGCAATCCTAACTCAACAACCATATAAGTCCTGTCTAACTACACAAGTAATAGACAACATAAAGTTATGTCACATCTTGCAAGTAACCCGGACCACCCAAGAATCTCTAGGACAACAACTATGACAATTAACATGATCCCGATTCACATAAGAAATCACCTTAGTAATTAAGCATATCAACCCGGTCACTCAAGGGACCAACATGTATATCAAGTAAACAGTTAAGCCTCGTTCACTCAAGGAACCAACATATATACCAAATAACAATTAAGCCCGGTTCACTTAAGGAACTAACATATATGCCAAATAAATAGTTATGCCCGATTCACTTAAGGAATTAATATAATCAAGAACACTTAATTTCTGATTAACTCAAGGAACCGTCACACTCATCAATTATCTGTACACATTTGCTAAGGGTCTTATAGTCGCTCACTAGCCATGACCTACAGGAGACGAGCTCTTCTCCATGTACCAAATTCCAATCATCAGGTGTATGTCAACCTTATATCAACCAATTCCATGGTGATGTTCAAATATTGGTACATTTCACAATAATAACAAATATCAATACAATCACAATCACAATGATAACAAAAATTGCACTTGTAAAACCAACAAGCTTCCAAACAGACTTATTGCATGAGATTAACACTTAAGATATCAAACAATCATTTTTTTTTCCTGAACATGTATTGTGCAAGTAATACTAAGGAATAGTTATCACACACACATAACACAAATTGGATTTTCAACTACAATAAACCATCACCTACCTCAATCCAAACATGAAATACTCAACCGAACCTGAGCTTTCCCTTTTCTTAAAACTCTGGCTTGATTGTGGTCAGCCATGAGGGGAGTAGACAGAGTGACATTATCTAGGAGGGGAAAGTACCTAGGAAAGTACGGTGTTAGCAACGAGAGAATATGGTTAAAATAATCTAGTAGTAATAATCGAATATAATGTTATTAACATGCTATGGTATGAGGGAATTAATCAACAAAAAGCAGCATAAAAAATATATGAACATGAATAATGAAATCATGCCTACTTATTTTACCTATTTACATGATGAAATGATTTATGATTATAAGATATTAATCTTATATGTGCTTAAAGATATAGAAATAACAGATCTAAGAAAATTGATATGGGAAAAGATATTCAGTAATGAAGAGTTAGAACTAATAAACCAAGAATGGTATCAAATAGGATTGCATGAACTAGATTCAGAATTCGAAAAGCTTGATATAAACGAATTAGAATTAGATTCAGATTAATGATAAAATACTTTGAAGTTTGGCAAAAAAGAAGTAAGAATAATTATAAGATAAAAATTATTAAGAATCCCAATAAACTAAGTAAACTTTTTAAGATTTTGTATATACGAAGTTCAAAATATAGAATCCCTAAAACTATTCTAAACAAAATAATATGTTAAGAAAAAATATAAGGACCCCCCCCCCAGTTTGGTATCAGAGCTATGGATGATATAAAACATATTAAAAGAAAGATAAGAAAATCAAAAAGAAGATTAGAGAAGTTATACCCAGTTTATAAACAACTTAGTATTGCAAAAGAAGATAATGATAAATTAGCCGAGATAATAGAAATTATATCTAGAATAGAATATAAATATGTTAAATATTTAAAATATAAATATTCAAAGAACAATGAATAATAGTGACGAATATAGGCAAAACCTTAATAAAATAATTATAGAAAAAAGACAAGAATTACAATATAGACAAAATAGACTTGACTACAACATAATTGCAGGAGTTTGTAAAGAATCTATCAAAGCACAAAGGAAAACTATATTTTACTTACAATTACAAATAGATAGTTTAGAATATAAATTACAACATAATTTATAAATGAATAAAGAAGAATTTGCTATAGATGAAAAAACATATGAAAATCACGACGGATTAAAAATAAAGATTATATTTTCAAATTTAGGACGACGATATAAAAAAATAGGAGATAATCTAAGTCTAATGTTAGAAAAAGAATCTTTAAGACTAGAAGATAGCTTGACGGCAATGGTAAGGCTAGCTAGAGAAAATGAAGAAATAGATCGGAAAAATGAGATAACTATCATTAAACAACAAGCAAAACAAGAAATACAACAAATTGAAGAAGTAAAAAATGATAGGATAATAGCATTAGAAAAAGAATTAGCTAAATTAAAAGAATTATATGCTGCAAAACGAAAAGAAAAAGAAATTGAGACAAAATTAAAGACAGAAATAGAAAATTTTAAAGAAAAATTACAAATAGAAGAACCAAGTGAAGAAGAATTAGGTATAAATGAAATAAACGATAATCAGACAGAGCAAAATTCGGAAATAAGCGAAACTTATACAGAAATGATAAAAAATATAGAAAAAATAGATGAAGATATTGAAATAAATGCAGGAGATGTTGAAGGAGAGAAAGAACAAGAAGCTAGTACATCAGGAGTTAAAAACCCAAAAATATTAAATCCAATATACTACACAGTAAGCTATGAGCAATCTGACAGACAAAATAGTTTATGGGATAAAAGACTAAATAGAAAATGGACTCCAAAACCAACTAACCAAAATAGTAATTTCTTAGAATTAGACTGCGTGTCAGATATGAATAAATCAATCCAACTATGGGTAGGATATATAGCAAAACAGTTAATAGATAATAAAATAAGCATAGCAGAAACACCAGGATATATAGAACGAACATTCTTAGGAACAGTAAAATTATGGCTACTTAATTTATCAGAAGACTATATAAAAACACTAAGAAACAACAAAACTATAAATAACGAAGCAGCAACTACATCTATTGATATTTTACACAAATATGAAATAGCAATACGAAACGAGTTTAGTAGTACAACTACAGAGACAGAAGAACAAAATAAGGATAAACAATTTAATAGAAATTTAATGTTGAAATTAGCAATATGTAATATGTGTTATATAGATGAATATACATGTGTATTTAGAGAATATTATTATAAAGGTAAATACACGCCAGAAGAAGCAAAAGAAGTAAGAAAACTATATTTTACAAAATTACCAGAACCATTTAGTACAAGAATAATAAAAGATTGGAATAATGCAGGATTACAAGATACACTAGGAGCTATGGTAAGATTTTTGCAAAATTGGTATTCAGGTATATGTGAGAAATATAAAGAAAAAATGAAGATGGAAAAATCTATAATAAGAAACTTGTCATATTGTAGAGATAGAGTAGCACCCCAATTCGGATGCACAAATAATTACTACAAAAAGAATAGGAAAGTAGGAAAATTTAAAAGATATAAATCCCAATATAAAAATAAAAGGCCTAGAAGACAATATTATGTAAGAAACTATAATAATAAAAAGCCATTTAAACCAAAGAAGAAAATAACTGAATGTACATGTTATAATTGCGGAAAACTAGGACATTTAGCTAGAGATTGTAGATTACCTAAGAATCCTAAAAGAAAGCAAATAGCAGAAATAATAATAAATAATGAAGAATACATGCAACTAGAATATCTAGACTATGAATTAAGCGATGACGATAGCATATATGAATTATCTGAAAATGAAGTAAACGAAGAATTAGATAATGACTGAAAAGGAAGTACAAGTAATAAAAGAAGAACATATGAATGAAGAATCTTCGGAACAAAAAGTAATATTTGATAGAAATATATTTGAACAAATAAAAGGAAAGGAATTAGATTTAAGTGTAGAAAAAATATTCAAATTACCAAGACTAAAAAATATATTTAAGAGACAAAAAGAAGAATACTATGTGGTAAGTCAGAAAGAGCATATAATAGACTGTAAATATACTAGAGGAAAAGCCAGAATTCCTATAATAAACAAGAGAATAATAAACAAAGAAATACAAGCACTACAAACTAAAGAACCAATAAGGTATGTACATCTAGGAGGAACAGAAATAATAATAAAAGCATGTTTTAGAGAAGGTATAGATACACCTATTGAAATATATCTAGCAGATGACAGAATAATTGAACCTATAGAGAAGAGTATAATAAGTGCAGTAAAAGGAAATTTAATATACCAAAAATTTAAATTTATAATAAGTGCAAACTATTCAGTAGCAATAAATGACTGCAATATAGATAAATCATTAGTATTATATTGGAAAATGACAGGAATTGAACTAGCCCCAGGCAGTAAAGTATTTACAGCAAGATGTAAAAATCTATATGTCTTAACAACAAAACATAAAATAACAGCAAAAAATAAAATCAATAGAATAAAAATAGAAAACCCTTTTGAACAAATTGTTTCAGTAATAGAAAACAATGATTATAGCTATAAGGAAATAGATGTAGAAGAAAACTTAGAAATAGTAAGTGATAGGATAAGCACATCTAAAAGAAAAAGTTGTAGTGACACACCCCAGTCATCAAGAAATTCAGTAACAATAAAAGAGATAGAGCCAAATTACTATTATATAACTGGAATACTAGACCAAAGAAAATTTATTATAACAATAAACACAGGACAAGAAGAAAATTATATAACAAGAGAATTAGTGACAGAAGAAGAAATAAATTCTATAGAACACTCAGATATACCAAAAGCATTTACAGCATTAAGAGAAACAGTAGAAAAAGAATTGATCATTGGCGGAATACCAATGATAATAAATTTTAAAATATATCACGGAGATAAAAATATCATATTAGGAATAAAATGGTTGGAAGATATGAAACCATATAATTTAGAAAACAATCAGTTAACTGTTACATATAAGAATAAGAAAGTCACAATAAAACGAACAATGTGAGATAAAAATGAAAATCTACATACTTGCTAAAATAATAGTAGAAAATTACTATAACAGATATTATACCCCAATGATAGATACAGGAGCAGAAGCTAATATGTGTAAACATAATTGCTTACCAGATGAAAAATGGGAAAAATTAACTACACCAATAGTAGTAACAGGATTTAACAATGAAGGAAGTATGATAAATCATAAAGCAAGAAATGTAAAATTACAAATATGGGATAAAATATTAACTATAGAAGAAATATATAGTTATGAATTCACAAATAAGGATATACTTCTAGGAATGCCTTTTCTAGAAAAACTATATCCACATATAATAACAAAGACACACTGGTGGTTTACGACACCATGTAAACACAAAGTAGGAGCTAAAAGAGTATATAATAAAAATAGAAAACCTGCCCCATGGATAAAGGGAAGTGAGAAAATTACACAAAAATTAGAAAATATAAAAACAAATGAGCATAAAATAGAACTAATTATATTTTCCATAAATAAATTAAAAATAATCCAAGGCCAATTAGAACCACTATATAGTGAAAATCCCTTAAAAGGATGGGAAAAACATAAAACTAAAGTGAAAATAGAGCTAATTGATGAAAATAGTATAATTACTCAAAAACCTTTAAAATATAATTTTGATGATTTAAACGAATTTAAAATGCACATAAAAGAATTACTAGAAAATAAATATATACAAGAAAGCAATAGTAAACACACAAGCCCAGCATTTATAGTAAACAAACATAGTGAACAAAAAAGAGGTAAAAGTAGAATGGTTATTGATTATAGAAATTTAAATGCTAAAACTAAAACATATAATTATCCAATACCCAATAAAATATTAAAAATAAGACAAGTTCAAGGATATAATTATTTTAGTAAGTTTGATTGTAAATCAGGCTTTTATCACCTTAAGCTAGAAGAAGAATCTAAAAAGTTAACAGCATTTACAGTACCCCAAGGATTTTATGAATGGAATGTATTACCTTTTGGATACAAAAATGCACCAGGTAGATATCAGCATTTTATGGATAATTATTTTAACCAATTAGAAAATTGTATAGTATATATAGATGATATACTTTTGTATTCAAGAAC